>BSBK01007696.1:10000-204278 GCA_027943335.1 Chamaecyparis obtusa
CAATAGGATTACCATAAGGTATAGGTTTCATATCCCTAGGATTGAGGACTTGATGGATTGCTTAGGAGGGGCCAAGTATTTACCAAGATTGACTCAAGAGTGGATACCACCAAATTATAATTAAGGAGGGAGATGGGTGGAAAACTTCTTTCAAGACCATTGAAGGCTTATATGAGTGCCTAGTTATGCCCTTTGGGTTAATAAATTCCCCTAGCACCTTTATGAGGTTGATGAATGAAATGTTGAAATAATTCATTGGAAAATTGGTTGGTGGTTTACTTAGATGATATCCTCATCTTCAAAAATCCAAGGAGGATCATTTGATGCATTTGCAAGATGTGTTACTATTACAAGTAGTGGTTTTCATTGCACCAAATCATCGACCTAAGATCAACCTTTTAATGCCCAATACAACCACTAGACTTATAGAAGACACATGATGCAATTAAGCCATGTCACAAATCCTGAGGGGAGCACTGGCTATTTTTGCAAACAATCTCCCCCTCAGCGTTACTCGAGGGGATTTGAACTTGTGACCAAGCTCTAATACCACTTGTTACAAGTAGTGGTTGTTGTTGCACCTAAGATCAACCTGTAATGCCCAATACAACCACTAGACTTATAGAAGACATAGGAGGTGGTTTAAGCCATGTCACAAATCCTGAGGGGAATGTTGGCTATTTTTCCAATAGTTACAAAAGTTGCATGAGGAGAAACTCACTATAAATCTTGACAAGTGTGAGTTCATGAAATTAGAATTGGTGTACCTAGGATTTCTGATTTCATAATGTAACTTAAAATGGACATGAAAAAGTTAGAAGCAATTTTGAAGTGACCTACTCCCAAATATACTATATAAGTGGGGATCTTCCATGGGTTGGCTCAATTTTATAGAAAGTTTATCAGACATTTTAGTGAAATTTGTTCACCGGTTCTAGAAACCATCAAAGGAGGCATGAAGGCTAAATTCCAATGGAGTGAGAAAGTTGAAAATTTGTTTTAGACCTTTGAAAATAGGATTAGAACCCAACCAATATTGGTGTTACCTAGCTTTGATAAGATGTTTATAGTTGAGTGTGATGCTAGAAAAATTTCCATAGGGGCAGTCCTAAGCCAACAAAATCGACCAGTGGCCTTCCATAGTGAAAAGTTGAGTGAGGCTAAAAAGTACTCCTCATATGATTTGGAGTTATATGATTTGGTCCAAGATTTAAGGAAGTGGAGGAATTACCTTCTTCTCAAGGAGTTTGTAGTCTATATTAACAACCAAGCTCTAAAATTTCTTAACTCCCAAGATAAGTTAAGCCACAAGAACATGAAGTGGGTTGAGTACATTCAAGCTTATACCCTCACCACAAAGCATAAGAAAGGACAACAAAATAAGGTAGCATATGCCTTAAGCTGGAGACTCTTGGCAGTCCAAGAAATTCAACCAAGAAGTATATGTATAGATAATTTTAAAGAATTATATCCAAAAGATGAAGACTTCTTAGCACCTTACAAGGTATGAAAGGATTTTCAAAATCATTTTCATGGTGAATATGTTTATTGACTCATCCAAGAAGGTCTTTTGTTTAGGGGAGGGAAATTATGTGTACCTAGAGGCTCCATGAGGGAGAACCTCATTCAATAAATGCATAATGGGTCATTGGGTGGACATTTTGGAGTCCATAAAACATTATAGTTGGTCCAAACATTTTACTATTGGCCTAGGATGAATCAAGACATAAAAATATATGTGGAAACTTGCATAGTTTTCCAAAAGGGAAAGGGAATTTCATCTAATGTAGGGTTGTATCAAGCCCTTCCAATCCCCAATAGACCTTGGGAATTCCTCAACATTGAATTTGTGGTAGGATTTCCAAACATGAAGAAGGGAATTGACAAAATCTATGTGATTGTGGATAGGTTTAGAAAGATGTCTCACATTATGCCATGCAAGACTACTCATGATGCTTTCCATATATCCAACTTTTTTTTAAAGAAGTGGTCAGGATCCATGGAATTCCATTGAGCATAGTATCTGATAGGGAATATAAGTTTATGAGTCATTTTTGAAAAACCTTATAGCATAAACTTGGCACTAATTTTTCTTTTGGGTCTACATACCACCCCTAAATGGATAGGTAGACTAAGGTAGTCAACAGAAGCTTGGGGCATCTTCTAAGATGCTCAACTAAAGAGTATGGTTAGTCATGGGATTAGGTGATAGCACAAGCTGAGTATACCTATAATGATACCATCAATAGGACTAAAAAAAAGATTCCATTTGAGATAGTCTATGGGATACACCCAAGAGGCATCCATGAAATGAGAGAACTTTGAGATACATCTACAAGAAGTGGATATGTAGAGGAATTTTATCACTCTATGAAGGAAATCCATGATACATTCAAATAATCTCTCAAAGATAGTACCACTAAGACCAAGAACAAGGTAGATGAAAGGAGAAGAGAAATACATCTCAAAGTGGGAGATCTTGTCATGGTACACCTCAAAAAGGTTATATTGTATAAGGGGATCCCACACAAGATACAAATTAAAAGGATTGTTTCATGTGCCATCCTAGCCAAGTATGGGTCCAATGCTTATAAGGTGGACTTAACAAAATATTTGGGCATCTCACTAGTATTCAACATAGAAGAATGATCTAGTACTTTATAGATGACCCATCCCTATTGAAGGTGATGAACATGATGAAGTTACAAAATACTTGGAAAGTATGCAATTACCTATCAGCCCAAGCCTCCAAGCTGAGAATGATTTGATCTCTTGGGTCATCAAGAAGATTAGGCACAAAACTTATCTTGAATACCTTGTTAAGTGGTAGGGAAAGGAAGATGTATAGGATACATCGGTCTCAGAGTTAGAGTTGCATAGGTTAGGAATTAGTCTTGACTCATTCCCCACCAATGGTACTTGATTTATTTTTAGTGGAGAATGGTGCAGGAGCACCTAGGACCTAGGCTAGAGAGTCCTTGGTGTATGTGCTCCTAGGTGTGCTCACACAAATGCTAAGAAGACCTTTCTTATATTCTTCCAAGGATCCTACTCTCCTCTAGGATCTCAATAGGCTTAGATGATAAATCTATAACCTTATCAAACTCTTCTCTAAGAGTTAAACTCCTTGTGCTTAACCTTGAAGGACAATCACCTTAAAGTTCTACTTCAATGCTTGCTTACACTTAGAAGACTCCAAGTGCCATCTTCACACAAAATATAAAATTCATTATAGGGGTTCCAAATACCTTAAATAAATTCATAATATTAACATTAGAATCCATCTTAATGGATCTCCAAGTCCTTTCCTATCGGGTTCAAGTTCTATCCTTGAGGAGGCCTAATTAGGCCTAATTCCTTGTAGTCCTTGACAGGGTCTTTTCTCAACTTCTTGCCAAATCTTCTCAAAAGACTTAAAAAAAAAAATCCACATTTGATTACCCTTTTGTATTTTATGAAAGATATAGAAGTTTTTAGGTTCCTAGGGCATCTTTACATAGGCTTCCTACAATATAGGTCAAATAGGGCTAATAGGCCTAGTTTTTAGGGCTTTGTTGATTACTTGTTTGAATTACAACCAAATGGATTGATAAATCCTCAATCCTTCTAAAATGACATGATATTTTTTATCCCATCTAGAACTATGATTTTTTCATACTGTGCTTCATTCCCCTACATACAATCTTCAAATTCTTCACTATTAGACCTCTAACCGGGCACACTAAGCTCACCTAGGGCTTGACATTAAAAATAGTAGCTCAAATCTCCCAATCTCCTACCTCTAAATATGAATATAAAAATTGTTCCCCTAAAGAATTAATCAACTCTAATTATGAAGTTCCTACATTTAGATTTCATGGTGGAGCCATGGAAACCAAAAGTACTCAAAACAGGACAGTGAAAACCCAAGTTACAAAAAAATCTATTCAAACCATTAAAATATCTCTAAACTACCTACTCAAAGAATGAAAAAGTCTTTAAACTATTCTAGTAACATAGATCCAACACAAAAACCAACACTTCAATCCATATGTTGGCACTGTCACACAAAAATGTTCGGTATCTCTCAAAACTAGAATTGTAGAGCTACTTCTCTATTAACAAACTTACTTACAATACTCTCTATCTCTGTTTCAAGCCTAAGAGAGTCTTAGATGCCATTCTCCATATTTTTATGCCATGTTAATTCATTTCCCACTCCTATCTTTGTGGGAATCCAATGTTGCTGAGTTGCATGCAACATTTGCAATAAATTGCCAATGTTCTCATGACAACTTTTGGCATCTTTTACATTCATTTGGCCAACTAGAATATATGACCTCTATGCTATTTATTTCAATGAAATCACACCATTAATGGACTTAAAGGATCTTCTTTACATCCCTCATGGGTTTAGGACACATTAATAAGCCAAATCTTAACTTTAGACTTCTAAGCCTAAACTAACCAAAACAACTAACAAAGGACTAATTGGTGACCTTAGTTCTAGCACTAACTCACCTAGTCCACATGACCTACTAAGACCTAAAATAAAATTCACAACTCTAACTTGGCTAATGTCAGATACAAGCCAAAATGACATAGAACTAGAAGGCTAGCCTAGGTGCTCCTGCACCATCCTCCCCAAGTGAAAGCTTTCAATCCACCTTTGGATTAAGTAAGTTGAGGTCAATGCCCAACTTTTTGAACTCTGATTCTTTGATCCATGCTACATTGACATCAATTTGTCCTTTCCACTTAACTAAATGTTCATTATACTCCTTGGTTATAGTCTTCTTGTAGAATCTTGAATCCAGTATGTTGTCATCCTTCTTGACTATTATATAAGGTAATTTGAGTTCATCGGCATCATGAATGACCTCAATGAGACTTTGATCTAAATCATGTGTTGGTCCTTTATAAGGAACTAGGTTTGCAACATTTAAAATAGGGGACAATCCATTATCCTCCGACAGCTCTATTTTATAAGCATTATTCCCATGCTTCGCTAGGATAGGACAGGGACCTATCCTCTTCATTTGAAATTTGTGAGGGACTCCCTTCTATAGTCTGGATTTTTTTAGATGTACCATCAATAAGTCTCCAATGTTGAATTGGATTTCCCTTCTACCTTCATCAACCTTAGTCTTATGTTTCATGGTTTTATCAATCAATGTCTTCCTGACTGTATCATGTATCTCCTGCATTGCATAAGCAAAATTATCATCATATCTAGTTCCTTTAACTCCATCTTTTAAGTCTCTTAGTTCATAGACTCCTCTAGGATGTAAGCCATATATAATTTCAAAGGGAATCTTCCTTGTAGACCTATTCATAGTGTCATTGTATGCATAGTCAGCCTGTCCAATCAATTGATCCCATTGTTGACCATATTCTTTGGTCTCGCATCTTTGAAGATTTCCAAGGCTCCTATTTACCACCTTAGTTTGACCATCTATTTGAGGATGGTATGTAGATCCAAAGGAAAAATTGGTGCCTAATATTTGCCAGAGTCTTCCAAAAGTGACTCATAAACTTGGTGTCTCTATCTGACACTATGCTCAAAGGTAACCCATGTATTCTTACTATATATTTAAACAAGAGAGAGGCTATCTGGCTGGCATCATTGGTTTTCTTACATGGCACAAAGTGAGCCATCTTGTTGAACCTGTCTACTATCACATAGAAACTATCCATGCCTTGTCTTGTCTTGGGTAACCCAACTACAAATTCCATGCTCAAGCATTACCATGGCCTAGTGGGAATAGGTAGTGGTTGATATAGGCCTGCATTTGAAGAAGTTCCTTTGGCCTTTTGACACACAATGTAACTCTCAACATACTTCCTAATATCAAGGTTCATTCTTGGCCAAAAGTAGAACCTTTGAACAAGTTCTTGTGTCTTAGTGATCCCAAAATGACCACTCAATGCACCATTGTTCTTTTTTGGAATCAAATTCTCTCTTATGGATCCTCTAGGAACACATAGCTGACTTCCTTTAAAAAAAGGGTTACTCTACAAAGTATATTCAGCATATTTTCTATGTAAATGATTTCTATGTTCAACACATACCTTGTAAATGTCTGCAAAGTCTTCATTATCAACATATAGATCTTTGAAGTGATCTATTCCCATGCTCTTCAATTGTATCTCTTGGATACTGAGAGCTCTCCTACTCTAGGCATTTTCCACCTTGTTTAACACTCCCTTCTTATGCTTGATGTTAAATGTGTATGCCTATAGGTATTCAACCCACTTCATGTGTTTATGACTAAGTTTCTCTTGAGAGTTCAATAAAATTAGAGCTTGGTTGTCTGAATAGACTATGAATTATTTTGGAAGAAAATAATGCCTCCATTTCCTTAAGGCCTAAACTAGTGCATACATATCAAGGTCATATGAAGAATATTTCATTTAGGCTTCACTCAACTTCTCTGAATTAAAAGCCACTGGTCTACCCTCTTGGCTTAAAATAGCTCCAATAGCCACATTGCTTGCATCACACTCTATGGTGAATAGCTTCTCAAAGCTTGGAAAAACCAAAAATAGGTTGTGTAGAAATATTTTCCTTCAACAACTCAAAGATCTTGTTAGCTTGTTCATTCCACACAAACTTATTCTTCATGCCTTCTTTAATGGTGTCCAACATAGGAGCACAAATAGCACTAAATTGTTTAATAAACTTCCTATAGTATTGAGTAAGGCCATGAAAACTTCTTACCTTTGTTTCTATCCTTGGATTGGGCCAATTAAGGATGGCTTCCACTTTTCTAGTGTCCATTTTCAGATTGCCGTGAGATAGAACAAACCCAAGGTATACTAGCTCTATCTTGATGAACTCACACTTCTCTAAGTTGATCATCAACTTCTCATCATGCATCCTATTGATAACAATCTCTAGGTGTTGGAGATGCTCCTCTTTTGTCTTGCTATAAATCATTATATCATCAAGATATACCACTACAAATTTTCTAATGTACTCCTTAAGAACTTCATGCATGAGCCTCATGAATGTGGAGGGGGCATTAGACAGTCCAAATGGAATGAAAAGCCATTCATAGAAACCTTCATTGGTTTTGAAGGCTTTTTTCCACTCATCTCCCTCATGTATCCTAATTTGGTGATAACCACTCTTTAATTCTATATTGTTAAAGTACTTGGCTTCACCTAGACAATCCATTAAGTCTTGAATGCTAGGGATAGGGAACCTATACCTAATGGTTATCCTATTTATGGCCCTTGAATCAGTACAAAGCCTCCAAGTTCCTCCTTTTTAGGTTCTAGGACTATGGGTAGGACACATGGGATGATGCTCTTTCTAATAAGACCTTGACTTAAAAGCTCTTGTATTTATCTAGCAATTTCCTCAATTTGTTGAGGGGTCATCTTGTAGGCTACCTTATTGGAAAGGATGGCTCCTAGTATGAAGTCTATCCTATGACTTATAGCTCTTTTAGGGGCTAATGTTGATGTTTTTCCATCACTCACTATGCCTTCATAAGTTTACAGCATGCTTTGTATCTCCTTAGGTACCTCTGGCTTTTTGGCTGCCTTGTCTTCACTTACCTCTCTTGGCATTAACACTAGTGAAAATCCAACTCCTTATCCTTCTTCCATAGCTTCTAAGAACTCTTTTTAACAAACCATGAGTACATTAGGACCTTCTATCTTTATCTTTGCATCCTCTACCAGTGACTAAATGTTAAATGTCACATTATCCTTCTTGAAAGTATTGGAGTTCTTCACTCCATCATGCATAGCTTGGCGGTCATATTTCCATGGCCTACCTAGGAGAAAGTGACATGCATACATAGGAAACACATCACATAGGACCTTTTCCTTATACCTTCCAATTGAAAACTCAACCCAAGCTTGGTCATTAACTAAGACATGATGTCCTTTATTCAGCCATGTGACCTTGTAAGAACTACTGTGGGGTATGCTTGTCATGTTTAACTTGCTAACTTCTTCTTGTAACACAATGTTGTCACTAGGCCCCAATTCAATGATGAATCTACACACTTTTCCCATCATCTTACATTTTTTCCTAAATAGGGACCTTCTCTGGCTTGACTCCTCTTTAACCAACTCCTTGATCAATGCTCTCCTCATAATGAGTTTCTCACCTTCTTCTGATGCTAGTGATACCTTAGGGAGTTTTATTCCTACATTTATCTCCTCTTGAATCAAATTAGTTCTCTTTTCACCTCCTTGAGAAGTACTACCCTTCTCTGGACACCTATAAGTAGTGTGCCCCATTTGGTTACAATGGTAGCATTTCATGTTGGCAAAACAATTTCCTCTTCCTTGTCCACCACTCCTTCCTCTAAAGTTAGAGTTACTTCCTCTAATACCTCTACTAGAGATTCCCTCTTGCTTCTCAGTGTTTTTAACTTCTCCTTGAGTCCTTGGCTCTGAACTCCTTCCACCATATCCACTTCTTTTCCCTCTACTATCTCTTCCTCTACACCTACCTCTTGAGGTACTAGAATCTTTCTTCTTTCTCAACTTCTCCTCAACCTTGACAACAAGATGATGGCATTTTTGAATGGTGTCAGGAGTCATAAGACTCATCTCATCTTGGATATTTTGTTTGAGTCCATTGAGGTATCTTGCCACCTTTACCTTCTCATCCTCTGCAACTCAAGACCTCATACAAATCTTTTGGAACTCCTCAGTATATGAGTTCTCATCCAAGTATTTTTTCCTAAGACTTTTCCACATCTTATGGAGTTGGATTTCATAATCCTCTAGCACATATGCCTCCCTGATTTTGGCCACCATTTCCTTCCATGTAGAAATAGGATTCTTACCTTCTTTCTCCCTCTCATATTATAGAAACTTCTACCAAGTGAGTGCATGACCTCTTAGTCTAGCATTGGCTACTTTAACCTTTTGAGCCTCTATGATTCCATCACACTCAAAATGGTTCTCTAGGCCTTGTATCCAATCTAGGACTATCTCTAGTTCCATCTTCAATTTGAAGATATGAATACCTTCCAATGCTTTCCCACTCAAGGTTTCAATTCCTTTAAGAATGGTTCTTCAACCATTATTGGATCTGGTTCAGGGACTTCATCCTCCATAAGGATATCCTTTTGTTTTCCATCTACTTTATCATTATCTTCTTCATCCTTTACATCTACTTCATCCACCTTTAGCTCTAATTCAGCCAATCTTTCCAAGAGTAGTCTATTCGCCTCCTCTTTGTCTTCCACCTTTTTGGGTAACTCAGCATTAGTCACCATTGTAGTATCTTCCACTGAATCAAATGATGTATTTTATCCTACTGATTCAATAGGCTGAAACATTAACCACAAGCCTAATCAAATCAAGCTTCGATACCAATATGGTATATGTGCTTCTAGGTGTGCTCACACAAATGCTAAGAAGACCTTTCTTATCTTCTTCCAAGGATCCTACTCTCCTCTAGGATCTCAATAGGCTTAGATGATCAATCTATAACCTTTTCAAACTCTTCTCTAAGATTTAAACTCCTTGTGCTTAACCTTGAAGGACAATCACCTTAAAGTTCTACTTCAATGCTTGCCTACACTTAGAAGACTCCAAGTGCCATCTTCACACAAACTATCAAATTCATTGTAGGGGTTTCAAATACCTTAAATACATTCATAATATTCCCATTTGAATCCATCTTGGTGGATCTCCAAGTCCTTTCCTATCGGGTTCAAGATCTAGCCTTGAGGAGGCCTAATTAGGCCTAATTCCTTGTAGCCCTTGACAGGGTCTTTTCTCAATTTCCTGCCTAATCTTCTCAAAAGACTTTTAAAAAAAATCAACATTCAGGTACCCTTTTGGATTTTATGAAATATTTAGAAGGTTTTGGGTTCCTAGGACATCCATACACAAGCTTCCTACAATTTAGGTCAAATAGGGCTAATAGGCCTAGTTTTTTGGACTTTATTGATTACTTGTTTGAATAAAAAACAAATGGATTGATAAATCCTCAATCCTTCTAACATTATATGTTATCTTCATATCCCATCTGGAACTATGATTGTTCTGTATTGTGCTTTATTCCCTTGCATGCAATCTTCAAATTCTTCACTGTTAAACCTCTAACCGGGCACACTAAGCTCGCCTAGGGCTTGACATTAAAAATAGTAGCTCAACTCTCCCAAACACCTACCTCTAAATATGTACATAAAAATGGCTCCCCTAAATCATTCATCAACCCTTAGTAAGTTTCTATAGTTAGATTCATGGGGGAGCCATGTAAACCAAAACTACTCAAAATAGAAAAATGAAAACCCAAGTTACAAAACAATCTATTGTAACCCTTAAACTATCTCTAAAATACCTACTCAAAGAATGAAAAATTCTTGAAACTATCCTAATAATACAAAAAAAAAAACCAACACTTTAATCCATATGTTGGGACAATCAAACAAAAATGCTCTGTATGTCTCAAAACTAGAATGGTAGAGCTACTTCTCTATGTGCAAACTTACTTACAATACTCTCTATCTTGGGATTCAAGCTTGAGAGAGTCTTAGATGACATTATACATATTTTTAGGCCATTTTAGTTCATTTACCACTCCTATCTTTGTGGGAATCCAATGTTGCCAAGTTGCATGCAAGATTTGCAGTAAATTGCCAATCTTGTCATGGCAACTTTTGGCATCTTTTACATTCATTAGGCCAACTAGAATATAGGACCTCTATGCTATGTATTTTGATGAAATAAAACTATTAATGACCTTAAATAATCTTCTTTACATCCCTCGTGGGTTTAGGACACATTAATAACCCAAATCCCAACTTTAGACTTCTAAGCCTAAACTAACCAAAAAAATTAACAATGACTAATTGGTGACCTTAGTTCTAGCACTAACTCACCTAGTCCACATGACCTACTAAGACCTGAAAGAAAAATCACAACTTTGACTTGGCTAATGTAAGATACAAGCCAAAATGACATAGAACTAGAAGGCTAGCCTAGGTTCTCCTGCACCAGCCCTTGTCCATTTTTTGGCTTGTACTGGTCCTCGCCAGACCATGGGTTAGTAATAGGTTTGAAGAGGACATAAGTGTGTTATGAGAATATAAGTTAGGATTAACCTAGGGTTTGGGTAGATTTATTAGGTCAATGAGTTAAGGTACCCTTAGGACCTAACTTAGTCCTAAAATTGCTAAAATGGGTACAAGTATGAAAACATACTTAAAATGTTGAGTTTTATTTTAAAATGACCTCAAATAATCTTAGTTAGGTTATTTGAGAATTTTATGAGTCTTTTTGAGGTTTGTGAGAAGATAGGTGCAATTTAGCAAAGTTTCTAAAAACTTGTCATGACAACTTCTACAACTTTGCAAAAGTTGCATGAAAACTTTTGTCCTAAAAGGACTCACCATGCTATTAGGTAGCTTTGGGTTCTAAACACCCTAAACCTCAAAAATAAAATCCATTCAATCCCTAATAGGACCAAATCCCTAGGTTGGCATCTTTTTCAATTTATGGTTTAAGTAATTTAGTTCACTAGTACTTGTTTTGAGGACACAGTCCCAGACTTTGATGCTAACATTAGAATCCTTAGTAATTATTTTTGTTTGGAAAAGAAGGATACCATCCAAATTTTTTGTTTAATTTCAATTTTGTATTATTTGGGGTATTTTATAGTTGTTTTGTTAGGCTTAGATTAAATATTTTATGTTTTCCAGTTCAATGGCTTGTAAATATTTTTGGGTAGAAACATGGCTCCCCCATGAAGCCCTAATGTATGATTATCACAGACACTTGGGAAATGGTAGAGAAGCCAATGTATAGTTTAAATACTTTTTTTGGAGGCCTAGAAAGTGAAATGGCCAATTTTAAGCCCTTTCCCTAGAGGAGCATTGTCATTGCCCGACTAGAGACAAGGAAGTGTAAACTTATTTTACTTGCGGGGGTGACTTGATAGAAATACTCCAAGGCTTTGGAGACCATTAAGAGAATCATAAAATTTGAAGATGGAGATTTGAGAGTTTGATCAATCCATTAACCCATTCCAAATTTACCATGAGCAGTGAGTACTTAGAAGACCTTGAAACCCTTATAAAACCCTCCATTTTGAGTTAGGGAATTCTGCGGAAGCTTGAGACCACAAAAACCAAAAAATAATTGATAAAAATCCATAGGTACTAGAAATCCAAAACCAATTGGGTGTAATCTTTGGGAAGATTTTGGAGAAATTCCTAAAAATCTAGACAATGAGCCCTAATTGGGGCTCTAGGGCTTCAAGGCCAAAATTGAGATTTTGGTGAGATCAGTAAGAAGACAAGTTGAAGATCTTGATCGCTTGGATCAAGAAGTGAAATAAACACACAAATATCCTACCTCCACACCCCTACAAGAATCATCAACTTGATAAGGAGGTAAGAAGAAATTTGCAAGAGATTAGTCAATGATACGAAAGAACCTTAAATCTATGATGGGATACCAAGGAGTTTAAGTGAGAATTTGAAAGAGAAAAGGACCTTGAGAGAGTCCTTAGGAGAACAAGGAGAATCCTTGTGAAGTTCCTAATCAAGATATTATGGAATAGGTGGGTTAGGGATCTTGGTGATCCTAGCCAAGTAACTAGGCTCCTTGATAGATCACATCAGGAAGATAGTTTGGAGAGATTTCTCAGTTTATTTTTGAGAGGATACTTTGTGATTTATTCTATGGGAAGAAATACGATATTTCATAGGATTTATCTTCATAGGTGTTATCTAGAGGATTTCTTTTTTAGATTTGATTTGAAGGAGAGGGATCATTTAATTTGCTGTTGTTGGAACTACCTCTTTTATCAATGGTTTCTCTATAGGAATCCACATAGATCTACTTAGAAAGAGATCCCTTATCTAGTTGTAATTATTGTTCTATTATTGATATTGTCCATTTTTTATCTAAATAATTTTCAAGATATGGAATGATCCTTCATGTGGTTTTCCATGTATTGTTAATGTTGTATGTCCATTCTATCACAATGATGATTTATATATGAAATGATCCTTTATGTAGTTTCAATTATTGTTATCAATGTATTATTGATGTGTCATGATTTATATCTAAATGTGGATGGATATATGTAATGGATTGAGAGATATTCAATTGTCTTTTTTCAGAGTCTATTATACTATAGAGGCATTTTATCTCTTCTTAGAATTATAATGATATAAGTTTGGATACATTTATATTGAGTTTCCTACTTTTTGGAACATATGTATTTGTCTATCTTTATTAAATTTATAGATTGATCTCATGTCTGTGATTGTATTACTGAATTTTATAGAAGAAAAATGAGGAGATCTCAAATGGGTCTTTTTTAGTTTGTTCTTCCAGGGCCCTCCTCTTATCCACTTTTAGTTGTAACATCAATCTACCTTATATTTCCTAAAAATAAATAGTACATGACCAATTGTGAAATGTTGGGCCCCAAGTGTGAAATTTACATGACCAAGCACATGAATTTCATGACCAAGTGTGCATATTTTGGCCCTAAGTGTGTAGATCAGGTGACCAAGTGCGCAAAACTCCCAAAAAGTTACTTTTAGTGTTATTTTTGGCATTTCAAGGCCTAAATGGGTACCAAAGGTTGATAAGATCTTAATTTTGATGCATTTGATCTAGGATTAAACATATAATATGGTTCTCATATATTTAATGGTGTATTTTGATGCCTCTTATGTGTTTTGAAGCATTTTGAATGCTAGATTAGGGTTTAGGATGGTCTGGTGGACTAGGAACAACCATTGATCACCTAAACCTAATCAGATGATGATATCTTTCTATTATGGAATGTTTTATTATATGATGAGATTATTGTATTTTTTTATGATGCTTTTTAAGGGTTAAAAACCTAGGTACACTAGGTGAGTGGTTCATAGTTGGGGTCACGACAAAAAGTGTTTGTCATAAGAAGCCACTAGTGAGTTGTCTTAATTAAGTGATAAAATTAAAAAAATTAATAGGGAAAGGGGAAAATAACACATTAATCAATAATAGTTGATGCCTCACCCATTCTTCTAGTTCTTGTACATGACATGACTGAGAGTGGGAGAAGGCGCCTTTGCGATGACACAATTAAACAACATTGTCTTCATGGAAAGGTGTTTAGTTTTCAATATGCCTATTTGTGTGCCAGGGTCTTGATTTGACCACTAAGAGATCCCTATGTTTGAGGGATATCCGATGACACTCACCAAGATTTTATCCTACAATATTTATACCCTTGTTTTCTTGTGCCTCTAGTAGTCCTATTTGAATGGTATTTTTTTGTTTCATGATTTTTTCTGGGAAGGGTTTTACAACATTAGGTGTGTCCTAGTTTTTACCTCTTTCATGGGTATTGGTTTCTATCTCCTAGCTTGGAGGAGTGGGCCTATTGGTTCAACATGGTGTCGTGATTAATCTTTATTATATCGAGGTATTTTTCATGGTATCATAGATGATCTTTGCATATGCTCCTTTTCATATTCACAATTGAAGACTTTATATTGTATCATGTATCATGTATCTTGTGACATAAATATATATTTGTGTAATGGTAAGCTCATAAAAG
This sequence comes from Chamaecyparis obtusa, assembly GCA_027943335.1. Classification (NCBI taxonomy): domain Eukaryota; kingdom Viridiplantae; phylum Streptophyta; class Pinopsida; order Cupressales; family Cupressaceae; genus Chamaecyparis; species Chamaecyparis obtusa. The sequence goes on from BSBK01007696.1 coordinate 24,525, forward strand.
GAGACATTTGTATATGACATAATGATGTAAATTGATTCAGATTAAGGTATTGGGGAATGTATAGTTCTAGGTGATATAAAAAGTAATGATTATGTTCAAATTTATATATTTTACAAGAATTAAATGAACCGGATTATGTTATTTATTTATAATTTTTTATTATCTTACATATTACCCTTCTATAAAGGAAAATGAACTTTGGTATTATTGTATTTTTTTGTATTTAGGAGAATGTTGGAAAATAAGAAGGGTTAACTCCTAATGTTCAAAAAGAATTGTTAGGAAATGATAAAATAGTAATGAAATGTGTAACTAATGAATAGATTTGTATTAATACAATGAGAAATATATTGTTAGTATAGTAAGAAAATATTATTTATGTTAGGAAAGAATAAAATGTGAAATGAGATAGAAAAATTAGAAAATTGATTAGTTACAATAGAAGGTTCACTTATATGGAAAAGAATGAAATAGGAACATTTATTTGGTGCATTAAAATGAACCTAGAGTGATTAAATTATGTAGGATAGACTATTTATTAATGAATGTTATCTCTACCCAAATGTTTAAATAAAAATAATATAAAGGATGGATTAGAAAATATTTATGATTTCAATGATTAGTTATGAAAGTAATGCCTTGAGTTGATAAATCAAATAATGATGATATGTGATAGTAACACATACCTTGGTGCATTATAAAGAATGTAAATGTGATAATTTGATATTTATCCCTTAAGGTGAATAGGTCAATCAATGTTTCTTAACTAGCGATGTTAGTGAACCTATGAGGACGTACGTTGGTTAGTAATCTTACATTCAAGTTTTGTAAATAACTTTTTATCTATGTATTCGGGTTGATGCATATCATTTTAGTTAATTTTTAAAAATAAATTAATATTTCCTCAAAGGAGAATATTTCCTTTGAATTGACTTGAATGAATTGGAGAAACTAGACCTTGGGTGCTTTCCTTCAAATATTGAATCTACTTACCTAATTTCTCTTGATTACTTCTTGATCATGAATGCTTGAGGATAGTAATTGATATCAAAATGAGGAGAGATAGGGTATTTATATTCTTCATCCATCTTTTTTGGATTCAAAAATTAACTAGGAAGATCATAATCTATTTTCCCACTAACACACTGACATGGGGATTTAGACAAAATTTGGGCCAATAAGTCTGTGTACAAAATCGGTAAATTTTTTTGTACCTAATATAGAATATTTGAACTATTATATACCTTGGTAAATTAACCCTAACTCAAACTAGGTTTTGGGATGGTGGAAATGAAGTGTGAAAAGAGGAATCAGGTTTCAAAGATCAATCATAGAAGACATCAGATCTCAAAATTACCAAAATGGGGCCTAATAGAGCATCCAATCATGATAGATAACTTTTTAGGATGGAAAAAAACTAAAAAGTAAAACAAAAAAGTAATCTATAGAGCTATATGGGAATGGCTCTTGATCACTATGGTAGGTTTTTATTAGTAGTAGTCCCCCCTTTGGGTTCCCAAACAAACCACTATGTTAAGGCTTACACAAACTATATTGATCTTAAATTTATGGCTTCTTAGGGATTTACTAAGGTATAGCTTGAGTCTAATTCAATGAATATTATCAATTGTCTTAGGGGGTTTCAAATTCATAGTTGGACAATAAAAACATTAATACTTCAATGTTTAAGCCTATTGAATTCCTTCCAAATGTATAATATTTTGCATATATACCATTAGGGAAACTCATTTATAGATGGGTGTTCAAACATAGGCTTTGTGAAACTTTCTGAGAACCGATGGGGGGAAAATGACATCATTCCAAATGACATAAATTTACTAATTCAAAATGATGTTAACAGTTGCTAACTTTGAGGAATTTTTGTAAATGATGGATTTAAAATCCAAATCTATGTAAAGTGGCATGATGAAAATATTATTCATTATTATGGTCTTCTATTTAATGCATGAATTTATATGCCCTATTTATTATTACTAGTTTATTTTCATGGCCAATCGGGTCATCTATTTCCTAGGGACAAAATGGATAGATATAGGAATCATGTGGAACCTATTATCTATCAAAAATGGTATGAGAATGCTGAAGTTTGGAGTGAATCATCTACATGAGGGATTACTCCTAGCCACATCAAGAAATTGCATAGGTAAAATCCTCAAGTTATTATGACATTTGTAGAAGGATGGGAGGAAGGAATTATTTTTGTTTTTGGTATCAAGCTCATGGTTTCTAAAGATCTTGTGGTGGAGGTCTCTTAAAATGTGGTTTAGGGAAAAATATTTTTCATGGAGCATTGAAGAAGCTTTTAAAATCTTCATTGAAAAGGGTGAGGGATAAAATAATAAATAACTTTGATTATGGTTATGATAGGGTTTTTATTAATCTCTTGTGGGTGGAAATTACAATATTTATTACGAGGGATGTGACACTTGATCTATGATTCTATAGATTTTTTAGCTATCATTTTATGATTTTTAATCATTTTAGGAATAAAAATTATATTTCCCTTCCTTTCTCTCTATTTTCTTCTTTTTCACATAATCTTAAGGTGTGTAGAAAGAATCTCTCAATCCTAATTTTACATGAGGGCCTAATTATTCTTACAACGGTATGTGCAAGATCATGGTATACCAAGGTATGGCCTTAAGTGGCAATGAAAAATTAGAAAATTGGGGTTAGTCAACTTGATGCAAAAACTTGAACATCTTATTAAACTTATGTCAAAAAAGTTCTAAGAATAGAATCTATAGGAAATTGAATGCAGTTTCTGAACTACTAGCTATTTTCTAAAAGTAATTAATCTAATTGTTGAAAATTTAGATTTCAATGTAGTAGTACAAAAATTTTAGGAAAAAGAGAAAAATTAAATGTATGTATGACCACCTTAATCACAATCAAATGATGATAGTTTTTCACAATATTATAGATATAAGTAGCAAACTCATGCCCAGATGTGACGCATATTTTTGTGTAATTTTTTTGCAACTAAATAATTAATAATGAGTTTTATGCTACGTCTTTTTTAGAATAAAAAAACTCCCATGTCTGACCACCTTAACTAATTTTAAACTTTACAAAATTGAAAAATTCTTTTTTAAAAGTATTATAGTAAGTGAAGCATAGAATGTGACGCATGTTTCAGATTTCAAAAAGGTTCAACTATTTGAGAGTTTAGTTATTTTTCAACCACTCTTTGAATCGGGACTTTAGAGATAACTCAATTAGAAAATAAGTAATAATTAGTTACTAAACTCCAAATTTGATAGAAATTGTATTGATAAAACACTAATAATCTCTTTAAGAAACCCTTTTTGTTTCATTGAATTTGAATGAAAAAAAGGTTGTCAATTACATTGTCAAAGTCTAGAGATTAGAGGAAATATGGTAAACATGTTTTTGGGGTCGACCATGAACATTTCGCATTCCAAAGCCAAAATATGAGGCAATCCAAAGCCAAATCACGTATCTGAAATAAAATCAAATACCCGATTTGGATAAGTGTGAATTCAAATTTCACTTTTCCCACCAATGCCATTTGGGTTGTTTTCTGATTTGAAATTATCATTAGTTGATTTATAGGGATTCAATTTATGATTTTCTGATTTATATTTGTTCATTGGTGTATTTTAACTTATAAATTATTTTATTTTATTTTTTAATACTTTTTTATTTAAAATATTATTTTATAAAATTATTGAAATAATGTACAAAAATAAAAAATATATTTTATTAGATATTCCCATTTAGATTATGTAATATATTATATAATATATTATCTCTCTCTCTATATATAATATAATATTATATTATATTTAATGAAACTATCTCTCTCTCCTACAATACATATACAAATAAAAATAAAAATAATAATAAATATGTGATGCCCAAAAGTTTGGGTCAAAACACAACCAACAAATTTTTTTTAGAAGGGTAAAAGTTCCACGTTTACGATGCGGGACAAGTGTAAATGTCAACATCTCAAAAGAAACAGGTGGTCACACCCCAACAAGGTTGTTAAATTTACCAAAGGATGCTAGAAGAAATTTTCAATAAGAAGTTCGTTGATCAATTTCGTCGATCGACAGTCTAACAAACTTAGGTTACCTAAGAGAAATAGAATGTTTATGGTTAACGTTATTAGATAAATAGGTTAATCCCTTTTCCAATTTTGTTAATAACAAGACCAATTTGATTATGATGATTAGATTGACAACTTGTGAAAAATATTGAATATAAATTTAAATAGTCGTTTACATCAATCTCCGTTTTCGATAGAATATAAACTAATTCGATTAATAATTACAACGTACCCATTTAATCAATGTACTTTTAACCAATCAATACTTTTTAAGGTATCATTAGTTAAAGATAATTATAACCATGGTTTATAATTAAAATTATATGTAGGTTGTTTGATAATTATAATATATTAATATATTTATTAATTTATTTAATATACTTTTACTATATCCCTTAATGTTATAAACATGCTAAATTCATTAGCATGCTATTAAAATGATAACTATCCCCTCATAAAAACATAGTTTAATAAACACCTTATTAGTTATTACTAAGCATTAGTTACTCACAAAACTAACATACTAACTAACTATAACTAAAGCTAGGCTTTTTAAATCTCAAAACATATATTTAAATCAATGCTAAAAAAAATATAATAACAAACTGAAATTTATGTAAAACAAGATCCTAAACTAAATTAACATTCTTAACTACATCTTAAAACTACTTACTATCCTACTAACTATCCCACTAACTCACTAACCTACCCTACTAACTAGCTAGACTTACTACATGGCATGAGAAAGGACAAAGTCCTATCATGCGCTGGTTTTGGGGTGGGCAAAGTCATCTAAAAACCTGCGCAAGGCATGGGATAAATAAAGACAAAGCTCTAAGTCTATGACACCTCATAAAGTGTCTAGAACCCCTGACTAAAACTATAATATGCAAAATATCTTCCTACCAAAACATGCGCCAATTCTAAGATTTTTAGGAGCTAGCAATGTTTAAATTGCTGTCAAACATTAATGCTAAGGAAAGTGCTTCCAGCCATGCGCCCAAGATGAGTAGACATATAATCTACCTCTTTAATTTGCCAAAGTGAAAGCTCAACTACTCTTAAAGACTTGCCTCTTCCCATGCGCCATTTTCAAGAGATGGAGTAAATAAGTTATGGGGAGGTCAAAGTCTGATTATAAAATTTGATTTATGAGTAAAGGTGGCAGGTTTTAATATTTTTTTATTGACTGTGTAAGGATTTTGTATGGGATTTTTATTCCATACAAAATCCAGAGAGCATTTTGCTCTCTCAAATTTTCTGAAGAGTGCTATTTTTTTTTGCACTGTTATTTCTTTTTTTGTTTCCAATACATCCTCCATAGTATGATGAATAAAATTTTTATCATAGATCAATTGTATTCTATAAACATTTAGATACCAACGGTCTTAATAGGATTGTTAACTACATGGTTAATTATAGTTTAATTTGATCATCTAATATAGATACATTTTGAAGCTAACATGCTCATTTTAATATAACCATCTTGATAAGATAGTGTTTTCTCTACATTCCCACATGGTTTAATTCTTTTGAATGTTTTGTTTAGGTGCATAGCATATGATTAACATAAAATTTCTCTCTTCCATACAAAATCCAAATACAAAGTATTCTCTCATTTCTACAACCATCTAAAATATCAAATTATCAATATCAATTGAAGTGATTTAACAGAGGAGATAATTTCCTTTTGATTGCAATACTATAATCAAATGCATACAATAATCTTCACAACATATTTTCATTGAATTGGAACTTTCTTCTCTTTGGAATAACCAAGAACACCTCATAAATCATCTTTCTTTACATTCAAGGGAGAGAGATAACTTTGATCATACTATTTCAACAATACCATTGCAACTTCGTAAGGAAAGGAGAATACATATCAAGTGATTACACATCTTTGCTCCAATACATATGCTACTCAATTTACAATGGATGATAAATACAAACATCAAGTTTACTTTCCCCATATCCTTACAATATATGTTTAACAAAATGCTCTAAAATCAAAGGATGGTTTCTTCAAACAAGCATAACCAAGGAATTGAACTCCATCAAGCTTCATTCATTTGAATCTTGACTTCAATACCTGCCATGAACAAAAAGGATAGGAACCATGGGATGCTCACCTCCCATCCTAGGCCTCTCATGAGGCCACCCCCGAGCTTGGGGAAACCACAATGAACGGGAAACAAACACTCACACACAAAACACAACAAGAACATAAACACATGAAAAAACCCAAAATCCCTCAAGGTGAAAACTAAGGAATTCCATGAATATCCTTTATGGGGTGTGGGTGGACAACCCATGGAGACAACCATTGCAATACAAGAACAAGGCCACACATGGACCCATATAATTGAATTTCATACAAGGCTCTCATGGCCAATCTTCCCTCCTTATACCCCCATTGCCACACGGGCTAAATGCAAGGTTTCTTGGGGAAAATCACTCACCCAAGTTCATCTTTCCTCACACATGGAGGAGACTCTACACATGGAGTTGCCTCCATTTCCACACCCCCTCTTGATTTCTCTTCCCTCCCAAGGGTGAGTGAATCCAAGAGATACAACCCAAACTCCAATTACATAAAAAAAATACACTGCATGCTTGCTCTCACCATGACCAACCATGGGGAGCTAAAACACAACATGAAACAATGCAAGCTTCCTCCATGACCAACCATGGGAAGCTAAAAACATCAACACAAAAACACATACAACTTCTAAAACCATATGAGAGCAAGATTTCCCACCTCAAGCCCAATGCTAATGGAAGGATTGTTGAGCTCTATTCCAAACTCCAAGCTTTTCCTTCTAACTTTCAGGAACTCTCCAAAGATGGAGAATGGGTGAATACCCTATCCTTTGCCAAAATTCCTCTAAAAAGGCCTCTAAAACCTACCCCCACAAACCTCATTAATTAGGTCCTATCAAGCAAGTTGCAATTTCGTTCAAGGTTGCACATGAATTTTTAAAAGGGTCAACAAGTCAATTTTAGGCTATTTATAAGGTGAAAATACCCCTAACCCATGGGTAGATGGAATGGGTTAACTAATAAGGCATAAAACCACTTTCTAAAGCCACTATTAACCCTCTAAATTCACTTCTAGGAATAAGATGGAGAATGGGGAATGGAAACTACATTATAGTTCCTATGGCAAAAAGGCGTGCTAAGATTTCCCTAAAACTCCTAGAATATGCTCTCACACAACACTCGACATACCTTGATAACATTTAACATTAGTGTCAAGTGACACTTTATGAAATAACATTTCACACAGGGTACGTCCAATGTCACAACACATAACATTAATACACACATACATTTCAGATTACTGTTACGAATAAAAATACTTAACAACGAGGCCTCAGGTCTCTTAATAGACGGGGCCTTGGTTTAACTGGTTGCCCTACATTCAATGTGATTTCCCCGAATGTGTTTTCCATGGTCCTTCCACCTGCAATACCTCAGTGCAGCATCAGTAATTCAAAGAAGAAAACCAATACATTAAACATGCATGATATAACAATAATCATTCAATTGCATATAATATTCATAATTACATTGCATAATTCAAATGAAATTCCATAGCATAATTCAAATATCATCAAGATCATCAGGTTCACAAAACATCATATAATAACATAAACCAAATCCACACACTATGGATCCCATATGCAGAATCATCAAAATGAAAAGTCTAACGAGTCAACATAGTATATCAGTAGTCGACAGAGTCCAAGTATCTCTAAAAGTAACATAATCAAAATGATAGGCTAAAATCTATAAAACAGGATCACTATGTGGGCCGAAGGTGGGCCTCACAAAATATAATACTAATTATTAATATTAAAAATCAATACAATGCTAATATTACTAAATATCATAATAATATTAATATAATAAAATATTAATATTTTTGATTACGTAAAATAGGTTTTACAGGGTTCCTGAAACCCAATACATCTTAAAATAAAGCATTAAAAAGTTCAAGTCTTAAGATAACAGAAACAAAAGGATGAAACATGCCATAGGTAGGCCGAGATAAAATTGACCACAGAGACAAAACAATCAAAATAGGGCAAACAAAAATAGGAAAAAAGCACCAGGAAGAAAAGTCAGGATAGGTTCATGAGCATTACGACAACATTGGTCTTGAGAAGCTCCATCCTCTCTACCACCTCCTTGATCTTTTGGATGTTGTTGGAGTCTTATCTGCCGCCTCTTTGATCTTCTAGATGTCCTAGACCTTCATTAGGATTCTCTATTTTTTCCTCTTTAATTATCTACACTTCCTTACAATCTGAATTTTCTTCCATTTTTTCTATGAGAATCTTGATGCACTCATTTGAGGCCTTCAAGATGTTGAAGTTCTTCTCTGCAATTCCTTTGAGGGTTTCCTTGAGGCTCTTCATCTTTTCCTCCATTTTGTTAACCCTTGAGTCCAAGCAAAGAAAATCCTTGGTGGCATTGTGATCCTTATTGCTTTCAATTCTCTTGATTTTATCCTTGAAGTCTCTCAATTCATGATAAATCCATTTAAAAGATCTGAACTAATCCAACATACCATTCTTAGCATTATTGAGAAGGTTTAGCTCAATTTCTCTAGCCTTGTCACTGAGGATGACCAGGGATGGGTCAATCAGATCCTCTTTTTGGATTCTACCATCCTCATCCTCAAGAATTTTGGGATGCATAGCTTCCCTAATGATCCCCATCTTCATAGTGTTCATGTTGAAGCTATGCCAAACTATCTTCCCCTTCCTAGAGTCATCACTATGATACTCCTCTCTAGTCTAGTTTTAATGCCCCTCCAACCCTATCAAATCTTGGTTATGCTCACCAGGGAGTTAGATCATGCTATAAGTGATTTCATGGTTATTTTGTAAGAGAATGATCCTTCTTGAGATGGTTTCTTACTAATCATGATAACTTCACATTTTAATTTGGGAAATAATAATATTCACATAAGTAATTCCTTTATATCTTCTTGTGTGTCAATGATAGTTTAGGATCTTAATACTAAAAGGATCACCTGATAGGCTTATATGCTTCTTTGTGAAATGCTCATTATTAATATTTATGTTTACCTTAGGTTAATTGATTATAATCGCTTAAGGGTTGGATCTATTATCTTCTCTAAAAAGGTTACTTGGGATTAGATATGATTAATACATTTGGGGTTATATGATTTATTTATCTTGATCGGATAATGAGACATTTTGAGTACATGTCTAATGGTTAAATGGGTTTGTGAAAGTTAATAGAGGATTTATATTTACATGATTATGTTATGATTTATTATTGTTATACAATATAGAAAAGAGATCATTTTGATACTAACCACACTAATCCAATTATGCCTTGTTGATGTGACTGTCTGATGTGACTATCGAAAGAGGGGAGGTAGTCGTAGTTACTCCTCTAGGAGGTCCACACAATGTCGTACTCTCCCTCCTTGTTTGCAATTGTTTGTACATATGTATATATTGGTGTACTTGGTTGGTGTTGCAGGAAGTAGGTACCAGGCATCGACTCCACCTAGCTACATAGGTCTGAGTGTGCCTTCAAAATCCTTGAACTATTGTTGTGTGGAGGTATTACGAAGATTACTCTCAAGGTTACCATGGACTTAGATTTCTACTTAAGAGATTACCCTAGTTGGGGGATCTGAATGCACTATGTGATGTGGTCTTGTGAATTATGTTTTGATGTCATTTTGTGATTTTGATGTGAGTTAGATTTATCCCTAACTAATGTGTGTGTGTGTGTATATATATATATATATATATATATATATATATATATATATATATATAGTGTACATTGATTGTATGTTATATAGGTATGTGTATATGTGGGTGCACACGTATATACCCATGCTTATATAAATAATAGTATTTGCATGGATTGATCGATTGTTTTAGTGGTATGTTATTTAAAGTGAATTCAATGAAGTGTATTAAATAAATGTATTAAAAAATGAAAATAATATTAATAATAGTAATAATAAAAATAAATGCTCTTTGTAGTAAAACTAGCTATCTAGGAGGGAGTTGAACTCAAGACCTCCCAGAAGTTAGGCTAGTTGGTTTCCATGTGTGCTATGTGGTTTTCTTGAAAGTTATTTGTTGAATGTTCTTGTTATGTTTTCCTTCGAAGTTATTTTTAATTAAATTCATTAAAACTTTGTTAAGTGCTTACGGGAATAATTGGTTTGATTTTTCAACCAACTATGGAAGTTGGAGAAGTTGCTTCCCGTAAAGAAACTCTTCCAACCACATAGTTGGAGGATAAATGTTTGAAGATTTTGTGTGTGGGAGGAGGATAATTTTTGGAAGATTTGTTTTCCTTCTGGTTGTCTGTAAATGATTTCTTTGAAAAGTTTTGGTGAAAGTTATGTGAGTTTGAGAGTCTCTGGTTGGTGAAGTCTTATGTGTGAAGATTTCTTGGAGTTGATTATCAGAGGAAGATTTTCAGAAGGATATCTACTCAAGGTTGGAAAGTTTGCAGAGAATCTCCAACCAAGGGAGGATGATTCTCCGCAGGACCCCAGGTAGGGTCTAAACTGGGATGAATCTCCATTCTCCCCATGTGCATGATTATGTATATGAATGATATGTTACTCGATGAGAATATGATGGTTTATTTTGTTTGAAAATGAGAACTATATATATGTTTTGTTTTTCTGTGTATTTGAAATATGTTTCTGAGAAGTGATTTTTATGAATGCTTGTATGTTCACCGTGGTGAAATCTTCCTGCGAGGGTAGAAGTGGTTATGGTCATGTAGGATAGTGTATTATATTGTTATTGAATGTATTATGAATGTTTTTGGTATTTAGAACTGTTATTTCAACCTTATTAGTCTTGTCAATTTGTGCACCACCTTTCTTTGTCCAAATCTAGAATAGATTTGTTAGATAGATAGGATGGATTGATGGGCCATTTTTGAAGGGAAACTAGGAGATCTCAAATGGGTCATGCTTAGATTAGTCAACCATACTCCCCATTATTCCCAGTTCAACCTGCAAGTCAGTGTTGGTAGTCATATTTTGCAGTTTATGTCAGTTTAGTATTAATTGAACCAGGTCAGTACAGTTGTAACCGAGCAAAGGTCGGTCTAGTATTAATCGAGCCAGGTCAGTTTAGTGTTAACCAACCAAGATAGTGTTAACCAACTGAGATAGTGTTAACCGACCACAACAGTGTCAATCGACCATAGCAGTGTCAACCGACCATAGCAATATCAACTGACAAAGGTAGTGTTAACTGACCAAACTAGTGTCAACCGGGAAGACTGTATGAACCAAGCAAAGTAGTGTTAACCAAGGTAAAATAGGCTTTATACAAGTATAACATTACAAGTATAACATTTAAGTATAAGTTTTCTTATACTTTAAGTTATACTTGTATAAAGGGTTTAGGTACCTTCTAGGATGATTGGGATAGGTTCCAGATTCATAGGAGTTAAGATGCAATTTCTAATTTTAAGATTTCTTAAAAAATCAGACTTAGACAAATTTCAAGCACATGAGATTTTGCAGAGCATGGTGTTTTGGCATATGAAATTTTGTGTAAACTTTAATATGTTCTTTGCTTGTTTTTTTGGGATTATATAATGCATTTAGATGCTTGAATAAGGTTTAGGATGTGTTTTAGGGATTAGAATTAGAGTTAAGATTGTCCAATGGACTAGGACTGCTCTAAGGCCTCCTAAATGTTCCCCTAACATTCCTAAACTTTCCTATTCTTTTTTATGCTTTGATTCTAGTTCTTGAAAGTGTCTATGATGTGTTTGTATTTGTGATGTGTGAAGTTTGTATCACCTATGTACATTTTTTACTTGGTTTGTTGGGGTTATATGGCTTACTTATGATGTGTTTGCACTTGTCATATACTTGAGTTTAGTTTATGAGGCTAGGACTTGTCTCAGTGGCCTGTGTGCACCAAAGGGTTCCTTTGACCTATAAATGAGCCTTGGAAAGGTTGTACTTGTACATGTGAAAAGTTTTATATTTTTCTTTGAGATGTCTTGTGATATACATTCTTCCAATAGTTCCTATTATGTATATGGCTAAGGTTAGGACTCGCTCTAAGGGCCTAAGTGCGCAAGGGAGTTTCCTAAACCTATGAATCAGGACTTGGAAGTATTATCTTGTATTTGTGGATTGTGATGGGGTAAGGGAATAGGAGCCTTAAGTGAGTGGCTCAACATAGGTGTTGGAACCCTAAAGTGGTTGTCAGATGATCCTATGGGTGCATTTGTAAAAAAGTGATAACCTTTAAAATTAACTTGGGAAGGGGGGATTCAAAAGATAATGAAAGAAAATATAACAATGGCCACACAGACCTGATTGGAGTACCGAGACTAGGCATAACTACCAGGATGGATCCCTATTCATAAGGGGGGGACTGGGGTTACCTGGTTGCCAGGAAGGATCCCAATATACAGGTTGTGTGATGACACTCACTTAGGTGGTCTCCTAGAACCTTAACCTCGATGTTATAATATGATGATATTTTATGTGCTTTATTCTTTCTTTTTTGAGTCTTGGATTTCTTGGTTTTTGATACTTAGATTGCCTTAAGGTCTTGAGAGTACCTTGGTTCTATCTCCTAGCACGGGGGGTGGAACTTTACCAGTTTCACATGGTTGGGTGGCAAATCTCTTTCGAGGTATTGTTCGTGGTTCGTGTCATGGTTGAGATTCTAAGTTGTTCAATGATGAAGATGTTGTTCTTGTATCATGTATCTCTATCTTTTTTTATCAAGATGTAAAGATGTATTGTAAGCCATTGGGCAACTTGATGTAATTATCTTTCTATATGCCTTCAGGCAATGTGCAGTAACTATAATTATGTTTGTAAAAAGGAAATTGTAAGAAATAAGTTATGTATAAGGGAAGGGTAGAATTATGAAATTGAAAAGGGGATTGAATATGGTTAAATCAATGAGTAATTTTATACTTTATATCTCTTGTGAATTTTAAATGAAATTGAAAGTAATAGTTCTATGCAAATCTTTGTAATGAAAGTTCTTGTGGATGCAAACTTGTTTTGATATATGGTTAGTTAAAGGATATGCTAAGGGTTCAAGGGTATCTCTAGGTGAAATAATAAGGGAAAAAGGAACATGTATGTTATCGAAAGAAGTAATGGGATGTGATTTCTTAAATGTATATTTCAATGTGAGTGAGGTTGAGTTATTCAACTAGGTTTAATATAAATCTTTTACTAGATGTTTACAAGGTTATAGTTGATAATTTGTGGAAGTTAAACTTATGGAAAAAATGATTCATTTAATGATTTAAGTTGGTTGTCAATATATGGTTAAGTACTTTACACTCTTTCTATTATTATATTGAAAGTAGGAAGTAAGGACTCTTAATGGAAAAGCTTAAATGAGTTTTGAGTTGAGCATAGATATGGTTAAGGGGTAAATAAATAGGAAAGAAAAATGTACTTAGTGGATGAGTTAGGTAACGTGTTCTTGTTTCATTTCTAAAGGTAAATGATGTGTTAGTTTGGTAAAGAAGATGAATTCAATTAATTCACTAAGGCAATTGGTTTTGAAGTAGAATGAAAGCAATGTTCCAATGTAAATTAGATTGAAAGGGAAATAGAATTTGTAAGATTAAGTAATAAAATGAAATACTTGATAATGGTAATTGAACTCATTAAGGGAACCTTAAGGAATGTACTTTTGAATGGTAATGATGATATGTTAAAGTGTTAAAAAAATTTTGTTAGTTGTAATTTTAGGTCATTGACCTGATTCCTTATGGGTTCCCTGGTGGGGACATTACATTGGTTCTTATCATCTGAATAGTAACATGGGTTTGGGGACTAGGTTGAGGGGTCATCCTGGTCATCATCGAGCACCTCAATTTTTGGGTCCTGAATCTTCTTATGGATACCATAGTGGGGAGGGGGAGTGTTTCCTTCACTGATAGCTAGATCTACTGATAGTCGCCTGAGTGTTCCCCCTTCAAATAAATATTTTTCCTTGTGGCTTGCTCCCTGTTCTTCTTGGCCTCTCCTCTAGAATTATCCTCACCTTCATCAGTGTTCATATCTTCCACATTTTCATTATACTCCTCTTTTGAGGAGATCTCCATTCTTGCCTAATTTTTGTGGAGTTTTTCTTTTTTGACCGAACTCACAGTTCTCTTCTTAGAGGAAGAGCATTGTTTCTTCTTTTTGACCTCTTCTTCCTCATGGTCCTCTGATTGTAATCCCACATTGTCTTCTGGGTCTGAGTGGACATAGTCCAAACTAGAGACATCTTCTCTTTCCTTGTTGTCCATAATTTCCTTCCCTATGGTTTGGGCTTTGAAATATTTGAAAATTAAAAGTAACAATCCCTCATGTAAAGAAGGGTTAGCTATATTGTTTTCCCTGTAGCCATTTATATTATCATTTATAGAAGCATACAAGTAGAATGGGATGGAAACCTTCATACCATGTCTAAGATGATTCAGCAGCATGAAGTAGTAGGTCATGATCCTATCAAACCTTGTGTCCAGTGTCACATAAGAGATCAGAGCTCTAAGAACAAATCCCCACAAAATTTTTATTTCTTCAGGCTGGTAGTATGTTCCCATTTTAATGATAGATTTATTCTCATCCTCATCTCTCACAAAATCATTGATGGCTATGTCAAAGATTTTATAGTCCTTGTACAGGGTTTCTTAACCATAATGGGGATACCAGTGACCTTCATGATGACCTCCTCAATAACAGTGAAATTCTTTCCTTCTATCTCCACACACCCTTCATTCTAGCTTTTCATGAACATCTTAGTGACCGTGGGCTTACTTCCATGTAACCTTTCAATGAAGGTTGAGATATATTCTTTTTGCAGAGCATTCTAGACCTTGGTGTGTCTCCTCCATTTCCAACTGTCATTCATGGGCTCCCTTTTGTGTCTTTCCCCTCCCATCACACAAGGACAAATTTGGAAAAAACTTTAGTTTAATAGATAGTTGTTGTTCTAATTTTTTCTCACAATGGTCATCCTAAACTTTCTCCTATTTTGCCTTTGAAAATAGATATTAATATTGGGAATGAACACCCACAAAGTGTGTGAAAGGGACACATAGTTATTATCCTTCCTATCAATCTAGTACTTACCATTTATGGAATGTCACATCTAATATACCACATTACAATTCATTATTATCATTAATGATTCCCTCCTTTCCTTGGTATCCACCCTTCTCAACTAAATCCTTCACCTCACAAGGGAAATCTCCATCATGATGCCATCTTATCATTGCATCCTTTTTGACAATCAATTTGGAAAACTAGTCAGCAACTTGGTTGGCTTCCCTGTACACCTGGGATATGTGAACCTTATCAAAAGAATTTAAAAGAGTACACATTTCTTCTATCATGTTATATATAGTCCATGAAGGGAAGTGGTTTAAATTTAAACAATTTATGATATTCTTGGAGTCTCCTTTGAGGTAGAGCTTTTTAACCCCTATGTCATAGGCTAGTTTAGTAGCTTGGAGGGCATCATTTGCTTCAAAAAAGTGGTTTTTTTGAGAGCCGAGAGGGAAGGTGATATCTGCAAGCCCATAACCATATCTATCTCTGATCACACCTCCACTACCCACCTTGCCAAGACTTCCTTTGGCTGCACCATCAAAGTTGGTCTTGGACCAACCTACCGGGGGATAGCTTTAGGTAAAATTCTATCTCTTCTCAATGCTCCTCTTAGAGGTAGTAGTCTGGTCTTTTCCTGCAAAAGGGTTAGAGACACCACAAAAAATAAAGTTTTCTTTTACAACAAAGTGGATCTTTTCAAAGATAATTTTAGGAGGAGTAGAACTATCTCGGAAGATATGATTATTGTGTTCTTTCCAAACTCCCCAGCATAAATGTGGGAGCATCCAGGAGAAGAAATAGAGAGAATATATATTTTTAGAGGAGATAGCCCATTGGGTAAAAAGGTCTTGAAAAGATAGGGGGAAGCACTAGGATAAATCTAGAGTAGAAAGGAGAAATTGCTAAATTTTGCTAACATAGGAGTAGTGAATAAACATGCAGTCCACATATTCAACTTGGAATTTATAGAAGACACACCTATTGGGGATTTGGAAACCTCTCTTTATCATATTATCAACCATTGGAATCCAATTTTGAAGAAAAATCTAGAAGAAGACATTAATTTAGGGGGTAAGGCTAGGAATATAGGCTTTAGCCCAAAAAGGATTGGCTACCTGATCTTGATACAATTGAGTAGAATAGACAGAGGCCACCAAGAAGGCTCCATTAGGAGAACCTTCCCAAATAAGTACATCCTGAGAAAAAGATAGGGAGACCACATTAAGGGAAATCATAAAAGGAATCGGGTCCCAAGACATATGGGAAAGGTCCATCCAAGCATTTTCCACTCTATAGTTATAGACTTGGGAGTCATAGATGTGGATGCACTCCTCCATCCAGATATTGAAAGGCTCATAGTTCCTCAAGGGTCCCAACTAAAGCCAATTATCATTCCAGAAGTTGATAGAGTGGCCATTCCCTATTTTCCATTTTGCCTTAGATTTAGCAATATCATTTGCATTAAGGAAACCATTCCAAATATAAGATCCTTTCAAAATATCATTATCTCCAAAGAAATCATTAATTGAGTTGTTAGAAAGATACTTATCTTCAAAGGTGTCATGACATTCCCTAGTTCTATTGAAAATATGCCATATTTGTTTAGCTTGGAGAGCTTTGTTGAAATGTCTAATCCTCCTTATCCCTAATACATCAGCACTCTTAGGGTGACAAGCTTTGTACCAGGCTATAAGAGGGAGTCTCTTATGTTCTTTAGTCCCAGACCAAAGAAATCTTCTATGAATTCTTTCCATGGCCTCTACAACTTTAGTTGGAATTGAAAAGAGGCTTAACACATAGGTTGGAAGGCTTTGCAGAGTAGATTTAACCAGCTAGATGTTTCTTCCCTAACTTAGAGTGACCCCTTTCCAACCAGCCAACTTCTAGTTGAATTTATCAACTAATTTATTCCAGAAGGCTTCCAGTGGTTTTATGCCTAAAAGCAGGCCTAGGTAATTGGCAGGGAGAGACTCCATGTTGCATCCCAAGATATCCACAATTCTCCTCTATCTCACCTTAGGAGTGTTAATAAATAAAATTGAGCTTTAATTCTAGTTAATGGACTAGCTAGTAACTCTAGAATAGGAGTTGAGAAGATGCTTCACCACTTTGGCTTCATTGACCGAGGCCTCACGTCCTAAAATGGTGTCATCAATGAACTACTAGTGGGAGAGAGAAAAAAGGTCCCAGATGATGGTTTAATACTTTTCAAAGCCCTTGAAATCCTAGAGGCTAATATGAGCCTCCCAAGGCATTCAGAAAGAATGATAAAGAGAATAGGGGATAGGGGATCCCCTTGTCTCAAACTGCTTGTGGATTTGAAAAAGGTTGATAGGGAGCCATTGACCAAACTACCAGAGAGGGAGTAGATATGATTTGATTGATAATCTTACAAGTATTAGTATTGAAACCAAAGGCACAAAGAACCCTAAGTAGGAACTACCAATCAACCTGGTTATAAGCCTTGGACAAGTCAAGCTTGAGAAGGAATCATTCCCTTTTACCAGCTTCTAAGGAATGAATCACTTCATGCACCACCATTATGGAATCAAGATTTTGTCTTCTAGGTATGAAACCAAACTCTTGAGGAGAAATAATAAAGGGGAGCACTTTAAGAATTCTATAGGTGATAACTTTAGAGATAATCTTGAAGAAGAATTTGCATAGACTTATGGGTCTAAAAAACTCCATCGACTCTGTCCCTGTGGTCTTAGGAATAAGTACCAGAAAAGTAGCATTAAGTTCTTTGAGGAGGTTCTTAGAACCAAATAATTCTTGCACCACTTTGACCACATAAAATTTCACCACATCCCAATAAAGATGAAAGAAAAACATCAAGAAGATGTCAGAACTAGGGGCTTTATCACCTAGAAGAGAATCCAAGGCTTTCTTAATTTCAGCCAAGTCCAGAATAGAACATAAGACTTTGTTTTGGTCTTAAGAGATGATTTTAGGAATATTGTTAAGTAGCATATCATGATCCCCCTTCGACATTTTTTGATCTCTGGATAGGAGAGAAGATAAGAAAGGAATAGCTTCCCTCACAATGTCCTTTTCCTCTTACAAAATTTGGTCTCCCTTCTTAATACTATTGATTCTTTTGGTCACTCTATGTCTCATAGTTGAAAGATGGAAGACATGAGTGTTTTTATCTCATTACCTTAATCAAATGGACCTAGATCTCTACTTCCATAAAGTCTCCTCCTACCCTATGATATTATGATACTCTAACAACATAGATTTATCCTTAGTCAATCTGATCTCATCATATCCCTCTCTTTTGATTTCTTATTGAATGAGGTTTAGGTCCAAGATACCCTTGGCTATTGAGGAGAATATAATGCCAAAT
Organism: Chamaecyparis obtusa; assembly: GCA_027943335.1. Taxonomy (NCBI): domain Eukaryota; kingdom Viridiplantae; phylum Streptophyta; class Pinopsida; order Cupressales; family Cupressaceae; genus Chamaecyparis; species Chamaecyparis obtusa. The sequence continues at coordinate 43,092 of BSBK01007696.1, forward strand.
TCTTCCTTATTCCATTATTTGATATTCGATTTAATGTTTTTAAGCTTTTTAGCCACCTTGAACATGGCAGTACCCTTTACATTTACAGGTTAGGATGAGAGATCCACATCTTTTCAAATCTAAATGGAAATATCCTTTTCTTAGCAATTTTGTCAAGAGACAGAGAAATGGGAGAATGATGCAATCCAATTATAACCAAGGTCGAAAGGTTACAATTTTAATGATTTATCTAGTCAATAGTGATCAAAGTACGGTCCATCTAGACTTCAATGCACTCCCTACCAATTCTCCTATTGGACCAGGTGAAGTTAGCACCCTAGAAATCCACAACTAAGAGGGCTTGGTCATTGATAAAATCCATGAGATCTTGCCTACTTTCCATATCCAAGGAGATACCTTCCTATTTTTCCCCTTCTTTGAGGGGAGTATTAAAATCCCCCATGATTATCCCCTTAGTAAGATTTGAGGTAGACATAATGGTTTCTATTTTCTCCCAATAAGACCTTCTACCTTTTTTTGAATTAGGAGCATATATATTCAAAATATACCATTTCATTATCTTTTCTCCTAGTAAAATTAATTAGGAGTAGATTACCTTCTTCATGAACAACTTCAGCCTTGAGGTGAAAGGAATTCCAAATAGTCATTAGGCTTCTAGAAGTTGCTTCAGAGCTAGAATCTCTTATTTCCATAGATTTTCAAAATATAATACCCTCGAGCTTGTCCTTCTTCATCTTGGTTTCTTGGATTAACATAATATCAAGTTTGTGATCCCTTATCATATTTTTGACAATGTTCTACTTATGTGAGTTGTTTAGCCCATGAATATTCCAAGATATGAATTTCATTTCTTTTTTAAAGTGTAGACTTCTAGGATGGTCTTCTAGGTCCCATCCACTATGTTCTTACTAGCTTCTTCTTGCTTGACCTAGCTTGCTTTCTTTCTCCCTAGAGTTTTTGATTTGGCCCCTACATTAGCTTTATTTCTACTTTTGGTTTCTATTAGGGAGACTGGAGAAGGATCTCTACTATTAGATTTCTTATTTTTCTAGACCGTAGTCCACTCTCCCTCCTTTAATTCTTTGCATCTCGCAAAGAGATCTTCCATTTTTGTGAGCTACCTTGGGGAAGCTAATCTCATCAATTCTTCCATTTTTTTAAACCTATCCAAAGACCACTTTCTTAGAGCAAGGGTTGGATTCTTGTGACAGGACACCTCTCTACATATTCTACTTTAGACTAGAGAACTGTTCCTCTAGTGAAGGTTCAAGGGATTCTCAGACAAAGGAAATGTGGTCCATCCCAAGGCAAGAATCCCCTCCTTCAGCCAGTTATCTCCTTAATAATGACCTCTTTTGAGACATCTTGCAGGATATTGACTTCCAAAATTTTTTCAATACCATCCAGGGGAAGAAACTCCTCCTGTCCTCTAAAATTTCTTTTTGAGGACATAAGATCTCCCCAAGATCCTTTTTATTATTATCTACCTTGCCTTCTTGGTTTGTGTTAGTTTCTGGGTTCACCTCTGCTAAATACTTTTTCTTGCACACTCTTTGGGCATTGTCCTTAGTACCCCCTTGGGGCTTCATGTTTTTCTCCCTTGTTGGACCATCTAGTTTTTTGTCCATGGTTTTTCCAACTTTTTTAAGGGCATTATGTGCTTTCCTTTCTTTCTCCAAACTCTAGAACACAACACATGATTTGGCATAGTGTCCTGCTTTCTTGCAATGAAAACAAGTGAAAGGAATGCTTTCAAAATCTAGTTTATGCACAAATCTACCTAGTTTAGAATGAATCTCTATAGTCTATGGCATGTCTTTTCCTTCTTCCACCCCTATACAGATCCTTGCATAGGTGAGGCATTGCCTTGCCATAGTGATTGGGTTGATCAAGAGAAGGGTTCCAAAGGATTTTGCTATACCATCAAAAACATCTTCATAACAAAACTCTAAGGGGAGTTCTAGTAATCTAACCCACACTGGGGCTTGAAGAAAGAAAGAATCATTTAGATCCAACTTGGGAGTCCATTTTTGTAGTGCCAAAGTCACTTTCCCTATGGACCAAGTTCAGGCACATAAGATTTTGTCTAGATCCTCCATGTAGGAGAACTCAAAAGATAGAAAGCCCTTCACCATTGTAGTGATTTGGCCTTGACCCTTCAAATCCCATCTTTTTTTGGAAAAGACCCTTACTATATCAATGTTTGGCCTCAACCCAACAAATTTACCCGCTAGAGTATGAGCCATGGTTGCAATTTTTGATCAACCAACTCGTCAAGAATCTCAATGGCGTATTTTCCTTTTCCCTTATCTGATAAGTCCTTAATAGTAGGGAAAGAGGACTTGCCTATGGGTTTTACCTAAAAAAGAGTTGACCACCATCAGTTGAAGACATTCCTTTCCTGATCGTGTGCTTGGGTCCCCATGTCTGAGGCCGGTCTAGGAAGAGTGCCAAGAATCTCTTCCACCTCCTATGCTCTCCATTAAATAAAATATTAATGTTATATTATTATACAATACTAATAAAAATATTAATAATATCATATTAATTTATTAATACTAATACTAATATCATAATATTAATATATTTATTAATATTATGAAAAATGAAATCTAAAACTAAAATACAAATAAAAATATCATTCAAATGAAAATGTTGAAAATTGAAAATGTTGAAATTTCAAATGAAAAGTTTGGGTGAGAGAAAATTGAATATGTGATTTGGTATTAGATACCCAATTTTGTATCAGATATGCAATTAGGCTTGCCCATTGTAATTAGCTTTGTCCATGTGTACTAACACCAAAGCCTACTAAAAAGTCAACACACTTTTTAGGACATTTTTGGACAAGTGAAAAGGATGATTTTTTCACATCACCACTTTTTAGCCTACCATGATCCTGCACATACCCACCATTGAATTTACTAAGGAAATATTTTTTTCAAAAGAACCACTTAATGGGTAGGACAAAGAAAGATATTAAATATTATTTGAAGGGGTTTTCCTAAGTGCTTGAGGATGTCCCCTTTGGGGATGATGGTGGATTTCATCTAGGAAAACATACAAACCCTAAGAGGGAAGCTAAGACCCACCTAAAATTTGTCATATCGGTTAAATTTTTTTTTTTATTCTCCTTCTATTGAGTGTTTCCTAGATTCCTTTATCCATAGTAGTGTGTAAAAGGAAAAGTGGAAGTGAAAAATTCTTCCCCTATTTTGTCTAAGGGAAGAGGAAAATCTTGGTTGGTTTCATACTTTTCCTGCATGAAAAAACTAAAAGGAGATGTTGATTATGTTGAGGACACTATTATGCAACCTCCAACTACTAATGAAAATGATATGGAACTCAATGTTGATATTCCTATGAGGAAACTGATGCAGGAGCATCTCAGGTCCTTGGAAATCCTGTGTCACCAAAAACATGTTTTTGTTTTCCTATGTTTCTTAGTTCCTTCTTTGACTGAGTTGGTTTGGTATTTCTTGGTTTCCTTTGTTTACCCAGGTTGGTTGGTTATCTCTCTGGCACTCGATGAATTTCCCTGGCCCTCGATGATGCTTGTCGGTTATCCTTGCTTATCGAGTTGTTTGTTTTAGTTTCCTGTTGAGGCTAACTCTTGCAATTAATTATGGTCATGAATTTAATGCTGAAATCTATCATTGGGTAGCGTGTGGACCTAGATCTAGTCATTCCTTCCATTGAAGATGGATCTGAAGGCCAACCTTTTTGGTAGCCTCTTGTATATAATGTAATCTTTGATTATAGTTTTGGGGGAATCAATTATGACATCATAGATAGATGCTAGTAGATAGAAGATTATTTTAGATCCTCACATGTTGGAGGACTTCTGTAATGGAATTATTATATTTGGCCTAAACTGGGAAGGCCTTACAACCTAACATTTATGAATCAATTTGAAATAAATATATGAAAGATATCTGCATTATCTTTCTCTTACTTGTGTGTTGCTTCTTCCACCTATGATCTCTGCAAGGGGGATTTGGTTAGGGTTTTCCTTTGGCCACTCTCTATATCCTCTCTTGCATCAGGTGGTATCAGAGTGAGGTGAGATCTGGATCTAAGTTTTTGAATCTAGGTTTGAGGGTTCCTTCTTGTCAAACCCTAGTTGATTTGTTGTGGGATAGAAAATTATTATCTGGCCTACAATTGCAAAGGGTTTGAAGATGGTTAATGGGAGACAAGATGCCGATCCAAGATTGGTAGAGATTTTGAGACAACTTGTTGCTAGATTAGAAGTTGTTGAAACAACCTAGAGAAGAGGAAGACATCTTGAAGATGTTAGTGATGATGAAATTGAGGAAGAAGAAGTTGATGTAGAACCTGCACTGGTGATGGATTGAGGTGAGAAAATATTGTTTAATGCTTTGAAAAATTTGAAGTCTACACCACACTTTAATCCTTTTAAGTATAGTTGAAAATTGGATTATGATGAATTGGTGAATTGGATCACCGAGATGGAAAATTATTTTGAGTATGAAAATGTAGCTGAGGAAAAGAAGGTGAAAATTGTGGGTGCAAAGTTAAAAATTCATGCATCCTTGTGGTGGGAACATCTGCAGTTCAACAAAAAGAGGAAAGGCAAAGAAAAATTAAGGTATGGAATAAAATGGTGAATAAATTGAAAGGAAATTTCTTACCTTGTGATTATCAAATTAACCTAGTTAGGAGAATGCAAAGTTTGAGGTAGAAAGATAGCTCTGTAAAAGAATATATTGATGAATTCTGTAGATTAGATATTAGATTTGGACATGATGAAGATGATGTGCAAAGAATTTCTAGGTACCTAAATGGATTGAGAGTTTCCATCCAAGAAGAAATTAGTTAGGTCAAATTGAAGACCATTGAGGAAGTTTATCAATTTTCATTGAAAGCTAAGGAGAAATTGAACAAGAGACATGAGAAAATACAAAGAGGTAGAGGTGGTAGATTCCCTAGAGGAAGAGGTAGATCTTATGGTGAAAACAGTAGATCTGAACCTGAAAAGAAAAATCTAGCTAAAGGAAAGACCGAGTGGAAAGGTGAAAGTTCATCTAGAGGAAGAGGCAATAAATACCAAGGTAGTTATAATAGAGGTGGTTTCTGAGGAACTTGTTACAATTGTGGAGAAGAACATAGATCATTTGAGTGTACACATGCAAGTAAGAATGTCAGTAGTAGTAGAAATGATTTGGTACAAGAGGAGTCACCGAAAGAACCTGAGAAGGAAAAGAACTTGTGGTAAGGAGAGCACTTTGGAGTGAAAGTAATAAGGAATATTTAGTAAGGAAAAGTTTTTTCAAGACCAGATATAGAGTTTCTGATGAAGTTTGAAAGGTAATCATTAATAGTGGTACCTCAGAGAAATTGGCATCTGAGGAAATGGTTACAAAGTTGCAGTTGAAAAGGTTGGAACATCCGAAGCCCTATCAGATTTCATGGATCAAAGATGAGCATACACTCTTGGTAAGTGAACAATGTTATGTTAATTTGAAAATTGGAAAGTACTATGATAAGGTGTTATGTGATATCATGCCTATGGATTTCTATAATATTTTGTTGGGTAGACCTTGGAAATATGATAGACATCTTATATATGATGGGAGATTGCATAAATATACTATTTGGGCTGATGGGACAAGACAAATCTTGTTACCTTTGATTGAAGAACCTGTTAGTAATGTTTTCACATCTATAAAATTTTTCTTGATGCAAGGAATAAAGTTTGCTAAGGATTTGATGAAGAATGATGTATGTTTTGTTTTGATTCCAAACAAATTGAGTAAGAAGAAAGAGGATAATATCCCTAAGGATATTTATAAGTTACTCACCGAATACAGTGAAATAATTTATGATAATGTACCTGATGGTTTTCCACCAAAGGGAAGCATTGATCATTGCATGGATCTAATCCTTGGAGCTAGTTTACCAAATAAAACACCATATCGGTTGACACCTACCATGAATTAGGAATTAAACTGATAGATTCAAGAATTGTTATAGAAAGGTTTGATCTGAGAAATTTTGAGTCCTTTTGTAGTACCTATTGTATTGGCACCTAAGAAGAATGGATAATAGTGAATGTGTATTGATTCCAGAGCAATCAACAAGATAATAGTGAAATATAAGTTTCCTATATCGAGAATGGATGATATAATGGATAATTTGATTGGAGAAAAGTATTTTACCAAAATTTATTTGAAAAGTGGGTATCATCAGATCAAAATTAGAGAAGGTGATGAGTGGAAGACTACTTTCAAGACAAAATAAGGTTTTTATGAGTGGTTGGTTATGCCTTTTGGTTGAACTAATGCATCGAGTACTTTTATGAGGTTGATGAATGAAGTTTTGAAGAAATTCTTAGGTAAATTTGTGATTGTATACCTAGATGATATTTTCATATTTAGTAAGACCAAAGAAGAACATTTGTTGCATGTTAAACAAGTATTGCAGAGGTTGATAGAAGAAAATTTGTTGATAAATATAAAAAAGTGTTCTTTCATGAAAGAGGAGATTGTGTATTAGGGATTTGTGATTTCAACTGATGGTTTGAAGATGAATCCTGAAAAAGTTGAAGCTATTTTAAATTTTCCTACACCTAAGAATGCTAGTGAGGTAAGATCATTTCATGGTTTGGCAAGTTTTTACCAAAAGTTCATTAGAAATTTTAGTTCAATTTGTAATGTTATGATTGAGACTATGAGAGGAGATAAAAGATAATTCAAGTGGACACATGGAGCTAATAAAAGTTTTGAGACTCTGAAGCAGAAGGTTGTTGAATTTCCTATGTTGGCATTTCCTGATTTCAATAAGGTATTTCAAGTGGAATGTGATGCAAGTGGAAGTGCAATAGGAGTTGTGTTGAGTCAAGAAGGTACACCTATTACTTTCTTTAGTGAAAAGTTGAATGATGCAAAAAGGAAATATTCTATGTATGATCAAGAATTCTATGTTATTGTTCAAGAACTGAAGAAATGGAGACATTATTTGATACCGAGTGAATTTGTATTGTATACCAATCATAAATCTTTACAGTGTTTGGGTAGTCAGAATAAGTTGAATTAGAGACATATGAAATGGGTTGAGTATTTGCAAAGTTACACATTTTTGATAAAGCATAAGAGTGGAGTCACTAACCAAGTTGCAGATGCATTGAGTAGAAGAAGATCTTTGATGACCGAGATGAAAATTGAAGTTCTTAGTTTTGTTGACATGAGAGATTCTTATGAATTTTATATTGATTTTTTTGAGCTGTGGAGAAAGTGCAGAGAACTTATTTAAGGTCAACTGAGTACTAAATGGGAAGAATATTTCATTGAAGAAGGTATGTTGTTTAAAGGTATTTAGTTGTGTATACCAAGAGAACCAGTGAGAACTAATTTGATAAAAGAGAAACATATTATTGGTTTGGCTGGACATTTTGGTGTTGATAAGACATTCAATTTTCTTAAGGAAAGATACCTTTGGCCATAGTTGTATAAAGATGTTTAGAAATTTGTGAAAAGTTGTGGAATTTTTCAAGTTGCAAAAGGAGTAAGTCAGAATACTGGATTGTATACACCAATTTCTATTCCTAAGAAACCTTCGATTGATATTAGTATGGATTTTGTTCTTGGCTTACTAAAGACAATAAGGGGTAATGATTCTATATTTTTTGTTGTGGATAGATTTTCTAAAATGGCACATTTTATACCTTGTAGAAAGACATCAGATGTAGTCCATATAGTAGATCTTTTCTTTAGAGAAATTGTCTGATTGCATGGATTACCGAGGAGTATTATCTCTGACTGAGATAGTAAATTTGTTGGATACTTTTCAAAGACCCTTTGGAGAAATTTTGGCCTTGAGTTGAAATATAGTTCTACATCTCACCCACAGACCGATGGACTGACATAAGTTGTGACTAGAAGCTTGGGAAATCTTTTGAGATGTTTAGTTCGAGACACACTGAGTAATTAGGATTCTGTGTTGGCACAAGCATAGTTTGCATACAATAATTCAGTGAATAGGAGTACTAGAAAAACACCTTTTGAGATTGTAAATGGAATAAAACTGAGAGGTATATCATATTTGAGGGATATTTCTGATGAAAAAAAGAGAACTACTGAAGGAGTAAAATTTGTTGAGTACATGAAGACACTACATGAAGATGTGAAACATAAGCTGGAGAAAAGTAATCAGAAATACAAAGACAGAGCTAATAGATCTAGAAGACATAAGAATTTTTGCAGTCAGTGATGAAGTGATGGCTCATTTGAAGAAAGGCATATTTCCTATTGGAACATATGGGAAGCTAAAAATGAATAAGTTTGGTCTTTGCAAGATTTTGAAGAGATTTGACAGTGGAAATGCTTATGAGATTGAGTTACCTAATGACATGGATATATCACCTATATTCAACATTGCTGATTTATATGAGTACCATGAGTTGGATGAAGAAATGATAGTACTGAATGATTATCCTAAGAAAAAAATAGAAGAAGCTGAGTAGATTTTGGAATAAAGAATTGGCAAAAGTACAAGAGGTAAATAATATATGGAATATTTGGTAAAGTGGAAGAATAGACCAATTGAAGATAGTTCATGGATTTCACAATCTGAGTTGGATTTAGTTTGAATCATACCTACTTCATGATTCAGAGAATTATTTTAAATAACCCTAGGTGTCTAATGTAGGAGCATCTCAGGTCCTTGGCAATCCTGTGTCACCAAAAACATGTTTTTTTTTTCCTGTATTTCTCAGTTCCTTCTTTAACCGAGTTGAATCGGTGTTTCTTGGTTTCCTTTATTTACTGAGGTTGGTCAGTTATCTCTCTGGCACTCAGTGAATTTCCCAGGCACTCGATGATGCTTTTTTGGTGCTCAGTTATCCTTTCTTACGGAGTTGTTTGTTTTATTTTCCTATTGAGGCTGACTCTTTCAATTAATTATGGTCACGGATTTAATGCTAGAATCTATCATTAGGAAGTGTGTAGACCTAGATCTCATCACTCCTTCTATTGATGGTGGATCTAGAGGCTGACTTGTTTGGTAGCCTCTTCTATATAATGTAATCTTTCTTTGTAGTTTTGGTGGAATCAATTAGGACATTAGAGATAGAAGCTAGGAGATAGAAGATTGTCTCAGATCCTCACATGTTGAAGGACTTCTGTACTTGAATTGTAATAGCTGGCTTAAACCAAGAAGGCCTTACAACCTGACATGTATGAATCAATTTGAAATAAATATATGAAAGATATTTGCATTCTCTCTCACTCACTTATGTGTTATTGCTTCCGCGTGTGATCTCTGCAAGGGGGATCTATTTAGGGTGTGCCTTTGGTACCTCTCTATATCCTCTCTTGCATCAGAAAGATACTCCAATGGAAAAGGAATTATTTGTCTATGATAGTGTAAATATAGGAATGAATTCTAAGGATACATGAATGGTCATTATTCACTACTTATGTTGATAGATTAAAATATTAAAGACTTAAAGCAAAGAAGTATGTCTACACTGAATGCATAAAGTGTTGTAAAAATTCTTTACATGACTCAAGAATTGGTCATAGTTGTTAAATATTTAAAAGAGATGCATGAACATGGAATTAAGGACTTCGTATATGACATGTCTAAAGTTCATAAAAAATTGAAGGAGGTTGTCAAAGTTAGATAGATTTCTAGGGATTATACTTCAAATGGAATTTAGAAGGTAAAGGTCTAGGTTGATATATTCCATGGTCTATCAAAGGATGTAGCTCAATCCCCAATTGATAGTGTTAAATCAAAGAAGTATTTTGAAAATTCTTGGTTGGCCTCTAACTATCTTCATCAACCTACCACAAGACTCCATAGTGAGGAAAAGGGTTCTATCCCAATTCATATTATGGTTGATGGGGTCCAGAGTATAAATGATGAACTAATTAAAAAGAATGAAAGTCTGCTAAAAAATCTATAATGTCTTTGGGGCTTGTTCCCATATTTTTGTTGTTGAAGTTTAATTGTTATTTTATGTTTAGTTCATTGCTAGTGTTTTTTACTAGTTTGTTTTGATGTTAAAGGGTTTTATGTCCCCTCAAAACCTATTTTACTTTAATAAAATATAATAGATAAGGATTACTTTCATATACTCTCAAGGTTCAACCACAAAAAAATTAAAATTATTTTACAATATTTATAAGCACCAACATAATAGAAAGACCAACCTTCACTTACAAATTATTTACACATCAACCTACTAGAGACACCAATCACCACACTTAAGCTCCAAATTAGTAATAGAAACCTATCTCCAGAGTAATTTTTAGTGGTGAATTCTGGGAATAACGTTTCATGAAATTGGCAACTCGCGCAGGTATAGGCTGGCAAATATTCACCCAATCTTGACATAGTAACCACTAAATATTAATTAGAATCTCCAATCAGATTTTCCATTTGATGTTGTTGACCATCATATTTGCCTATAATTAATGTGACGTGGTTCTTTTAATAGTCTCTTATTCACGTGCGATATTAATTATGAATTGCATATAAAATTTTAAATAGCCAAATGGTTTATATTGTTATCTTAACCATGACCTATTTCGCCACCCATTAATTAATTATTTTATTGGTCCATGACGTATTTCACCACCCTCCTAATTAATTATTTTATTGGTCCATGATGTATTTTGCCAATCTATTAATTAATTATTTTTTATTGACCACCACATATATTTATTTTTCTGCCAAAAATAGCATTGATCAGGTCGGCACTCGACACATTTTCGCCAAAAGCCCAGGAATTTGAAAATAAATAAAAATTGGAAATTTGGAATTTGGAATCATGGATTGATATAAATTCAAATCAAGTTTAGAAAACTTAAAAGTAGTCTTATCGTGTCTCGTTAAAAATTTTTGGAGCCAGAGCTTGGAGGGCCAAATTTACAAATAACAATCTTACAATAGTAATAGAGTATTCAACATTTCAGAGAGTTGGAAATCAGAGGAAGCAGGATAAAGGTAAATAATTATTTATTCACATTTCATAGTATTGTTATTAATTTTAATTCCTAGAGGCTAGAATCCTAGTGACTAGTGAGAGGTCATTAGGTAAAGATGTCAGACAAGGGTGACTATCCTGAGATTGAGTATCCTCAGGTTACTACTGCTGAAGGGATTCAGATATCAGGGGAGGTTGAGACTTAGACTTCTCACCGTGCTCAGGGTAGTGAAGAGATTGGAAAGCCAGACAAGGGTAAGACTCCTCGGGGTAGTGAAGGGCCTGGGAGACCATCAAAATGACCAAAACTTAAAGATACTACCATAAAGGCTTTCTTTGGAGTTGGCAATGTTTCTGCTCCATCAACATCTACAATTACAAGTGCAAAATCCATTCACAATAGCTCACCAGTACCAGTACCACAAGTTGGGCTTGTCATTGAGTTAAATGAAAATCAAAATGCATCAAATGAGGATAACAATGGTGGCATGAGAGAAGATGTTATAAGAGATATGTAGAACTAGTTGGAAAAAATGCTATCAATGAAGATAATAATAATGTTGGTAGGAAGAAAAGAAAAAGGGAAGTAAAAATGGGACAGGAGTGGGAAATGGCAAGAAATTTTAAGGTTGATTGGGTAGCAAAGTATTGGTTCATTGAACTAGTCCTAAGCAATCATGAACAACCAACATAATGTAGGTGTAAGATTTGTACTTGGAAACTTAAAAGAGAGAAGAAGTTGTAGCTAAAGCTTGACACTATAGAAAAGCATATTGGTAAGGTTTATGAAAAATAGACCATAGATGGACAAGAAATATCAGTAGTGAGATGGAAATCAAAGGAAGAATGTCTTCATGTTAAGTATGCCATAGAATATGAAGAGCATAACAAGAGAATGACAGTAATTTCTAATAGTGAAAATCCAATCAAGGCTGGGTTTAAACATCCAGCCAATGAAGCAAACCTGGCAAAGATAGTTTAGATGAGTGTTGTTTTTCATATTATGTCTAGAGGGTGTCCTATGAGAGACTTCTTAGAATATGGTAATTTATTATCTTTTTTGAATTCCTCACTATCCCATGTCACATTGGTCAACAAACATTGGATGGGAAATGGAAAACTATCTTTCTGAGGTGGAAAAGAAAAATTTACAAGAGAAAGTAAATTAGTCCAGATTCATTTCATTATCCATAGATGAAGTTACTACATTAGATAACACTGCTTGGGTTTGTATGCATGTGTATACAGTAAAAGAACATGTCTTCCAAGCTCATCTACTCTGCATTCATAAAATGAGGGGCAATTCAACAGCATAAAACTTATATTATGAAGTGAAGAATGCTTTGAATGAAGTTGCTAGTATGGATGATTTGACAGTTGGAAAGAAGTTAGTGTGTGTTGGAGCTGATGGAGCTACAGTAATGCAAGGCCAAAGTAATGGTCTCTGTGCAAGATTACAAACTAGTATTGCACCTTACATGCTTGGCATACATTGCATGGCCCATCAAATGAATTTAGCATATAAAATTGTAAGCAATTTTCCTACAGTGTCAAAAGTTGAAGATCTAGTTCGTGACAGATACTCTTACTTCTACAGAAGTCTGAAACGTTTTGTACAATTTAAGATTTTCTTAGAGGGAGTAACACTAGGAAACAAGCTTCTCAAGGATGTTGAGACCAAATGGATCTCTTTGTATGGACCAGTAGAAAGAGTTCTAACAGAATATCAATCCTTTCTCGGAGTAATATATGAGTAATGCCTCACAATAGAGAAAGCTCCTGATTTGTTAGATAAGTTAAGTGATATAGAGACTCTGTTAACTTTAGCTAGTCTTCTCACCATGCTAGATTTAATGAACAAGCTTGTTAAGAAAGCCCAAGATAGGACTATGTATATCCATGAGTACTCAGATTTATGTAGAATGACATGCCTTGCCATGGATAATTTATACTTAGATATGATAACACTTTAAAGCCCAAATTTTATTAGGTGGCAAATAATTATAGATTTGAATCATGCTGAGAATTTTTTACAATTCAATGCAAAAAATGATTTATGTGTGTTTGTGAAAGGATATGAAATATCAATGCACCAATCTAAGATGGGGAAGCGAGGTAGACTACTTCCAGTTAAAATGGCTGATTTTGACATGTTTGTTAAATCTGTTAGTGAGAATTTGAAGTCAATTTCCTACCAACTTTCAAGTGAGATTCGTGAAAGATTCCCTAGAGAAGAAATTCTTGAGGCCATGGGTTGTGTGTTTCCTCATTTTTGGAAAAACATCAGAGATAGACAACTTGATGCTCATATGTTTCATAAAAAAATTAATGAATTGATCAGAGAGTTTTCAAAACATGTAGATTGCAATGGACAACCAATTGATCGAATTATAGATTTAGCTAATCTTAAAAAACAATGTAGACAATTTGCATCATGTATGAAATTGTAGTTAAAAAACTTGGAGAATCCATTTCAACCTGGTGCAATAACCTGGCTTTGGAAAAGGATAGAGCAGAGTGAAGTGTTGCATGATTCAATATCAGAATATTTCAAACTTGTTGATTTATGTCAAACAATGATATTGGGGTCGGTGGAAGATGAAAGAGTTTTTAGTGCATTGGGGTTTTTGAAATCAAAGATCAGAAACAAACTAGATAGAAATTTGGAAACTTGCTTGAGATTGTTTGTAAGTTAGTACAATGTTACAGACTTTCCTTATGATAGGGCATTGGCAATTTGTAATTCCCTGAGTGAAATACGAGCGCTTTTGAACACTAGTTCAAAACATGCTGGTTCAGAGACAAATGATGGATCTTGGTCCCAAACTCATAATGAAGATGATGAATTTTTTGATTTTGAATACCCAACTCAGAATGAAGAAGAACCTCTTGCTAGTAGTAGTAGTCAATTTCAGGAGCTGGATTCCATGTGGGATATAGAGGAGGGTGAGCTAGACTACTCACTTACACTGAGTGAAGAGTGAAGTGATTCAGAATTAGCATTTGGTTAATAGGTATTTATAATTTTATACACTGTATACTTATTACTATAATTGTTGGATAAATTGATAATGGAATTGGACTTGATTCTAAATATTTATTAATTTATTGACAATTTATTAATTGACTCATATTCAGCTACAAGCCTATGGGTACAAGTAATAAGTATTGTTCATGATTTTTGTAATTTGTAATTTGAAATTTTGAATTCATGATTTTTGTAATGTAGATTGTAGAATTTCCCTCTTTGTCCACAATAGCAGGGATATATATGATTTTTGTAATTGTAGAATGTTCAAGAAATTTGTAATTTGATATAACCTTGCGAAGTCCCGCACAAAACCTTTCGTAACCTCTTAGCTATTTAATCTTGTAACTAATTAACCTTTCTAAAGTTACGCCTTTCTGCTAGATGCTTCATTGCAGCTTTGTAACCACCAACACTAATGGCCAACAAACCCTCATGAAGCTCCGTAAACCAACTGTTCCTAAAAAAGTGTTCCGAAGTTATGCACATCATTAGTTGGGAGTCCTTCAGAAGTTTGAAACCCATTAGCATCCTAATGACTTAACCATGGAGAAGTTATGAAACAACCTAGCTTTACTTCAGAACATTGCTAGTGGTCTATTAGTAATGTGCGCATGCTTAAAGGTTCTTTTAAGTGACTTGAAATTTTGAAAAAGTAACGACGAAATAGAACCAATCTGAGCCTTTCTAGGGTTTAATGGATTTTTAGAGCATATCTCAACCTAGCACTTAGGGTTTTAACATTTTGATCAAAATTTAGGGCCTAGGCCTTCAGGAGGAAAATTGCAAGAAATTCTGAAAATAATTGTGAAAACTAAAAATACTACCAACATGGTCAATTTATCATTTGTGAATTACCTAATTTCCTAATACTAAGCATTTACTTAATTAGAATTGAGATTCTTGAGTCTTGACTTGAGCCAATGAGCTCTTTACAAAATTACACAGGCACAATGATAGAAAAATTGAAAATTACAAAATATCCATGTATTATACTATTAAATTTAACTTTGAAATTTCAAATTCAAGAATCAATGATCATAGTACCAGTAACCAGTTACCAGACTCAGAGGTGAGAGGATAGAGACTTGAAGTCTCAGACTTTTATGATCTATCAGAAAATTACAAAATATCCTTGTATATTTTTATTGACTAAAACTTACTTCAAATGTATACATTAATGTCAATGATCAATGAATATGATCAATGATTAGAAAATAAAAACTAACATTGGCATTTGGAAAATTAAACAAATTTGGAAATAGTTATTAACTTATTAGAGTGATAGCTGGCAGCTTGGATTTTTCAGAATCAGTCTTGATTTGCACCAAAGGTGTATCCATAGTAGGTGAACCACAAACATAAGATACCCTATTTGAATTAACTGACCTCCCTCTATTGGCTCTTCATCTAATACCAGAACTATCTCAACTACTTCCATCATCCATGTCAATATGGCAAGATAAAGGCTTGAATCTCTGCAATGTTTTCCCACACCACAATGTCCCTCTTTGATGGCCAAGTTACCTCTCTAACTATCTCCAAGTCTTCAAGGCATTTGTTCCACTTGGCATCCATTATGGCTCTAGATTTAGCAACAAACTTATTCATTTCAATCTCCTGCTTGTACAATTCATCCACAACTTCATAAAAAGTTGAAATGTCAACATCACCAACAAAATAAGAAGCCACCTTCCTACATTCCATAATTTGGTTGAAAGAATCAGCCCACTCCTGGCATTCCTTCAACAGTCCCTCTTTGTCCACAATAGCAGGGATATATCCTTCAGACTCTTCAGTAAAAACCTTAAGCTTTGCCTGAACATTTTGTAACTTTCCAGTGAAAAATGCATACAAATCCTTTACTAATAACATCATTTCCTTAACATCAATTATTTTGTCAGGTAACTCCATTTTTTCTCACATTAGTAAAACTAACCTATCAAAGAATTGCAAGTATGGGCCCCAAGTATTAAAAAATGGGGTAAGTACAGAAAAGGCATTAAAAAAATTATATTTTGTCCCCTGCAAAGAAATGAAAGTACTATGAAGGATTTGAGACTTCCCTTTTAAAATATTTACTCTGTGCAATAACACATTCTTCAAAGTCTCATTTTCAACAATTCCAATATTAGCAGGCTCAGGCTGATCAACATCCATTATTATCTTTTCTGTTGCAAGTTTTGGAGCTAAGCCCCCCTCATGCTCAGTTTGGACCCCTACATCAAAGACCTTTGTAAATGCCCTAGAATGATTTTTTAGAGTATTTATTTCATCTTTTAGCTCCTTCACAGTCTTATCTAGCAACTAATTCTTCTTCAATTCCTCTTAAAACTTTTTTCTAGATGCCACATAATCTTTGAATGTCCTAGCTAGCCTATTCTCCAAGTCCTCAACCACTACTTTATTCATGGAGGATGCATGATGTAGGATATTTTCTATCTCTGATCCTGTAGTGTCCTGCAACCTCCATATTAATTGGCTACCATGTGCGGTGTCTTGGATGTCAACCAATCTAGGCTTACTAGATTCTAGGGCCACACACCATACTGCTAGTGTCTTAGTGTCCATATTGAATCCAGAACCCCTCATGAGTCCATTAGGGCCAAAAGCTTCATAAGCTACAACTTTATCTTGCCTCTTGATTTGGTCAATTAGGAATGAGGACTCCAAGTCCCATCTAGGGATTAGAAACATGCCACTTCTCTTTACAAGATCTCTTGCCTCCTCCACACTTAATGTTTAACTATTGGGATCATAGGCCTATAATTTTTCAATCATTTGAACAGTTTTTTCCTGTGATTCCCCTGGTTTCAAAGATAGTGTTAATTCATTTTGCTTAACTCTAAAGAGAAAATTTTTTAACTCAACAGACTTGATGAATTCATCATCATCTATAAACTCTTTAGCTTGGATGACCCTATCATCCAATCTAGCTGCATCCAATTCTAACTCATCTATGGCCTTTTCTCCCTCATTTTCCATTAATGTCAAAATTTTTGGTCTTAAGTCAGCAAAGTAATATCTATTACCTGGTAGGATTTGTAGTGCCTTTTGCCTTGCCTTCTGTGGTACATTCATCAACTTTTTTTTCTTTGATGGCCCCTACTCAGATGTGGATGACTTATCTTGTTCTCTTTCTCCCATAAACTCCACATTAGGTTCAACTTCTTCAAGGTCTATTCTATGCTCCTCCTTCTCCTCAGGGATGTCTGGCAATTTAGACATAATATCCTCATAATTCTCTAAACACATTTCAATTTTCTTAATGTATTTGAGATCAGGAAAGAAACCGAGGAAGGTAGGGTCTACCTCTTTCAATTGTTCCTCTACCCTTAAAATATTTTCCCATTTATAGGTTCTCTCTTCATAGGTAACTTTGTTATAAACATTTCTAATAACATCATCCTCTGCCATAGGCTAATTGAGAGCCAAATTGTGACTCCTCATTTCTCTCAATGCTCCTCTAACGAAGTCTTCAGGGTCATACATCCTTGCTTTACCAAAGGGAAATTTCAATTGTCTAAGGAATTCATGGATTTGGTCCACAACATCTTTACCTATAGAGAAATCCCCTATTTGGAACCTCCTTGGCAAAAGGGATCCCTTATGTCTTTTAGGGCCAAAGTGCTCTTTATCCATCATGATAAGTTGCCACAAGAATTCTACTATTGCCAATATTTTTGGGAAAAATTTTGGTAGTATGTGTGGAGCTTGAGGGAAAGCATACACTCTTATAACAGTAAAATTCTCAAAAAAAAACATATCACCCCAATTGTGCTTGATGTCATTGTTAATGTTAAATGCTATGGGTCTAAGCAATTTTCTAACAAGTAAAGGAAATCTATCCCTCACAATACCTAACATGTTCATTACTAGATCCACAAAATCACTATAAAAAGAAATGGAATTAGAGAAATGGTAAGTTCTATGCCATAACCTGGTCCACAGCTGAACTGGAATAGTTCCTAACTCATTCTCAGTCTCATCAATGAACCCTGGGTTGATGTAGCCAATATTGAAATAGAGGATCAAGTGCATCAGCATGGAGTAGTGATTAAACTTGAATCTTTTTAAATCAGTCTTCGCATTCATCAACTCAGAGTGCATTACATTGATTATGTGCCCCACATAATCAAACTCCTTATTGGTTTATAGATCTTGAACATCTGTAGCCATGAAAAAAATGTCAGGAGTCACTGTCAAACCTCCATCTAGTCCAATAACTTTGTGTAGACCGTAGATGGTATTCTGGAAATAGGGAAAGAAAAGCTCAATATCAAATGAATCTGCAACCTTCTTCAGTAACAACCCTACCTCTTTGTTTTCTCTAGGAATATGCCTCCTCATAACACTTCCATGGTAGTAATTTCTCTGTCTATTAAATAGGGCCTCCTCTCCTACTAGGTCAATCTCAATGCTCATAGGTCCCTGAAGGTCAAAAGCTCGAGTAAAAGATGCTCTATCTAACATGCAGAGTATACACTTGTCATGCTTGTGGAAAGCTTGTGTCACTGGATTGTATGCTTGAATTAGCACTTTCATGAGGTCTACATCCAAAAATACATCAGGTACTATCAACTTTCCCAAGTTCCTATCCCATGGGTTTGAAACAAGAGGGCCTCTAATTCTATTGTTATAGAAAAACATGAAGAGCTCATACCCAGTTGTGTTTGGGCATTCAACATCCCTACAAAACACATAAGGGTCCCTCCATTCATAAGCATTAGCTAATTGAAAATTCAAGGATCCAGGCAACAGTTTCATCCATTCTTCAGCATATATGTTTGGCCTCTTTGTTCTTGAATGCATAATGGCACTCTTTTCCAGTACTGCAACAACATCAGGAGATCCTTGTTCTGCCATTCTTTTAAGTACTAAACTCTCTGGTTGCTCTTCAACTCTGGAAATTATGGATGCTATGAAGTGTGAACTGTATTTAATGACTAACAAGTAACAAACAACTCACAAGTACAACCAAGCTACCAGCCACTAGGCCACCTACTATATTAAAAATTAAAATCTCAATGTCTCATCAAGCACAGTCACCCGCGCATGAAATTAGTAATTACCTTTTTCAGAAAAGTGTCACTGTCAACTGTCACTTCCACTCTTCCAGCATAGATTTGGCGGTTATCCAAGAGAAAATAATTAGCATGTTGTCGAAGTGATGCTAACGGTACATCTAAGTTTCTAACCCTAGGTCCCTAATACCTTATCTCAACTATGCTAAATTGCTACCTACAAATTAGGGGCCTTGGCCCTTGGCCATTTGAATTTGAAATCCAAAAACTTTAAGACTTGTGAAGTCATGTAACACCTTTTCAAAACTTCGGGACTGTTAAACTGACTAGAAAAATGAAACCTTGAGATGTTATGACACAGCCTGGCATGCATCATGAATGATGACACTTGTACTTCCCACTTTCCATGTGGCATGCAAACTTACTCTCTGTCAGACCATCTCTCACTTTTCAACCCCTTACAAAGTTACTCATGAAGTTAGTCCAGACTTTGAAACCCTAACCATCATAAATAAATTAACCATTGAGAAGTTAAAAAATAGCTAGGCGTAACTTCAGAACCCCTAACCATCATAATAAATTAACCATTGAGAAGTTAGGAAAAAGCCATGGGTTACTTCAGAAGCCCTAACCATCATAATAAATTAACCGTTGAGAAGTTACAAAATAGCCGGGTGTAACTTCAGAACCCCTAACCATCATAATAAATTAACCATTGAGAAGTTACAAAATAGGCAGGTGTAACTTCAGAACCGATCACCATCATCATAAATTAAATTTTTAAATGTTGAGAAGCTATGAAACAGGTAGGTGTAACTTTAGAATAGATCACCATCATATTAAATTAAATGTTGAGAAGTTATGAAACAGCCTAGCATAACTTTAGAATCGATCATCATCATAATAAATTAACCGTTGAGAAGTTACGAAACAACCTTTGATGGCGTGTGTGACTTCAGTGGTTATGCTGGTAGGTTGTAGTTAAAGGCCACGAAGATACGCAAAGGATAGCTTGGAGTGGGTTCCAATTTATTTAGTACTACGATTTAGCATTCTGATTCACTAATTACAATTTACATATTTTTCAATTTAGAAATAATAAAACTATTGTTACTATATTAGAATTTAGTGTATTGATTATTGAAATTTAAAGTATTAGCAAATAACAACAATGCATATTACTTAAAACTAAAAATAGTAACATAGTAACACTATTTGAAACAGAGTCTTCTGACTTCTCATTGTTTCATTTGTATACACTATACAGTATTACAAATTTACAGACTACAGTATTACTATTTAATTTAGAAACTGGTATACAATATATTATATACATAATACTAGACCCTGGTAACTTAAACTGATTCACTGATTCACAATTTCATTGAATGGCTGTGGACCAACCGTTTTCAAAACCAAAATGAAAACTACATTTGATTAGTTTGTATTTACAAATTATAACTTACAAGTAACAAAAATTTTCGTAAGATCCGCAAAGAAAAAAATATTAGTCGATGCACAGACCAGCAAATAATAGGATCATCTAATTCATCTCCTCCTAGAACGCCTCCTAGTCGAAGCCATGATCGTAAAAAATGGTGCGCATCTCCGACTTGTCATGTTCTACTTCAAGTTCAAACATGTCACTCAGGTAACCGGCATAACTAGTAGCATGATGATGATCCCTTGCCGCAGACATTAGATGATTGAGGACATCCTATTGAATCTCCTCCTCCATATCCAAATTTGGTTGGATAACAGGTTCTAGGTTCTCATTTGATGATCTGTCAACTACTGGAAGACCCATTCTATGAAAGCATCCAGAAAATACAAATACAAATAATCACCAACTTGTCATCCAAATTTAGAAATTTAGAAATTTAGAAAGCTCCTATGCTCTGCAATTCCACTACCAAGGAGTATATAAAGAAAATAATCACCAACTCGCCAGCCACAATAAATTTTGAAGGAATGTTTCACGTCAGGTGGCCTACCTGGGAAAAGGAAATTAATGAATATCGGTAAAGAAAAATTGAAGACATTGTAATGTCCTACGTAACTTGGCTCCGAAGTTGATAAGAAGAATAATAAATGTTGATGAATCACAGCTCATATTTCTTAAAATTATCCTTTTTAATGTCTAATCAAAATCCTGGCCTAGATTTATGGACCACTCAAGTTACACAAACTACCGATGTTGCCTCGAAACCACCATATCCTAGCTGTGATTTTAAATTTTGAACTGACAACTTGCTAGCCGCATTAAACTTTCACGTAATGTGACTTGGCTCCAAAAAGAAAGATAATGAATGTTTACGATTCATAGCTAAGATTTTGTACAAATTAACCTTTTTTTACATCTAATCAAAATCTTTTCATCATTAAGTCTAATTAATTGTACTTTAGTGATCAATGTCACTGCAACTTCATAGCTAAGTTACATAGACTGCCAACGTGGCCTCAAAGCCCCCATATCTTACCTACGATCATAACTTTCAAAGTCATGTACACTATCAACCTATCCTTTGTGTATCTTCATGGCCTTCAACTGCAACCTACCAACATAACCACTAAAGTCATGCACACCATCAACCTGACCATTACGTATCTTCCTCACTATCAGCATCGACCCTCCTTTTAGCCTACCGAAACTACGCACATTGTTACCAGTCACCACAAATATCACTACAATTTTGTAGCTAAGTTATGCAGACTGCCAACGTGTCCTCAGAACCCCCATATCTTACCTACAATCATAACTTCTGAAGTCACGTACACTATCAACTTGTCCTTTGTGTATCTTTGTGGCCTTCAACTACAACCTGCCAGCATAACCGCTGAAGTCACGCATGTTGTCAACCTGACCATTACATATCTTCATAACTCTCAAGATCGACCCTCCTTTTAGCCTGCCAAAACTACGCACAATGTTACCAGTCACCACAAATATTAACCAATTTATATTTTTTATAATATAAATACTCTTTTATATTCGCCAATTTATATTTTTTATAATATAAATACTATTTTATATTCGCCAATGTATATTTTTTATAATATAAATATTATTTTATATTCACCAATTTATATTTTAGTAGTTATGAAACAAAAACACAATTTGCCAAGATAGTTCCACCTAGTTTCAGGGAGCATCAATGATTCGCCAATTGAGATTATTTTTTTTTCTTTCAAAAGAAAATAATTTCGCCAAATTTTATTTTTTTCCCTTCTAACTTTCGCCACTTTTTTACACCTTTCTTAAAGGGGGGGTTTCTTAAAGATTACCCTACCTATCTCCTAGACTCTTAGGAAGCACTAATATGTTCTGCAAAATTTCACTCTCTCAATGTTTCCTATTAGATGGATGATCAACAATTTCTTTCACTTTCACACTTCACAAAATGTTCTTTATATTAAATATTTTTTTTTAATTTCTATATATAAAAATGAATGAACATTTTTTGACACATACTATTAGAAAATAAAACTCACCTTTTCTACCCTTATGGAAAAAAAAATTCTTACGTAAAACACACAAGTTGATTCTTGTTGGAAATATTCGAGACTAGCTAGGTTACTGAGAGGGGAGGGGTGAATTAGTAACTTCAAAACTTTTACTAATTTTAGATCTCAACCATTTTCTCAATGACATTAGATTGATAAGCTAACTATATGCATGAGTAACAGAAAGAATAAAACATTCATAACACTTTGAACATAGAGATTTGGTGACCCAGAAACCTTCCAAATAGAAAGTAAAACTGGGGTGGGGATGAAACCCACTAAACTTCAATACTGCAGTATAAAGTTTGTCAATTAAGGCTTACAATGATCACTTCTGATGATCTACCCTATTAGGAGCAATAAGGACTACTAGATCCACCTTGTTAGAGGATTTACAAACATAAAAAGAAGTATGCACTTGGTTAAGAGATTTTTGCAAAGACCGTTAAGTCTACCTAGTTAAAGGATTTGGGGCTGATTCACCTGTTAGGATGAAATAGTAGATCTCTTACTTGCAACTGTTCTTGCTGATTGAGATTCTCTGATGTACTGATCACCTTCTATGATAGATATGTCTCTACTGCTTCTTATACTATTGTATCCCTTTGTAATTCTCTTATCTCTTCCTTTCTTCTCTTTTTCACTTCTCACTTTTTTTTCACACATTTGGATAGGATACAAAACATTGTTTATATATCAATCAAAATAATTACAAAACAATATCAAAGCGGCTCTAAACAAGCAAACACAAGTATTACTGAGTCGGCCCAAATATAGTGACTCGGTTACTGCAAACTAACTCGGCAACTTTCTGATACTCGACATCCACTGCGTTACTCAGCATCATCATGCACTGAGTAGAAGTGGAGGCTCGGTCCATACTAACCACTCGGTTTTAGTTTCGAACTCGGTATATACTAGAAACTCGGTAGATATAGTGTCACTTGGTAGAGATTGAATTCCCTGTTTACTATGCTAGCACTCGGTAAACACTGCTCATCTCATCACTCGGTGAAGATAACTCGGTAAGCACTGTTCTACTTGGTAAACATTGTTCTACTGGGTAAACATTGTTCTACTTAGTAAACATTGTTCTCCTCGGTAAACACGTAGAGTCTGTATAAGTGTTGTCACTAATGACAATCATACTTAATGCCAACAATCTCCCCCTTTGGCATTAGTGACAAAAACACTTATTGCCCAAAAATAAAAAATCATGTTGAATCTGTCTCTCTTTTTTTTCATACTATTGTATATACAGTTCATGTCTCCCCATATAGTATATATACAAATATCTTGTATCTCCTCATACTCATATTTCCTATTTATACTTTCTCCCCCTTTCATATCTCATATATCTTATATACGTTCTCCCCCTTTTTGACAATAATGCCAAAGGTGTATATACAAATATTTTACATGGAGATGCCAAAATGTGAGAGAAAATTAGAGTGTACCTTACTTATTAATGCTAGAGTTCTATCCCAATTCTCTTGCAGAATCTTGCATGTATGGAGTGCAACTTGGACTTCTGCAGAGAGTTCAATCATGTGATCTACAATTGAAAACTGATTGTCATGGATCAATGTTTTTGAGTATGCAATATGTTTTTGCATTATATCCATGATGGGAAGGATCATGTTCTGAATATCTATTAATGTTGATCTGATCCTTGCATCTTCTCTCAATAATTTTGACTACTTATTAGATAGGAATTTGACTCTCATATGATGTGCAGAGCTTGAACTAGGTTCAAGTTGCAACTTTTGTGCACTGATCTTCAGATCCTCATCAATCTTATTTATTTTGTCTTTGATCTCCTTTGAGAACTCGACAACATTACAGATTTTGACAAAAAGAGATGTTACCTTGGAATGGGAGGACTCAATGCTAGTCAAGACTGAAGATAACCCTACCTGATTGATAGCTATTTGCTGAGCAATGTGCTCAAGAACTTCATTATCAAACTTCTTCTCAACCTTCTCAAGCAAATTGTCTGTTCCAGAGGAATCATCATTGAACTTGTTAATTGCTTCTGCCAACTGCAACAAAATGTGTTGAGAGGAATCAACTTCAACAACTATAGCTTCTGTTAAAATGTTCTTGGCATCCTCAATGATTTTATATTCCTTATCTCTTTCTTCTTTTAGTTTCTTCTGCTTTGCTTTCTTCTAGAGGAGTTCACCAACTATTTGCATTTGATTTGCAGTGAGGTTTGCAAAATCTAACTGGGGAATTTCTATCTCCTCATCTAGATTTATACCTTCTACTACAGTCTTGCTCAAAATTTTTGTACTTGGTTGAGTCCTTATACTTAATGCTTTTGTAGTAGAAATTATGGTAGAAACAGTAGGACTTGTAGTGAAAACTGATAAACTTCCAACTGATGGGATGCTAACTGGAATATTTGATAAACCAAAAATTGAAGTATTTACAACTATAGAATCTAAAGTACTTATTGCTGAAAAACTCAAAATTGAAGAAGGTACAGAAGACTGCAACTCAGTGGAAGAAGGAGGCTGAAGCTTGGTAGATGAAGTGGTAGCCACTTCTATCATTGATACATTGAGCTGTGCTAGTGATGATTGGACATTTGATGTATCTGAGGGAGTTGTCACAATCACACTTGAAGTTTTCTCTGGGCTAGATGTAACAGTTTTTACTGGAGAGTGGGGAAGTGAGGCAATTACCTCTATAGCTATCTGAACTGGATCATCTTCCTCAACATTCTTCTCAACTTCCTCGATAGCTTCTTTTCCTGCTTCTTCTATCTCAACATTATCAATCTGAACTATTTCTTCATCTTCTTCATCACTATCATCTTCAATATCTTTAATTATCACAGTTTCAGTACTCAGTTTGTGAAGATGATAAATGTTTTTCCAAGTAGATTCTGCACTCTTCCCAACTAACTCTATATCCTTGATCAAAATTAAGCAACTATTGAATTTTAGTGTCATCTTGGACTCATTATCTATCAATGCCTTATTTATTTCAGCATTTTTCAAACTTGGCATCAATTGCCTTAAGATTTGAGCATAGATGTCCTTGACAGTTTGCCTTGCATTGGACCATCTGATCTTGATTGGGTTTAATAAAGCTCCTGGGATTTGAGAAGCTAATTCTTCAGGTGAGTATTTCCATCTTCCCATTTTCTCAATAACAGCATCTTCAATTTCCTGTTGCTCTACTTCTGACCTTGTTTCATATTTGAGAGCTTTGAAATTTGCAATTCCGTATCCTTCTCTCAAATCCTTAATCTTTTCTTCAAGAGAGGGAGGAGGCCTTTTGAGTACTATGTCATCCTTGACTTTTCCTGCCTTGTCCCTTGATCTTTTCCTTGTGAATATTGCAGTGGGTTGCTTGGGTTCCTTGGTGATAGTTACCTTTCCTTTTTTCTTTACAGGCACTTGTTCTTCTTTACTCTCATCCTTTTCTTCTTCTCCTACAATATCCTCTCCTTTATCCTTGGTTAACATTAGAGGTGTGCTAGATTGCATCTTGGCCATCCTCTTTCTGCCTTTGTTAACCGCCTATGGAAGCTTTATGCTTAGCTCAATTCTTACCTTAGCTTCATCATATGTTGCAAAGTATGGAGCCTTTGGATCAATGAGTTGATTTACTAGGGCTTCAATTATATCCTTTGTCTCATCAATGTTTATCTCATAAGGAAGAGGTTTTACCCGTACAATCCTGGGCCTTACTGCCTGAATATATACTCTATCACAATCAACCATAAAACAAACATCATCTTTCTAATCCTCCACCAACATTAGTGGAATCTGGAATCTATTATTCATCTTCTCCTTAAAAGATTCAAAATAATTATCCATTATTCTTGTAAAATTCTCACCCATTTCTACAATATACTCATTTATCTGATAAAGAATAGGCACATCCTTTCTCCATTTTACTGTGCCTTTAGATGGGAAAAACTTTTGAGCATAGAAAAATAAACAAACAAACAATGAGCCAAACTTACATGGATTGTTCTTTGAGGTTTGGATGCTCTCCATGTTCTTCTTGAACTGTTTCAACAATAGATCTGCTAGGTCAAATGATAGATTGTTCTTCACAATTTTATAGGCTAGGTCAACTGCTTCACACGAAACACTATTCTGCCAACTTGAACTGTATATCTTGTGAGCTATTACATATGTGCCAAATTTTAGTTCTACATCAGTAATGCTATTTATTCTCATACCTCTACTGTCCCATTTGGCTAGGGTTTTCTTTTCTAGCTCTACCCGACCTAGGGTTTTTGTAGATTTTGCCTTCGCAAGCATTGGAAGACCAGTGATTTGGTGAATCATCTTCTTTGATATTTCCACTTGGTTGCTCAAGCCAAATTTTACCTTCATGCACTCGGCTTAGAATATATCTTATCCATTTTATCTGGAAACTCCGAGGCAAGTGGGTGATATGTGTTAAACCCTTATCTTCCAAATGCTTATGTTTCAGTTTGAAAACACCATTAGCACACAATTCATCATGAACAACATCTGTCTCTAGGATTCCAAGTTCTTGAATTGTACCTCTAAAGTGACTGCGAATGTCATTCACAAGAAGTACCTTTGGAGGAATTTGAGACTGAGCTCCACTTGGATCTAGGGTTTCTGCAATTGTGGGCACAAGTTTGAAATCTGGCACTTTCCATTCTCCATGAACTAACATTTTTGAACCTTTCTTTACTTTGGTGTTGGATGATGCCATGGTAGCTCTTCGAAAAATTTCTACTGCAAAATTTTGCTTTGAATCACTTGATCGCACTTAGAAATTTTTCTGCTCAATATGCTTATATTCGTGGTGAAGAATGAATTTGATTTCATGCTTTTTGTTAAAAACTTTGTCATTAATGCTCCATAGGAATTAAGGTATAGAATTTGACAGACTGTCATCCACTAAGCATTAATTTCTCGGTGAAGATTTCACAACTTAGGGAACATACTGCTCTGACCTTACTCGGTAACTGAATGAAATTATGTTACTCCCGACCTTGCTCAGTTGAAACTGATACCGACCTTCCTATGTTTCTCCTATATCTTGCATACTGATTTGGATCTTTCTTCCTTTCAATTCAGGAACTGTTTGGAATATGTCTATGAGGATACAGTTCCAGTTCTTTCTTGGAGACTTAGTTAGAATTGATAGAGCCACTCTCTTAATGAGTGACTTCATTACTTGGACTAGTTTTCTTGGTAGGTTTAGGGATCCATTGTTGTCTTATCTGCTTCCTGATGCTATCTGCTTTTGCTTTCTTTTCATTTTCGACTTTGCCTAGATTCATGCAATTTTTAGCTATGTGACCAAGCTTAGTGCATTTGTAACATCTTATGGTAGTATCCCTTTTTGTCAAGTGATGCCTTACACAAATCATGCCAATGTGTCCATATTCTCCACATTAATGACATCTACATCAAGTGTTGTAATCCCAATCAAATATTGCTTTCATAATTTGTTCTACTGGATTAGGTGTTTTAGTTCTGCATTCTGATGCCTTGTGACCTTGTTTGTTACATTTGTGACATTTTCCTTCAAATCTTGGTTTCTCCTTGCATTCATTTGCTTTATGACCATGCTGATTGCAATTGTAGCATTTTCCATTGAATTTTGTATTTCCATTGCTCCAACATTTGTTTGAAGTATGACCAATTTTTCCACAGTGATTACAAGTAGGTTTCTGATTCATTTGAGTACCTTGTTTGGAGGATTCACCTTCCTCTTTTTATCCAAGTCCTGCTTTTCCATTTTGCCTATGAAGGTTCCATTCATACACTTGATTCAAATCTTCTTGAGATTTCAACATTCTTTCATTGATTTTCCTTTCAGTATCTAGGTCACTTATCAATCTTAAATTGATTTGCTTTTCAGATCTCAATTCCTCTCTTATATTTTCATTTTCTGATCTTAGAGTCAAGATTTCTTCATTTGCATTGGAGACTTGATTAATAAGGTTTTCTAGATGAAGAGTTTGATTTTGGATTTCATTGTTCTTTCCATCTATTTCATCTTTCATCTTGTTTCTTTGTTCCAAGATTTCACAGAATCTTGTTGACTGAATTTCCTGTTCTCTTTTTAATTTTCTTACTTCTTCTTGCAGAGATCCATTCTTTTCTAGAAGTTGTTTTGCTTCATTGTTTGCTTCATCTGAGCTGCTTGAAGGGAAAAAGTCTTCAATCTTTTCTTCAACATACTGGTGGTCAGTCATCTGATTTGCAAGTTCCTTCCTTCTTTTTAGGGAAAGGGAAAGATGCTCTTTTGCTTCCTTGAGTTGAGTTATGGCCATTTCTAGATATAGCTTTTCATTCTCAATTACTTTGTTAATTTTGAATATCTGCATTGTCCTGAATCTTTTCTCAAGCTATCAAACTTTATTCTGAGAACCACGTAGCTTTGATACCAATTGTTGGAAATATTCAAGACTAGCTAGGTTACTGAGAGGGGAGGGGTGAATTAGTAACTTCAAAACTTTTACTAATTTTAGATCTCAACCATTTTCTCAATGACATTAGATTGATAAGCTAACTATATGCATGAGTAATAGAAAGAATAAAACATTCATAACACTTTGAACATAGGGATTTGGTGACCCAGAAACCTTCCAAATAGAAAGTAAAATTGGGGTGGGGATGAAACCCACTAAAATTCAATACTGCTGTATAAAGTTTTCCGGTTAAGGCTTATAATGATCACTTATGATGATCTGCCCTGTTAGGAGCAATAAGGACTACTAGGTCCACCTTGTTAGAGGATTTACAAACATACAAAGAAGTATGTACTCGGTTAAGAGATTTTTGCAAAGACTGTTAAGTCTACCCAGTTAAAGGATTTGGGGCTGATTCACCTGTTAGGATGAAACAATAGATCTCTTACTTGCAACTATTCTTGTTGATTGAGATTCTCTGATGTACCGATCACCTTGTATGATAGATATGTCTCTACTACTTCTTATACTATTGTATCCCTTTGTAATTCGCTTATCTCTGCCTTTCTTCTCTTTTTTGCTTCTCACTTTTTTTTCACACATTTGGATAGGATACAAAACATTGTTTATATATCAATCAAAATAATTACAAAACAATCTCAAAGTCAGCTCTAAACAAGCAAACACAAGTATTACTAAGTTAGCCCAACTATAGTGAGTCGATTACTGCAAACTAACTCAGTGACTTTCTGATACTCGGCATCCACTGCGTTACTCAGCATCGTCATGCACTTGGTAGAAGTGGAGGCCCGGTTTACGAACCACTCGGTTGTAGTTTCAAACTTGATATATACTGGAGACTCGGTAGATATAGTGTCACTCGGTAGAGACTGAATTCCTTGTTTACTGTGCTGGCACTTGGTAAACACTACTCATCTCATCACTCAGTGAAGATAACTCAGTAAGCAATATTCTACTCAGTAAACACTGTTCTACTTGATAAACATTGTTCTGCTTGGTAAACACTGTTCTACTTGGTAAACACTGTTCTACTCGGTAAACACTATTTTGCTCGGTAAACATGTAGAGTCTGAATAAGTGTTGTCACTAAGGACAATCATACTTAATGCCAATAGATTCTATATAATTTAATCATTATAATAAATTTCCATGAATAAGTCCCTAATTACACCTCTTTGAAATTAATTAAGTTCCATGATTCATCCTCCTAATACGTATCTTTTGATATAACAAAATTTCATGATTCAACTTCCAATCAAGGACAATATGACAAACAATATCGAAAACCATGACATCAATAAAATTTCTCATCAATGACAATATTTTCAATAATCTTACTATGTCATAAATGGTCATATTTCAAACAATCCACCTTGTTTATTTAAACATACTTTCAAATCAAACCCCGTATACAATGGCCATCATAATCTCCTATATATAATATATTTAATATATATTTAAATGATATATATAGATGGAAGCTCTCTCTCTCTCTCTCTCTCTCTCTCTCTCTCTCTCTCTCTCTCTGTATATATATTATTTAATGAGAATCAAATTTTGATTTCTTACCTAATCTATCTACTACAATGCATGTCCAATGTCTAGTAAGTCAAAAGAGTGTAAGGACACTACATCAGGATCAATGGAGTTATCCATAAGCATAGATGAGAATCTAAATTGAAATCATGAGATTGTAGGTATCTATTTTAGAGGAGGTGTCTACTCTGGAGGTGTAGGATCAACCACACTTTTTTACAGATTTGTGGGACATATTCAAAGTGTCCTCCTATCTGGAAGTATCTTCCTATACATCTCCATATCTGTGGTTGCTAGCAGTGGAGGATATCCTAACTACTCATTGAATGAATGCATGCACGTCACTCAAATTGACACCATGCAATATATAATATTCCTAATAAGCATCAAGGAGATCACTCACTAACATGGATATCATCACACATATATGATCCTCGATCTCTCATGCTATATCATTAGGCGTGGGGAGCTGGTAGAGAATGTAAGGATCATACAAAGGATCTAACTGATCAATGACTGAGATGATACAATATCATATTATGTACCTAACAACACAATTAGTCAACCTAAGTCATAATGGAGGAAACACTAGAGCACATATTAAGGTGTGCCTCATTAGTCATAGACTCTCTAGCTCCAGTGTGAGCCTCCAAACCTTTTGGAAGAACCAAAAGTTCTGACCAACCAATACCCTCTTACTAGGGAGTTGTGGTACATCAAACCATCTAAACTGATCTACAAATCTACCCCTCTCCTGACCCATATGTTGTGGAATTCCTATGTAATCAACATCATACACTAAATCAAATTCTACATATAATTGTTTGCACAAATAGAGTGGCACCTCATCCTTTTGTGGCCGCATATGATGGGATGCCACCAATCTAGGATATATGAAGGGGGCCACAAAGTCATCCTTACACTTCTTCACTTTGTAAGCTCTCACAACATTCTTCTCTCAGTAATTAGGAAACATGGCCTTAACATTGGCCATAGAAACATCCATGTCAACAGTCCTCCATCTAATTTTCCTTGACATTGTACTAGCTAAGCTCTGATAAACTATGTCAATGGAAGTTTCATCACAGGGGTTTTATGATCTACCCTTCTGAATCATACTCATAAGCTCAATGTGAATACATGCCAACCTCTCCCTATTAGGGAGGACATCTATATTTTGCAGTGTCCTCTCTAGATGAGCTAGAGCAACATGCAATCTAGGAATATTTGGTTGTTTATGATTCTCCCTACTCTAGGGATTACCATGAGATGATTTTTGTGATTCATTGTCACTATCACAATGAAATCTAGTCTCTAAACCATTGGATTCCATGATATATAGATATGATAGATGTTGGATGAATCTATATAAAAATTTCAAGTGTAAACATGTACATTAAATAGAACTAACAAAATAGTTCATATATACATATGTGTTGTATGTAAAAAGTATACATTTGAATAAGATAAAAAATTAAACATTAACCATATAAACATTACCGGCCTCAAGTAAATAAAAAATGATTTCATTGAACCCTAAGACATTAAAACCATTACTTATTAAAAACATCCCCTTAATACATTTAAATCGTTAAACATATTACAGATCCCTTTAGAAGACATTCAAATCATCAAATATACACTTAAATTTTGTAACATATGCATTGAAAAAAAAATATTAAAAAGCTTTTAAATTAAAAATAATTTCATTTGCTGAATGCATTCAAATCAATACATACTATGTATCCCCTTAAGATGTATTGAATCATTACATATTACATCGATATCTAGTGGAATTTTAGTCTTTTAATGGTTCCACGAATAGCTATGGTTAATGTTTTTATAGTTGGTAAAAATAGGTTTTAGATGGACTTGAAACCCCTTACAATGTTTTAAAAAGATGAATAGACATTAAGCCCACTGAACTGAAACAGTACTTGAAACTAGCCCACAAAACCTAGAAATGGCACAAAAACCAAAAGGACCCAAAACAAGAAAACACAACAATAGAAAACCTAAAAAAACTAGCACAGAAATAGGGGAGCAATAAGACCTAAGAAAAATACAGGAGATTTCCCTCTGCCTCTTTCTTAGCCTCAAACACCTTCTTGATGGCCGTGTTTTAATATGAGAGCTCCAGGATCCTGTCATGAATCTTCTCCTTTTTAGTAGATCGTGTATACTTGCCAAGACCAACATCATTTGTATCATCTTTTTCATCTTGGAGCTTCATATTCGGAGACCCGAAATCAATCTCAGACTTGATGATATTGAAGCACTCTATTGTAGAACCCATAAAAAGGTTTTTATCAAGCATATTCTTCTTAAGAGTGTTCTCCAAATTGTCCATTTTTTCTTGCATTTCCTTCATGTTTTTCTCATCATCTTTGTCCTTTCAGACATCCATCCCTAGAGACCTAGTATCCAGATTCCCCTAAGGAAGATCAACTTTGGCTAAGAGGGAGAAGAAACTAAGATTGAGGCTTTTAATTTCCTAGGAAACCCATTTCATGAGACAAAATGAATACATCGACATCACCTTCACCATTTTGAGGACACCAAAAGGGGGATCTATCTTTTCATCCATATCCTCTTTAAGGAGTTGAACATTCATTTCCTGCATGTCTACCATTTTCACAAAGGGAATGTTCCTAGAGCTAGAGTGGTTATTACTTTTCTCATCAGAGTCCAAAATGAGAGTATCATCATCCTCCTTCCTATCTGACTGAACCTCCATGACCACTTCAAGCTTGGGGAAATAGGAACTTCATGTTCCTCAGAAATAGCATAATTAACCAGAATGGGGACCTTCTGGCCATCCACATCCACATCTTTATCCTTGTCTTCAAGGTTGCCAGCTTTTTCCTTGGCCACAATGGCATACTCTTCCTTATCCTCTTCCTCACTAGAATCACTAACCGAAGCTGATAGGGACTCTTTGCTTTCCTCGGCTGAGTGGGTGTGGGGAGAGCTTTCAGTCACCACCTAACCATCAACACTCTCACCTTCAGAATTTTTTTCCATGCCATCCTTGTTTTCAAATTTTGATTTTTTACCTATTGTCATCACCTCTTTACTCTCACCCTCCCTAATCGATTTAATGTTAATGTTTAAAGGTTATCTGAATGGCCAAAACATTTCTAGACAACATATCATTTCAGGAAAGGAGCATGATTTCAAATTTAAATTAGTTCATTTAGAAAAGAAGCTAGCATGTCATATGAATGAAATAAAAACACATGGGATATTGGAAACATATTTACATGTTTCATCTTACATGATAGGTTGCATTAAATTATAAAATTTGATAGTTAAAAAATGATAGACATATTAAGGTTCATGTTGCATGAGAAAATGATAAAATTGATTCTTGCATCTAGTAATATTATTACAACACACTAAGACTATATATAAGTATTTACAATTGACTTTTTATAAATTATGTTTTTATGTTTAAATTATTTTGTAGTTACCTAATGTAGTATTGATGTCATATATAGTGTACATGGTGAACACTAATGAAATGTTTAAGTGAGTAAATCTAACAAAGAACATGATCTAACAAAAGATGTTTTTGATTGCAGGGAAAAAACAAGTTTTAAAGGGGACCCGAAACCCTGTACAAGCTAGATAAAAAGATTAGCGTTAAAGGAAACTAAAAAGAAACAGGACTAAGGACTAGTCCACCATAACCAAAACCAAAAAAAATTCTTAAAAACCAAACACCAAAAAAAATTTGACAAAAGGCCAATACTAGGGACCCAAGGCACTAGACAAACTCTTTGTGAGTTTCTTTAGCTTCCCGCTTTTCCTCAGATATGTTCTTTATTGTGGCATTGAAGTCAGAGATCTCCTGGATTATATCTTGAATCTTTCTCTTTTTCACAGACCTAGTACATTTTCCTAGGCCTTCCTCTTCCAAGTCCTTTGTACTCTCATCAGGTTTCTTGCTGGGGGAGCTAGCATCCAGCTCCTCTTTAATGGTCATAAAGAAGTCCATGGCCGAACCCATAAACTTATTATTGTCATGCATGTTTTTTTTCATGGCATTCTCCATAATTTCCATTCTAGCTTGCATTTCCTACACTTTTTTATCCCCATCAATGTTCATGTTTCCATCTACAATTTTTGAACTAGACTCTAGCTTATCCTGTAGGGAATCCACCTTAGTGGAAATGGAATGATACTTTAAATTTAAATTCTTGATTTCTTGAAACACCCATTTTAGTAAGCAAAAAGAATACATGGAAGTAGCCTTAGCATTTTGGAGAACCCCAAAGGGGGGATCTATTTTATCGTCCATGTCTTCCTTTAGTAGTTGAACATTTTGTTCCTACATATGCACAGTTTTAATGAAAGAAATGTTCTGAGAAATGCCAGGAGCATTCACTTTCTCCGCGCTAGGTGAAGCCATCTCTGTATCAGGGAAGTTTTCTTTGCATCCATGGCATCCTTTTGAATATACAACCCAACCTCCATGATCACCTCCAGTTTACGAGAGATGGGCACATCATGATCTTTAGAATTGTCATACTCCACTAAAATGGGAACGTGTTGACTGCCAACATCCTCCTCATTCTTATCATCCTCATTGTTACTCTTAATTCTAGAGGTATTTCCCATCTCCATAGTATCAGTAGCCTCCTCTTCAGTGTTATCATTTTCTCCCAAAACCATATTCAAAACTGAGGTCAAAGAATCACTATCATCCTCAGTCAAATCGGCCATGTCATCATAACCATCTCAACTATTAGTAGAGGTATCTGTTTCCATACCAACCTCCTTATCCTTTCTTAAATTTTTACCTCAAGGACTCTCCTCTTTAGCAACCATCTCCCTAATTCTTTTCTTAACCGAGCCAGAGGTTTTGGGAAAAGAAATGATAGGGCTAGCACTGGTAGTCTTCTTAATATGTTCAACAATTAGAATAATCAACCCTTCATGAAGGATGGGTTTCTTCTCCTTCTTCCTATGCTGGGAAATACTAAGACGAAGGGACTGCAAAATATAGTAAGGAAAGGACACCCTAATTTTATGATGGAAATGACAGAGTAACACAAAATGGTAGGAATGGGTGCATTTGAACCTACCATCCAGGGTAACATATTCCATAATCACCATCATAACTATCACCCATATTTCTTTGAATGCAACAACATCATAGCACCCACTAGAGTCTTTCACCACACTTCTCTTTTCATCCTTGCTTTTGGGGAAGTGTCGAATGGCCTTTTAAGAAACTTTCTTATCATAGTAAAATTTGATGCCCTTGATACTTATCCCAGACATGTCAGCAATGAGTTCCTTCATAATGTTCATAGTGATACTAGCAATAGTGACCGCCCCATCTTTCCAGGATTTAGTGAACAACTTCGTGGCACTATCTTTAGTCCCATGCAACCATTCCATGTAGGTGGTAAGACCCCCCTTAGTGAGAATATCCCAAACCTCCAGCATTTTTTTCCATCTCACACAGTCCTTAGGCTCTCTACGATTAAGCCCTCCACCCATGATCTCAAAGATAACAATGACAGTCGTAATAGTAGAGAAAAACCAAATGTTAAGGTAACAAGAAACTTTGAAATTAATAGAAGTTAACTCATGTCTGCAATTAGTTCTCTTGGGAAAGGAACCACTTTTCATAATCATTTTACCATGTTTCTCTAAAATATGTCTAATCATTATAACTTCTTGAGATATGCCCAATCCACCCTTTTGCTTTGAGACCTGTCAAAGGCCAACTTGGCTTTCATATCAACGGTGAGATTTCTCCAGCCATGCCAAATCATTATATCCTTGGATTTAACAACAAAGTTAGTGAGATCATCAGTGGTACAATTCTCTTCCAGGTAAACATGAGAAATAATGACTTTCTTAAAGGATCTAATGATAACCCTAGCTTCCTCGATTATCTCCTTAATGGACCATGATGGTTTAGTCATGTCACTGATGCATCTTAATATATTCATTGAATCTCCCTCAATCCAAACATTCTGAGACATATTCTTCTTGACAATTTTAAGAGTCTATAGTAAGGCCATGGCCTCCACCACATGGTTACTTTTCACTCCAATAGGCATCGCCACCATAGCAAGGCAATTGGCCATGTCATCGCGAATGAGACCACCACAACCCACTGGGCCTGGGTTTCCCTTCGCAGCACCATAGAAATTTATTTTTATCCATCCAGGTGAAGGAGAAATCCAAATGGCATTCTCCCTTTGATTTGAGTTTTTATTAGTAGTCCCAGTGGTCAAATCACTAGCATTGAAGTCCAACATCCTACTAGTTGATAGTCTATAGTTTTCCTTAATGCTTCTCTTAATCTTCTCAGCAATCACCTTAGGTGGAAGTTCAATATTCCTGAAGACTCTGTCATTGTGTTCTCTCCATAACTACCATATCACATGGGGAGAAATGACGTTCCAAAAATGCTAATCCATTGGGACCTCCACTTTTCTCTAGTACATACAAAAATTCTCCATGTTTTTGGGAAAAAAATAGTTAGTCTGTCGGTATTGTAATAAAAGATTCCAAGCTTCCCAAGCAAAGCAACAATCAATGGCAAGATGGAAGACTGATTCCTTAGCTTTTTTACACAGGAAGCATCTATTGCACAAAATCATGCCCCATTTCTGGAGGTTGTTTATAGTAAGAATTTTATTCTACAAAACCAGCCATAAGAAAATATTAATTTTAGGAATTAAACTTTTATCCCACACCTGAGCCCAAAAAGGGAGAGGATTTGACTATTTCAGTAAAAGCTCAGAATAAGAAGCCATCGTGAAGATACCAAAAGGAAGAATACCCCAAAGTAACTCATCTTCTCTAGACTCCTTAACCTTCTAGATCATAAGATCCAACATCAAAGGCTTAAGCACTTCATCCACTAGGGAGAGGTCAATCCATGAGCCATTCCTCTAGTAGTCCCTAACCCTGGCTCCAAATATCTAAATGCACTGATTAATGAAAGGTTGAAAAGTAGAGATAGATCTAAGGGGACAACCTTTGAGCCAACAATCCTCACAAAACTGGATCCTTCTACAATTTCCAAGAAACTCCTTAGCCCCTTTAAAAGCTACCTCCTTCGCATTTTGAATACTATTCCAAATAAAAGAGCCTTGCACTTTCAAATCCATTTCCCAATATTCAAAAATATGGGAGAAAGAGAAGAGACACTTTTTTGGATAATTTCATTCCATTATCTTTTTTCCCCAAAAATTCTCCAAGTCTATTTGGCCAATAGCACCATATTGGTAACTCTTAGAGGGTGTATTCCCAGCCACCCCCCACTTTTTAGGAGTACAAACCTTGTCCCACACAACTAAAGAAGGTCTCTTTTTATCTTCCACTCCCAACCACAAGAAGTTTCTTTGGATTTTTTTAGTAATATCAGCATGTTTACTAGGTATCTTAAAAATACTAGGAGCATTAACAAGGAGGCTTTGCAAAGAGGCCTTTAAGAGTTGAAGTTTACCTTCTTGACTAAGAAGCACACCTTTCCAACCAGCCAATTTCCTATTAAATCTATCAAAAATACCAACCCAAAAGGAATCTGGAGGTTTGAGACCAAGAGGAAGGCCAAGATAGGTAGTAGGAAAAGCATCAATTATACATCCTATGATTCTAGCAATTCTATACTGCCTATCCTAAGGAGTGTTGATAAAAAATTAAGAGCTCTTATCCCAATTAATGGATTAGCCTAAACCTAGAGAATAGGTAGAAAGAGCTTGTTTAATAGTTTTCACTTCCTAGATTGAAGAGAAACCCATGATGATAGTGTCATCCATAAATTGTTCATGAGAACAAGGACTAGAAGTCGAAGGGGAAAGCCCTTTGAACAACCCAATGGAGACAATCTTCTAAAGAAAATAGCCAAGAAAGAAAAAGGAGAGGAGAAAGATGATCTCCCTAACTAAGACCCCTAGAGGGTTTAAAAAATCTAGAAGGGGATCCATTGACCAGAATAGCAACAGTAGAAGTACTAATGAGCTGATAAATCAATTTGAGGAATTTGTCACCAAAATGAAAGGATCTCAACACCTTGATCAACAAGTCCCAGTCCACCCGATCATAAGCCTTCAAAAGATCCAATTTCAGAAGAAAACTAGAGTTAAGAGAGACCTGAGTGGAGTGTATAATCTCATTAACTTTCATAATCAAATCAAGAATCTGCCTACTAGGAACAAAACCACTTTGCTGAGGAGAAATAATCTGAGGGAGAATAACCAGTAAACAAGAGGTTAAAACTTTGGATAAAATTTTGTACATAGAATTACACAAGCTAATCGGTCTAAAGGAATT
This sequence comes from Chamaecyparis obtusa, assembly GCA_027943335.1. NCBI lineage: Eukaryota > Viridiplantae > Streptophyta > Pinopsida > Cupressales > Cupressaceae > Chamaecyparis > Chamaecyparis obtusa. The sequence continues at coordinate 81,887 of BSBK01007696.1, forward strand.
CACTGAATCAGCTCTAGGCTTCTTAGGAATTAGAGCAAGAAAGGTCGCATTAATCTCTTTAAGAAAAGATTTAGCTCCAAAGAATTCTTTAACAACATTGTTGATATCCGCACCAATAATATGCTAGAATTTTTTAAAGAAGAACATTGGGAATCCATCCGCACACGGGGGACTTATCACCTTCAAAAGAGAAGACAAAAGACTTGATTTCATCCAAAGAAGGGATAACAATAAGAGCTTTGTTGGTAGTATCATTAACAATGGAAGGAATGGTTTCAAGAAGGATGTTTTGATCCCCCATGTCAAGATTCAAGTCTTTAGAAAGCAGAGAAGAAAAAAAATTAATCATAGCTTTAGAAATATATTTATCATTGGTGATTTCCCCATCCTCCACTTTAAGTTTGGATATTCTGTTAGTAGCTCTATGTTTTGAGGAAGATAAGTGAAAGAATCTAGTATTCTTGTCCCCTGCTTTAAGCCAAATAAACCTAGATCTTTGTCTTCAGTATTCTTCCTCCTTGGAAATAATATTATATGTTTTGGCAAGGATGCTCTCCTCCTTATCCCTAAGCTCTACCATTAGCCCAAAATATTGGATGGTGTTCTAAATAATGTTAAGATCCCTTTTGAGCTGAATTTTAGATTTAAAAATGTCACCAAAAACTTCTTTACTCCATGCCTTCACATTCTGTTTAACACTGAGAAGTTTCTTAACTACTCTAAACATAGCAGTGCTCTAAATATTAACATTCCACCAATATTTGATATGTTGATCCAGATCTAGATGATCAACCCACATCTTTTCAAACTTGAAGGGTGGGTGACCCTTCGCAGTAGTCAGATCGGCACTAAAACAGATCAAGAAGTGATCAAACCTAATCTTCAAAAGGGATGACAATGAACAAGGAAAGTTTTTTAGCTAGCACCCAATGATCAGTGCATGGTCCAACCTAACCTGGATGAGGTCTTGACCAATCCTTCTATTCGACCAAGTAAAATTGACCCCCTGAAGCTCCATATCAAAAAGGGCTTGATTATTAATAAATTCCATGAGCTCCATTCTACCATCAAGATGACTCTGATTATCCACCCCACCAAACTTCTCATTGTCTTTTAAAGGATAATTGAAGTCCCCAATAATCAACCAGGGAAGCTCCTGGAAGGATTTTATGTGATTTTCAACTTTTTTCCAGAATTGGGATTTACCAACTTTAGAGTTGGGGATGTAAATAGTAGTAGCAACCCTTTCAAAATCCATCTTAACATGAACAAAGTTAATGCTAAGGCAGTTCAAATTTTCCATGATCACAGTCCCCCGAACATGATTCTGATCCCAAAAAATAGTAACCCCTCCCGAAGCCTCTTCAGAACTAAAGCCAACCACCCCATTATTTTTAAAAATTATAATTTTTTCCACCTTATCTTTCCTCATCTTAGTTTCTTGAACAAAAATGATGTTAGGATTGTGGTCTCTTACTAGATTCCTAAGAATGTATTGCTTGTGAGGGGCATTCATCCCTCTTATATTCCATGAAATGAGCTTCATTTCTTAACCGAAGTGCAGACTCCCTAGATAGTAAGTTGGTTACCATCCACAATATCCTTCTTGCTTTCTCTTTCTCTAATCTCTTTGTTAGTATATCTACCTTGAGTTTTTTTTCTGAGATCCAACATCCACTTTTAGCTTAGATCCCCCATCTATTTTACTTCAAGTGGTGACACCCTTGGAACCTAGTGTGACAGGTTTCTTCTCTTTCTTTTCTTGTTTCTTCCCTTTTTGAATATTCTAGGGCTCTTTATTCTCTATAGAGGGCTCATCTCTAGCTATAGGATCTTCATCACTACTTCCCGAAAGAGTATCAGGAACAGATGAAGAGTCATCTTCATTAGATTTAACATCTTCAAAAAGAACTCTATTAGCCGAGGGTCCAATCTAAGAAACATTTTCCAAAATAGGAACCAACACCACCATTGGAACTCAGTCATCATCAGAAAGACCAGCACCCAAGGGATTCTCAGGAGATTCTAAAAAAGAAGGAACCATATGGTTACTCTCATTAGGGACAAAATCCTTGCAAGAGATAGCAACTGAATCTGACACATGGGAAACCAGTTCAACCATTTCTCCCTCCTCCAACATTGGGATAGAATTAGAATTCACTTTCTCTGCCGATTCTTCCTTTTTACTTATATGTAGAACATTTCTTGAATTAATCAAATATATACCAAGTTCGATAAAATTTGAACCTACCACTTTGTCTTGCTGAACCACTTCAGGCATGGAAAAAAGGTATCCATCCCATTTTATCTCTATTCCTCCATAAATGAGAATATTAATGGCTTTAGAGAGAAGAACATAGCTAACCCTTCTTTGCAGGAGGGCCTCTTACTATTAATTTATGATTTCTTTAAAGCTCAAGTTTTGGGCAAGGAAATTGCGGATAAAAAAGATAACAGTGAAGATTTTGGGTCAGATTAGATCCCTTCAGAAGGTAACAGTGAGGGTATGCACTCTGAGGATTATGAGGAAGAAGAGATCAAAAATTTGAAATAGGGGTCTTCATCTAAGAAGAGACTATTGAGCTTGGTCAAAATTGAAAAATCTCTGAAAAAGAAGGATAGAAAGGAGATACCCTTGGATGAGGAGTATAATGACAATGATGAAGAAATGAACACAAATGACGAGGAGGGAAACTCTAAAAGGGAAGCCAAAAAGATGATGGAATAGGAAAAAGGGAAAAACCTCAACACTAAGAGGGATTTCTCAGGTCGTCTCTCTGGTGATCTCACTATCAGTGATGACAACTCCCCCCCTCCTTAGCCCCCATCAAGAGCCAAAAATGAAGCACAAGTCCCTAATTCTAAGGACCCCAAAGATGACCAAGGTAATCCCTCTACCCTGTCTCCCAATTTGCAAGAGACCTTAGAAGAAAAGTCTAGAGGGGAGTATCAAAGTCAAGATTCTGGAAAAGGGAAAAAGGTTTGGAGGAGATTCAATGTGAACATAGTGTGGATGGGGATCATAAGGGAAGTCATGAACCCCAAAATCCTAGAGGACACTAATGGAAGAATCCATAAGGAGGATTTGATTGACCCTACTCTGGTGGTCCTCAGTGACAAGGCTAGGGAAATGAAGATGAATCTCCTAAACAATGCTAAGAATAGCATGCTGGACCAGTACATGTCCTTCAAATGGCTCTTCTAGAAAATTGAAGATCTCAAAGACAAAAAACAAAGCATAGCTAATAAGGACTACAAAGCCACAGAGAGAAAGTGAAGCTTGGAGTCAAGGGTTGATCACCTGGAATTAAAAATGAAAAGTCTTGAGGACACCCTTAAGGGAATTGTAGAGAAAAATTATAACATTCTCAAAGTGTCTAATGAGAATATCAAGCTGCTCATTAACAAAATGGAAGATAAGATGGACAATAAGGATGATCAGAGGACCATGGAGGAAGATAAGAAGAAGCCCAATGAAGGTCTCGGCAAGAGAACTAGAGCCAGAACAAGCAAAAACATGGATGACGATGGTTCTCATGGACCTCAGGACATTTAGAAGCTTAAAGAGGCAATAGAGAAGATGGAGGTCCTTGAATGCAATGCTATCACAATGCTCAGGAGCGTCACTTAATCCTGACACCTGGTGCCTGTCTCTTTCTATTTTGTCTACTCCTTTTTGTGGTAGATTGTCGATCGACCTTTCTATGGCCCGTTCCTCTATTTTTTTTGCTTTAGCTTAGCCTTGACCTCATATTTTCTACATTATATTTTGATGTGGGTTTCAGGAACCCTGTAAAACCTATTTTACTTAATAAAAAAGAATGTTAATGTTGTGAGATATATTTCATGTATACCCATGAGATGATGAAAATGCTCTATCTAATTAATATTACTTGAAGTAACTAGTGTATTTTGGGATAATGATATATTATAATTTATAGTTTTCATTTGAGTCTCTTTGTGAATATGAAGTCAATATTAGAAATTTTGTTCTATGCTTGTGATGAGCCAATTTTATGGCATATTTTGGGCTAATATTTTTAGCATCTTTATATATTTTATTATGCTAAAAGAGACATTAAGTAGTCATTATGGAAGTTATATATAGAATTTTATCCTTATTATAAAACACTTATTATGATAAGTCTTTTATAGTATTTTCATGGTTATTGCTTGATATTTTATCATTTTGATGAAATATGTGTACCTTGTGACTATATGAGATAAAATGCCTTTCGTGCAACCACTATTGTCACCTTCCTACAGCCATATATGAAATATTGTTTGTTCAAAGTCAATACCTAATGAATGTGTGAATGACATAATAGATCATTTAATGAGTTGCATGTGTTAACCTAACCCTTTTCCACATGAATAACTATTATTTATTAAATGTAGAAATTCTCAAGAATAAGATTTAGCCTCCATTAGATCATTATGGGACAAATTCAAACTAGATTGGTTCAAATACAAGAAATAATGAGACAATTGAAGAGTTATCCGCCATGAAAGGGGAGAGTTCTAGGAATCCAACACAAGATTCTTTCATGACACACAAATATAGGATAGTGCTACATTAATTCTTTCAAACTGATTTCAAAAATTTTGCTCTCTTGTGTCCACTTGTTCAATGTAAAGGTTGGGTTCTAATAAAGGTTTCTTATTTTTGTGGGAAAGGTTAGTTAGTTATTAGGTTTTAGTTCTAAATAAATAGATTTTTTCCCCTTTAGAGAAGGGATGAAAAAGGATTACTATTGTATTAGCTTTAGTTGCAAGTGTTGGAATGGAGAGATAGGGTACTGAGAGGGGAGGGGTGAATTAGTGCCCACAAAAACTTTTAACTTGAAACTCAATCTGCAAATAGTAGTATACTAGGCTACCCAATTGAATCCATTGTATGCATCATTCATTAAATTAACTTATAAATGTAAATTTCATGGAAAAAAAATAACAATTTAGTCACATAACATAAGTATTTTGGTTACGTGGAAATCCTTGTGAGAAGGTAAAAACTGCGGTCGGGATGACACCCACAAATTCTTCACAACTAAAGATGATAAAGTTTTCTTGTTAGGGCTACAAGTTGTGATCACTTCTGCTGATCTTACCCTATTAGGAGTAACAATTAGATCAGCTAGATCTACCTAGTTATAGGATTTTAACAACACTACTTGAGTGTGTACTCGATTAAGAGATTTCAAATAAAGACTGTTAGGTTTACTTTGCTAAGAGATTTTTGATAACTCTTTTAAAATGATTAGAGAATAACATGATGTATCTGTAAATGAAAAATTAAGCTTGTCTGAAATAGATCTATGAAATACTGAATAAATATCACCTTGATATGTAAAAATCTTATCTCTGAACTGCGCGGTATCCTTGTTTGATTCTGCCTAATCTGAATGTCCCTGTATACTGCTCTTCTCTGTCTGATAACTGATTTCTTGAAGTTGGCTTTTGCTTCAAGATCTCCTTCACTTGTTCATATCAAACATATCATCCTTATCATGCATAAGTAAAAATGACATGAAATACAAATATATATCATAGTGTTATTTCCGCTTAAAAGAATTAGGTTACAATATCTTAGGAAAAACCCTAAGATCTACGATGTACAAAAATAACCTAGATCTATAAATTAAATAGAGATCATCATCAAAATTAATGATTACATCCATAATAAATGAGACAATCTTGGTAAAATGTTTTATGATTCTGTTGTAACCATTTGCATAGATAGATGTGCCAAAACTGATTACTATGTCATTTTCTAAATTTCTCAGTAAATACTAACAATACTACTTAGTAATTACACTAGTGCTCAATGTCCAGTCTTCTTGATGTTTACTGACACTTGGTATCGATATACACTGATACTTGGTAAAAATACTCTAGTGCTCAGTTAGAACTAAGTCTTTTTGTTCTCGGTACTACCTTGAGATAACTTCGTGTGAAGGCTTATAGAGTTAGTCGACTAGTATGTATAGCTTATAGTACTTCCATTTACCAACTAGATAGCATAGGTAACTGACTGACCATCTTTGATACTAATGAAAATCCTTAATGCTCAAGTAGAGATAACAATCTCCCCCTTTGGAATTAGTATCAAAACCTTGAAATGTATATAGACTTGATGTCTCAAAATTGTTTGAACTTCACCTTATATACATAGATACCATAACTTTAACAAAATTTCAAAAAATTCTCCCCCTCAGTGCATGCTCCAGGTAGTATGTAGTATACTTATCATTTCTTTACATAATTTTTCATATACATTAGCTTTCCCCCTTTTTGATATTAATGCCAAATACAAAAGTGTATACTTACAATTTATCAAAAATGTGATCATGGGCTTTCTTCAAATAATCCAAGAGGTTTTCCCATTCCTCTTTCAAGTTGGTCAGCGAAATGTTCTCAAGACCAAATTGTGCATGCATGCCAAAGATGTTCTCCAACATAGAAATCTCTAGTGTTGCAACAAGTGTTTGCGCTTTGACAATGTGTTTCACAAAAATTTTCAAGGAAGCAACTTAGTTTGTAGCTCAGTGATTTGATTACTTATCACTTCTTTCTTCTTCCTTAGATCTTCTCTTAATCACATAAGTTCTTGAACCTTCAATATATGCTTAGAAGAAGCATTTGGCTTGGTTAAGGCTTCTTGTGCACTAGCTTGGATTTTGATATCTAGCTGTTTAATTTTCTCACTGATCACAGAAGTGAAGGTCTCCAAAGTGAAAATTTTAATCAATATCTAACTAACTAATTGAGTAATAGATTGAATGTTGGTTATTACCTTAGATAATTTTACCTTTTTTATTGCCATTTCCTAACTGATTTTCTCTACAAGTTTATCCTGTATCTTTGACTCTACTCTTTCTTCAATTCTTTCTTCAGGTTCAATGTTAGGGGCATTAATTTCTTTGGAAAGGGTAGCAAGTTGGTCCATTATATGTGTGTCTTCATTAATATGTACCTCTGGTATGACCTATTGTAAGATGTCTTACTTTTTCCAATATTTCCTTACTCTTGCATTCCATTCTCAACTTTTCTTATGTTTCTTTCCTTGTACACAACTCATATTTTCTAAGTTCTTCGGGGCTTAGATTTCTCGGGTCACAGTTAGGTATAACAATGATTTCATCTAGAGTGACCAGCCCTTTTTCATGTTTCTTATTCTTCTTCGGCTCTTGAGGTGAGATCTTCACAAGTTGTACTATTTCTTTCTCCTCAACATTTTGTGTCTTTCTTGGTTGACACTTTGTCCTCCTATTTCTGCTCCTCAGTAACATGTGTGTCGATTATCTGAGATAGAGCCTCTGATGTTGTGTCAGGTGGGGTAGCTTCAGTTGCTTTGGGGTCATCTTGGCCCTTTTTATCTATCTCTATTACCTCTTTTACTTCAACCTTATTTATTTATGTCATTGTTCCAGTTCCTTGATCCCCTGATGTATCCATCGGTTGCTCAGGGTCTAAGCCTTCAGGTTGTTCCATGGTTATAATTTCAATAGCTTCCATCAATATAGGAAGTTTTCCCTATAATGATGTGATTGCAAGCTTGGTAAAAGTACCTTCTTCTTATGTTGTACCTCTAGCAATGTTCACATCCTCATCATCATCTCGGTCATCAAGATCACCATTTGTGATCTCCTCAATGAGTACATCTAGTGCATTTTTATCTACAATTTTGGTCTCAACCTGATTTTGTGCATCCTGTAAAATAATTAAGTCTTCAGTGGCATCTGTGGTATCAAGTACCTCAGCATCTAATATATCAACTTTTTCTTGGTTCGATGCCAAGTCTGCATCTTCAATATGAATTCCTTTACCTTTTCATTTTTATCTCTTCTTAGACAAGTTGATAAATGCCATCTATTTATCTTCCTCTTGGACTGCAACTATTGAGGTCCAAATGAGTTGGCTTGACTCATCTATGTCTTCTAGATTCTCATCTAGTATCTGCAATGCCTGACTTTTTACTCTAAATCTCCTAGAGTATGTTGTCATGTATTCTTTAATTTCAGAAGGAGACAGGTTAGGAAATTCCAAAAGTAGGGACTATTCCCTCATTTTCTTCTCAGTGTCTAAGGCATAGGATGATTTATGATTTAGCCTTTCCTCTAATGCCTTAGGAAACTCCTTAGATAATTCAAGTGGAACTCTCTTAAATTGAATCATCATCTAGATGATTACCTCTTCTATTGTGTTCTGATCCTTTTTTGACATTTTCTCAAACCAACTAATTTTAGGATCAGTGAGTTCACCATTCTCAATGATATCCTCAACAACTTCATCAATTGTTATATTTTTATTGTTGACTACTTTGAATTGATTGTTACCATTTTCTTCATCTTCTAAGTCTTCCTTACCTCTTATCAATTTTCTTGTTTTCCTTGGTACCTCTGCTTTAGCTTTTGTTCCTCTCTTTGTATATGTTTTTGTAGGTGATGCTACTTTTGGTTTTGAAATCTTCACAACTCCCCTTTTCAATGGTGGTGAAGCTGTAGTTTATGTCCTTTTTCATGCCCTAGATTGCACTTTTACCTGCCTCTTCTTTGGAGTTGATGAAGGGGAAACTGGTAAAGAATTTGTCACTTTATTTGACTTAGTTTCTTCAGTATCATTTGGTTTATCACTTTATTTGACTCAGTTTCTTCACTGTCATGTGAATTATCAGATGATCTAGAATCATCTCCAAAATTTTCAACTAACATTTTAATCAATTTTCTTGACTTCTTAGTCATCTTTCCGATTACCAGACCTATTTTTGTCCTTGACATGGCCTCCTCAAATATTCCAAACCTCTCTTCCTTTTTGTCTTTCGGTGTGTCTAGTAGAGCCTTGATTGATTTTGAAGCAAAATCAATGTTCATTTCATAACCCATAGGGGCTAGCCATTTTATCCTAGGCTCCATAGCCTTTATCATTGTGTGGTTGGTGTCCACAAGAAAACAAATATCCATCTCAGATTCTTCGACCAATTTATTAGGAACTCTACCCTGAGAATTCATCCTAACTTTAAATTTCTCAAAATAATCATTAAGAACTTTGTTCAGATTGTTTCCCAATTCATTAATCATATCAAAAATTTTGCACAATGACCGGTTTGTTAGTAGACCAGTCTACATTACTGACAGAAGGGAAAAATCATTGTATATAGAAAAATATGTGCACTAGAAGTGATCTAAAGTTACAAGTATTTGACTTTTCTGACCAGATAGTCTTCATATTCTCTTCAATCTACTTCAGAAGAAGCTTGGCAAGGTCAGATTGAAAACTCTTCTTTATCATTTTATATGTGATGTCGACAGCTCCACATGGTACAATATTTAGTCTACTCAACTAATACATCTTATAGTCGATGACATGTGCTAAAAACTTAACCTCTAGGTCCTCAATTGTAGCAATTTTTAGTGCTCGGCCATCCCATGTTGCACCTATATTATTTTTTATGTCGACCCTTGAAGCACTACAAAAAGCCTTGGCCTTGTTGGTTGTTGGATATCTGGTAACCCTATGAATCATATTCTTTGTAACTTTGACCGGTTGATCCAACCAAAATATCCCATTGTGATACTGATTGAGTACAACCCTAATCCATTTAGTTTTAAAGGTTTTTGGGAAATTTAGGGCATTTGTAATACCAATCTTCTTGACCTATTTGAATTCTAATTTTAGTTTTCTATCATCACTGCAAAGCTTCTGATAGGCTACAACTATCTCAAAATCTCTGATTTCTCATATTTTGTAGTGGATGTAAGATCTGATGTCTTCAACTAACAAAACCCTAGGTGGGATGCTTGAGAAAGTTCCCACTGAATCAATCTTAGTAACAACTTCTGGATAAAGTTTGTACTTGGGTTCATCACAGTTAGCTAAAACAATTAGGTTCACTTCCTCTTCTACAATCTTAGATTCATTTTCCTTTGATGCAGATGCCATTATAATTAATTTAGGGTTTTGAAAAATATGTTGAATGTGCTTGGTAGAATTTTTAATTACTAAGAAATGATGTAGAACATGCTCAGTTTGATCTGAAACTAACTTGAATGCTTCTGAAAACTCTCAGCTTGAATTTTCTCTATAAATATTATCACTCTTCGAAATCACTTTGTGAAGAATGAACTAACTCTTTCGTATATTTATAGCCTTTTTTGAATTCCCACTTAAAATACTTGTCACTAATGCTTGACCTACTTCCAAATTGATGACAACTATCAACTCGGTAATTATCACAAAAAATCAATAGCTCGATTAACACAAAACTTTCCACTTAGTTGATACTAATACTCGATTAACCTTGCATAATAGTCACTGACGGGTAACTGTCTACTCGGTCTTGCTTATACTATTGTATGACTTTGTTAACTCATAAATTTATAAACCATAATGCATCTTACTTCATGTAGATTTGGTATGTGCACATCAAATATAAGGAACTGTATGTAAGATAAGATCAATTTAGAATATCAGTTCCATACATGCCTATTTCACCTTAGGTGCAGGTACCAATGTCACCCAATCTAGTGGATGAGGTTTCACCGACTGCATTACTTAACTCAACATTCTCATTAGATGCCTTTCTCCACATAGTGTTTCTAATTATCATGATATCTACAATAGTGTTGCCACTCTCAAATACATGTCCTTCTTCTAGTGCTTAGTCTTTGCAATCCTTGCTTAGGTGACTAAATTTATGAAAATGTAAGCATGCCATACCAGTTCTTGTCTAGCTTCATGATTTTCTAGCCCATCTCTTCCTCATACAATTCACTGCAATATGTCCATACCTTCCACATACTGTGCAGTTGACCCATGTGTTGTAATCCCAAGTGTAAGCATTACCTTGTCTCTTTGGTTGATAAGGTTTATTCTTTTGTTTTGGTGTCCAGAATTGCTTCATCTTTGCCTTACACTCTTATGAAGTGTGTCCATGCTTGTTGCAAGTGTAACATAGTTTCTCCATGGTAGGATTGTTTGAAGTCTCATTTATCTTATCTCTACATTCATATGCTTGATGTCCAAATTTATGACAATAATAATAGTAACCATTAAACTTAGGAGTGACTTTAGGTTTGCCTTGAATGTTTTGCTTCCAAACATTTGAAATATGTCCTAGTTTTCCATAGTGATAGAATTTCAGCATCTTAGGTCTTTGATTTTGATTGTTGTTCACTTTTTCAACATGTTTGGGTGATTCTCCTTTTCCGGTGTAGCCTAATCCAATTTTTCTTCAAAACCTTCTTTGATTAATCAGAAAATCATCAATCTTCTTTGAACTGTCTTCAGCTTTCTTTATCATTTCATTGTGTTGTAGCTGCATCTTTACTTCATTTCTCAATTTTTCATTTTCTTCCCTATGTACTCTAATATCTTCAAGTTTTCTTGATAACTCACCATTTACTCAGTTGATCTCTTGGTTTACAATCATCATTTGATTTGATATTTCAAAGTGATGCTTGGTAAGTCTTTGTATCTCAGTTTATTTTATTTGAAGTTGTTCAGTCATCTATCTTTGGTCTTCAACAACTAGATTTATTTCTTGTTTCATTTGTCTAGCATTGTTGATTACATCAATCATTCTCACCATCTATGATTCTTTACTGATCTGCAAGGATTTCACTTGTTTAGTCAAGTGAAGATTCTTTTTAGACAAATTAGAGATTGCACTTTTAGATCCATCAAAAATACTTCTTGAACTAGATCCAATGTTATCCAATAGTTCATAAATCTCTTCTTCATGGTAACCAGTCTCATTTTCTAGAATAGTCAGGTTCTTTCTATGAACTAGTAACTTCTTCAATGCATCCTTAGCTTGTTTGTATTATTCTATGAACATCTGCATCTGATTCTTTAGATTCTCTATTTTCTTATCCAACTTATATCTCTCCATGGTTATATCTTTACTCTTCAGTGGTTAAACCATCCAATAAGAGATCTGTGCTTTGATACCAATTGTTGGAAAGGAGAGATAGGGTATTGAGAGGGGAGGGGTGAATCAGTGCCCACAAAAATTTTTAACTTGAAACTCAATCTACAAATAGTAGTATACTAGTCTACCCAACTGAATCCATTGTATGCATCATTCATTCAATTAACTTGTAAATGTCAATTTTATGGAAAACAAATAACAATTCAGTCACATAAAACAAGTATTTTCGTTATGCAGAAACCCTTGTTAGAAGGCAAAAACTATGGTAGGGATGACACCCACAAATTCTTCACTACTATAGATAATAAAGTTTTCTTGTTAGGACTACAAGTTGTGATCACTTGTGGTGATCTTACCCTATTAGGAGTAATAATTAGATCAGCTAAATCTACCTAGTTATAGGATTTTAACAACACTACTTGAGTATGTACTCGGTTAAGAGATTTCAAATAAAGACTGTTAGGTCTACTCTATTAAGATGTTTTTGCTAACTCTGTTAAAATGATTTGAGAATAATAGGATGTATCTGCAAATGACAACTTAACCTTATCTAAAATAGATCTATGAGGTACTAAATAAATATCACCTTGATATGTGAAAATCTTATCTCTGAACTACTCGGTAGCCTTGTCTGATTCTACCTAATCTAAATGTTCATGTATACTGCTCTTCTCTATCTAATAACTAATTTCTTCAAGTTGGCTTCTTGCTTCAAGATCTCCTTCACTTTTTCATACCAAACATATCATCCTTATCATGCATATGTCAAAATGACATGAAATATAAATATATAGCATACTGTTACTGCCACTTAACAAAACTAGGTTAGAATATCTTAGGAAAAACCCTAAGATCTATGATGTACAAAAATAACCTAGATCTAGCAATTACATAGAGATCAACATTATAATTAATGATTACATCTATAATAAATGATCCCCAATCTTGGTAAAATGTTTTATGATTCTGTTGTAACTGTATGCATACATAGATGTGCCAAAACCAATTACTATGCCATTTTCTAGATTTCTCACTAAACACTAACAATACTAGTCAGTAGTTACACTAGTCCTTAGTGTCTAGTCTTCTTAGTGTTTATTGACACTTGGTATCAGCATCCACTGATGCTCAGTAAAATTGCTTAGGTGCTCGGTTAGAACTAAGTCTTTTTGTTCTCAGTACTGCTTTGAGATAACTTGGTGTGAAGGCTTATATAGTTAACTGACTAGCATGTATAGCTTATAGTAATTCCATTTACTAACTAGATAGCATAGGTAACCAACTGACCTTCTTTGATACTAATGAAAATCCTTAATGCTCAAGTAGAGATAACAACAAGTAATATAGTTGCAAGTTGCAAGTTTTGAGAAATGTACTTTTCAATTTCAATACAATAAAAGTATTTCATGGAGTTTTTAGCTTAATCTATTGTGTACTTGAGACACTACCTAAGGGGGGCCGCTTAAAGAAGGTATCTATCTTTTCCATTATTTTCAATTAGAATAGATATACATCCTTTTCCTAGAATTTTAGTGTGATTATTCTTGCAGCTAGCAGAATTACAGAGTTGTCAACTGTTCCTGTAGCCACTAAGGATAGAGTAATTCCTTTCTTCAAGATTGAGTTTAGTTTTCATTTTGAGAAGTATTTATTAGCCAAAGTTTGTTTCCAGTAATTTTAATTCTAGTATGGTATTTTCAAGTTAGAGCACTTGTCTAAAATAGGTGGTTAGTGCATATACTTTGTAGACCCATTTCAAGTCTAATGTCCCTGGGTTGACAATCAAATTATGTTCTTAAGTAGATTATGACTAGCAGTTGTGATATTTGATCCCTGAGTAGAGGAATATATGTTCCTAGTTATCAACCTTATTAAGGATGCTACATGTTTAGCATCATTTCTAATCATAGTGTCAAACTAGGAACCTATTGCAGGCATTGTAGGAGTTTGAATTTGATTCCTAGCATTTAGCTTAGAATTCAGCATGCCAACATTTTCCATAATTTAGACTTAATTATTTTTATATGCATAGAATAAGAGATCAATTTGGAAGGTTCCTTCCTCAAAGATTAGATATCCAAGAAATTGAACAAAACCTTTTCCAAGAAGAAGAACCATATGTAGATGTTAGATAGGACTTAGTTACATCATCTTCTTACTCAGAGTTAAATTTGAACCTTTCTAATGAACCAAATGACCTTAATCCCCTCATTGAATAATTGAATAATATACAAGCTTTCAACAACTAGGACCCATTTAATAATCAATGTTCCCTTGTAGTTTATCATACATGAGGTAACCCATGAGGACCACCAAGGATGGAAAGACCTTCTTTTCTCTCTCCATTCCCAATTCTTGACCTACATGACAATAATAACATCAAGAATATCCCTACCTCATTACTCCCAAAGTTTTATGGACTTATTATAGAATACCCTGATATGTTGTTGTTTGAGTTTGACATCCTTTGTAGGTGTTATGACTACACTTGTGTACACAAGTTGAAGTTGTTTCCCTCTACCTTGAAGGAGTCAAGCTTGAGGTGGTTCAAGGGATTAGGTGGAAATGCACCAAACACTTGTGAGGAAATAAAGAATGTTTTCTTGAGAAGGTATAAATAATATTGTAGGGGGAATGATATGAAAGGAGATGACATCTTCAAGATTTCACAAAAAGAGGATGAAATCTTTGAAGACTATGCGTCAAGTGTTTCTTTCATTTTGCAAAAAAACACAAAGCACTAGTTGAATGAGGAGTCTCAAAAACTTCTCTTTCTAAGAGGAGTTAATGATACTTGCATGGAGGGACTAGACCTCATGGCTAGATGGGATATCACCCAAAGTAATTGGGATGAAATCAAGAAGATATGTCTCAACTACTCCATAGAAACTATTAAGAAAGGAAGAGGTAATAGATCCTCTATTGTAAAATAAAATAGCTCAAGAGTGTCTAAGGAAGATATTTATAATATCTTGTTTAACTTTAAGAAAGATATCATCAATAATATAGCTACTCAATTAGACACTATGGAATCTGGGAGGAAGCAAGATGAAGTACAGACAATGCTAGATAAATATTGCCCTCATAGTAGACAAAAGGAGAAGGAATGAAGATGCAAGGTGATGACTAATTTGGAGGTATATCATCTTCCCACTAAGTTTAAAGAAATAGAAGGAGATGAAGAAGTGTTCTTTGTTTCTCAATGCAACCCTTAGGGCCAAAGACAAGGTATGCCTCATGATCCTTTAAAAAATCTTGGTTCATTTAATAATTAATGGAAGAACCAATATGCTCCAAATTATGGTGCATATCTACAACCTAATTAGATTAATTCTTGGCCAAATACCCAGCAAACTGGTGTTAGCCATCTCACAAAAATCAATGACAGCCTCTGCAAGGAAATTTGTGGTAGTCTAGCCAATGGAGGGGAGGCTAGTAATGGTTAAATCAACCCACTAATTTCCTTCAAAAACCCCACCAGCAGTCAGTCATGCTACCTCCTACAACAAAGCAAAGCCTAAATCCTGAACAATCCAACTACCTACTCAACCAACACCTAAACCAAATAGCCAGCCTCAACAACAACAAGTTTATTTCACCGATCCTCATCACTAGCCTTCATATTATCTTCACTTGAGTAATGTTAAATTACATTCATAAATAGTCCTACCTACACCTTCTCCTTTGATAATCAAATAATTTCCATATGAGGGGAACGAGAAAGAAGACATTAGTAACCTAGTTCCATCCAAAGATCCCATGAAAAATACATCTTTGTCTAATGTGTCCAAAAAAACCTCACCTTCTTTTCCAAAAACCTTTGAAGGTAAAGTTTTTTGAAAGAATGAGGAGCCTACCTTTGAAATTTTAGAACAACTAAGGCACATATGTTTAAAAATACCCATGTTTCAAGAAATAAAGGAAGTACCTATCTATAAAATAGCCATTAAGGAAGCATGCTTGAAGTAACTGGGTATGAAAAAGGAGGACCCTCAAAACATTCATGTCTTAGGTCAGCTCTTTGACTTGATGCTAGGGAAGCTTACCATCCCAAAATATTCAAAACCTAGTAGTCCTCTTGTGGAAATCATTATTAATGGAGTTCAGATTAAAAAATGTTTTAGTTGACCTTAGAGTAGATATTAATATCATGAATAAAGATATTATGGCATAAATGAGCATTTAAAACCTTATAAATACACCTATAGTCCTACATCTCTCTAATAGTTCAATTTTCAAGCCTTATAGGGTAGTAGAAAACCAAGTAGTCACCATAGATTCATAGGAGTATCCTACTGATTTTATGGTCTTGTCTCCAAAGGTAACACTAGGAGGATATCATGTAATACTAGGAGGGCCTTGGTTAGATACTTATGATGCTTACATAGGATGTAGGTTTGGTAACATAACTATTTCTAATTGATATAGCACAAAAAATCTCACCCTTAATGCTCTGGCTCAACTCTAATTTGAGTTTGAACAAGAAGTTTGGCTAGATTTAAGAGAAGAAGTAGAATATGTGAATTTTGTGGAAAACCTAATGATGATTAGAAGAGAGAATTTTATTGAAAAACAAGAAGAGGAAGAAGTACTATATATCCATCTAAAAAACTATGGCATAGAGTACCCCCTTTGTGAGGAAGTTTCATGTTCCTTATAGACAATTCTTCCTCCATCCACTTCATCTTATTATCCTATAGGAACTGGTTGTTTGCACACTTTATTGCCCCATGAAGTAGAAATGTATTTTATATTAGAAGTATCTATGCTATAACTGTTACCCTAATTTTCCCATGTACATGCAAATTTGGTTAAAACCTATCCCAAAGTCTCTATTTTTATCCTGCCAAGCATCCCTAAAAATTTCATGAAGTTGTGCCTTGTCGTCTAGCCTCTGCAAATTGTTTTACTCCTTGGTCTGCAAGTCAAAAAATTCATAAATATAGCCATTGGGGAAAATAACCCTGCAAACCCTAAGCCTTCATTCTAATTCCTTGTTACTTTATCAGCCACTTAAGTTTTGAATACCCATGTGTGCTAATTTTTCATTGGTCAGTCACTAGTTCTCCAGGACAGTAAAAAATTACCTTTTCCTTCCTGTGATTTAGTGAATACCTTCTTTGCATAATACACCAATGTTTTGCAGTTAAGTCCTCAGTGGTTAGCAATTCAGCGGGTAGTCTATTCTTCCTTTAGTCACATAGTCACTTAAATGTTTGGCAATCTCGATTGCGATCTTGCAATGACCGTAGATTTCCTTTCCCTACAGTGCTTCAAAGTCAAGTGGGTCCACTGCCACATTGTCCTACATGGAGGCTTCCTATTGGTCCACAAAGTGGTGACTTGTCCAATTTTTAGAGCGGGCCCGACAGACTGTGTCCCTTTTAGATCAATGACTCGTGTATCATCTCATGGAGTTTCTCTGACACATGAAATTATGTGCTAACTGTCAATCTTGCTTTATTCTTGAGGCTATGATGGTGGGTCCTTTCTTCCTTATGAGCTCATGTTTGATTGGTCCATGTAGTGGTGACTGGTGTTGCAGTGGGTCCATTGCAGGGTCCTACCATGTAGTCTGAGCTATGCATTTGTGATTGGTCAGGACTTGTGATTCAACACCATGTCAGTGTGGGCCAGATGGTTGTTAGTTGACTAAAGATCTAATAGATGGTGTATAATCTCATGGCGTTTCTCTGACACAGAAGATCATGCGCCTGTCATTGATCTTACTTTATCTCTGAGCTCTGTCAAGTGGGTCCTTAGTTTCTGACATGCTCACTCTTCATTGTTCAGTCAGATGACAGTTGGGCTCAATTGGTAGGACTATGTCAGGGTATCTATGGGGCTGTCAATAGACTGAAGATGTACGGTTGTCACTTGGTTGCAAGGGATCTTCCAAGCCCTTGTGATCTTGTGACAACTGTCCAATGCTCTTTTTGCAAGTTGTGGGTCCAAGTCTATCAGATGTGCTAATTTTCTCATGTTTCATTGGCCGCTGACTTCCATGGTGGCATTTGACTTGTTAGAGATAGGTTTTTAGCTATTTTCAAGTGCATTGTGGCCATTAATCTACTGGGAAGGGTTTCTAATCGACGGTTACATTTTAAAATCTTCTGCTAGCTGTTATATTTCAAAATTCAAATGTCTTTGAAAGGGTTTTGCATTCTTTCGGCCATGCATGATTTCAAGTAGCTCAGGAAATAAAGTCTCAAGATAGTTGTGGTTGTGAAGATGATAGAAGTGACTTTTGGCCAGCGTTGTAGGGTCCTTTGCCGCATTTTAACGATAGGAAGTGCTAGAAATAGTTGGCACCACCTTTTTAAGAAGTACATCTCCTAGGGAAACATAATCATATTTGGAGCCTTCATGGTTTAGTGGAGTTACATATGGGTTGGTAGGCCAAGGTTGTTGTGTTTGTAGGTGTTTTTAGTTAAGAAGGATCAACACGCAAAGAAAGATATGATTTGATCACCAGTTCTCAGAGATTTTCATTAATAGGTGATTAGTACCCTAGGGTTTGATATCATTATTTAATCATGTAACACTAGTTAGGTTTTGTGTCTTGCCTACGTGCAAGAGGGGGATGTATATAATGTATTTTTGGAGCTTTTGAGCCCAAAATTGACTTTTTTTTGTCAAAAGAGAGGTTCACAATTGTAGAAGAAATTTATCTTTTCTTAAGGGTCATCTATGGTATCATTTCTACCCTCTGGCTTATACAGTTGTAAAGTTCCCATTGATAATAAAAACATTGCAGAGGTATTTTGTGATAATCCTTCATGTCCCTATGCTTCCTTGTTTGGATTATCTCTTATTAGATTAGAGTATATGATGCTTTTAGTGATATCTTAGGGTTCCTGATCCCTCTTGCTTTTTGTAATTGTGTGTGTTATTGTGTTTGATCTGATCTAGATGTTTTTGTGGGTATACTTCAGCCCCCTAACAGTCTTGTCTCAATCCTACACCGAGTTGTAGAAATGAATGTCTATTTGTAGGTCATAAGTTGTGTCTTATGTTCAGGCCCCCCTATGAAACACTTGTGCAAGCCTATTCAGTAAGTTGTGACCTACTAGACCTAAGCCTTTCATTATTTTCTCCTCTATACTGAGATCCAAACCCTAATTTCAGTGTATCACCTAGTAGGTAGTTTGCTTTCAATCATTTTCCTTCCAAGAATTCCTTCTATCCCTTTCCCTCTAAAGTTTACTTTTCATGTCTAGAAGCAAATTAAGGTGAGTATCCAAGAGGAACTAGCCTAGAACCTAGAGGTATCATCTTAGTTAGCATAGGTCCCACACCTGGAGATGATTCCCATGTTATACTAGGTTATCAAGACTACGAGAGCTTGAGACAAGGGTGCAAACTTAGTGTATAACAATTCTGGCATGCCCGATGGGACAACATAAGAAGTTCATTGTTTGAAGATTATGTTATCTCTGATATAGGTTGCATGATATAGACCCTTAGAGGTTGTTCTATCAAGTATATCTAGTGACTCCACTGATTTCAAAGATCCACACGAAGCTTGTTTAAGGTTTATGAGAAAGATTGAGACTAGGAGCTCAAAGCCTACTCAATTTTAAGAGTTTCCCTCAAAAGGAAGTCATAAAGGAAGGTCAACTCAAAGAACATCCCCTACAAGGAGAGTTTAGTCTACACCTCCTAATACTACAAAAAGGAGACCTTTTCCCTTTCATTCTAGAAGAAGAGGTAGATCTCTAACCAAAGATCTAGAAGAGGATTCAAATCTAGTAGCAAATACAGCTCACATAGTTGTTAATCTTCAGATTCCAACTCCTACAATGGCAAGACCATTTGCCTTTGCACCTTTCTACCAAGGTAGTCCATTATCCTTTTCTCAACATCATGATGTGCCCTTGGTGGCACTAAAGAGTATACCTAATTTCATAGGTGAAGGGTGGACAACTACTTTTGAACACATAAGAGATTTGACCACCATATGCAACATACACAATATTACTCAAGAAGATGTGGCCACCAAATTATTAGCAGCCTCTCTAAAAGGTAAGGCTCTAGAATGGTTTATAACTCTAACCATTGGTTCTATTACTTTATGGGATGAGTTAGGGGATGCATTAAGTAAACATTTTAAGGATAAATCAGATAACTTGTCTCTAGTTGAGCAGTTAACAACTATTAAGAGAGACCCTCAAGAGCAAATGATAGACTACAATAGTAGATTCCTTAAGACATGGAATAGAATTCCAATCTCTATAAGACCATCAGCTAACCACACTTTTCTATAATACTTGCAAAGCTTGAATGGTCAAATTTCTATCATGATCCAATCTTTGGGTGGTGCTTCCTTACCCCAAGCCTTTGACATAGCCATCAGGGCTGAAAATTGTCTAATCCAAGCAGGCATGATTTCTAGAAGGCCACCAATGCCCATCTTTCCTATCCTTCAACCCATTACACCTACACAAGTACCCCCATTTACCCCTATTCCCACCATATTAGCACCTAAGGCTAGTACCAGTGGTCAAGAGCTAATAGCTAGTTTCTCTCAAGAGTTAAAAGAGATAAAGAATAGTCAAGAAAGCAGTAAGCAAGAAATGACAAATTTGTTGCAGACCCTGACTAAAGAGGTCACAAATCTAAAGAAACAAGGTCAAGGAATTAGACCACCATTTTAGCCACAAGGCCAAGGTCCTAATCAGCAATATCAAAATCAAGGACAACCTTATCAACAAAATAGGCCACCATACCAAGGAGGGTATCAAGGAAAAAGGAAAAGTTTTAATCAGAGACCATTCCAACCATATAACCCTGCACCTCTAAATTCTAAAAATTCGATGAGGGATAAGGTTCCTAGTCAAAATAATATGGCCATGGAGAATGAATGGTGCTTTCATTGTAGTCAGCCTCATAATCAGGCTACATGTTCAAATGGATGGATGAACCAAGCTCTAATGGTTCAAAATGTCTCACAAGCTCAATCAGAGGCTTCATCTAGTGGGTCAGTGCCTCAACAAGAATCACAAGAAAAAGAGACTGCTCTTATCAATTGGGAGTAACCAGACTTCAATGGAGTCAATGATGAAGTTTCTTTTGTTGCCTATACAAGAGAAAAGGAAAGAGCTCAGGACATGGAGAGAGAAAATTCCAATGCCAAAGCCACCAAATCTACAAGGCCACTACAGTAACCTACTCCCATCACACCTAAGGAGGCTCCTATCATTACAAGAAAAGAAGGCCAAATTCCAAAAGAAGTGGAGCCTGTCATGCCAAAGACACAACAATGAGTACCTAATATAGCACCTGATAACATTGTAGACAAGATGAAGAAGGTGAGTGTCACCATGTCTATGTGGGACTCTTTGGCTCTTCCAGGACAACCTAAAATCTTGAAGAAGGCCATGATAGAAGTAGTAACTCCTCAACCTACAAAATAAGTTGTAAAGCTAGTGTTGGTTAACACTAATCAAGAAAAGGAGGCTCCAAGTAGCAACTCCAAGGCTAATGCCACATAAGATAGGAATTAAAATCCACCTCCCTTTTATGTATCTCTAATTATTGGAAAGTATTTAGTGCATAATTGTATGGTAGATAGTGGAGCTACTAGCACTGTAATGCTCAAGAAAGTGCCTAACCAATTAGGACTAAAATATGAGCCCTTTCAAAATAAGGTTACACAAATTGATGGATCCTTAGTTAATACTATAGGTGTGGCCAAGGATACCAGTCTAATCCTACATTCTAGTCCTAATTTCTCCATCCTCCTTGATATATACATCATAGATCTCCCTGCATTATTTTCTATGTCTTTCAAGGGAGTTTACAACCAAGATAGGAGGCTACCTATCTTCTGACTGGTCTCACATGTTATTTCATACAAGGTATGGGACCAAGGTCACCATCAAGTTAGAACCATTGGTAGCACACCATATAGAACCATATATGTCCAATACCATCAATGTAAACTGCCCTATATTTGATGACAATGACTTCCAAACCATTAGTGAAGCAAGCATAAAGATAGAGAGTATCCCTGATATTCTTCTAGATGAAAGAGCTTTAGAGGCCCAAGAAATTATTGTTTGGGATTTTGGTTTGGAAAGTTATTTGATACAAGAAAATGGATCCATATAGCCAAGCCTTCTCAAAGAAGACACTGATTCAGAAGATTAGAGCAATCAGGTTTGGGAACTATTTTTTGATGGAGCTAGAAGTAGACATGGTTCTGGTGGTGGTGCTATGCTAGTGTCCCCAAAAGGAGAAAGGTATTATACTACCTTTAGATTTAGTTTCTCCTACACTAGAAACACTGCAGAATATGAAAGTCTAGTTAATGGACTAGAGTGGGCTAGAAAAAGAGGGCTTAAGGCCCTAAAAGTTTGTAGTGATAATGAGTTAGTTGTCAGCCAAGTAAGAGGGATAAGTGCAACCAAAAATGACACCTTGAGAGCATACAAACATAGAGTTTGGGATGCAATTGAAGATTTTTGTGCCTTCAATATTATTGCTATCCCTAGGAAGCTAAATCAACATGCAGATAGGTTAGTTGCTGTTGGATCTCAGTATGATATTCCAAATAGTGTTTTGAAAGAAATGGATCAATAGCATATCAAAGTGATTGTTAGACCCTCTATTCCTGATAATGATGTCAATTGGCAGGTGTTTGACAATGATGAACAAATTTTGCAATTCTTTTTTGAAGAAGATGTCTTTACAGAGCATAATCAAGATAGGCTATCACAAAATTATGGGGATCAAGTGATACAACTGAAGTCCAATAAGATGCCTAGAGGTCTTGTCACCTTAGAGACTATCTTCAACAAGGATGATGAAGTCAAGAAGAATAAATCTGGCCTGGTAGTCCAATAGGAACATTGTGTTGAATTAGAGTTGGAGCTAGGTAAGAGCTTACAATTTGGAAAAGTGAACACTGAATTGGAAAAGAAAGCTTATACCCAATTATTAAAAGAATTCAGTGATGTTTTTGCATGGAAATATGAAGACCTCAAAGGTTTTGATCCTACTCTTTCTCAACACATCATTGAATTAGAACCAAAGGCCAAACCAGTGAGGCAGAAGCAAAGGCTCGTTAATCCCAAGCTTGAGCCACTCATGCATAAAGAGGTGGTCAAATTAATAGAAAGTGGTATCATCTACCCCATTAAGCATACTAGTTGGGTTTCCAACCTTGTTCCTATCAGGAAGAAGAATGGGGAATTGAGGTTATGTGTTGACTTCAGGGATCTTAACAGAGCCTCTCTAAAAGACCACCAACCATTACCCTCTATGGAACAAATTCTACAATGTGTCTCTGGATTTGAGAGATTTTCATTATTAGATGGCTATTCAAGATACAATTAGATTTTAGTGAATAAAAAGGATCAATACAAGACTGCATTTACAACCAAGTGGGGAACCATGGCTTATCAAAAGATGCCCTTTGGTCTATCAAATGCAGGTGCTACATTTCAAAAGGAAATAGATATGGCCTTTAAGAGCCTAATGTACAAGTTTGTGCTGGTCTACCTAGATGACATAACTGTCTATTCTAAACATGTAGTAGATCACATCAAACATTTGAGGAAGATTTTGAAAAGGTGTAGAGAATTTGGGATATCTCTTAATCCCAAGAAATGTGTGTTTGCAGTCCATGAAGGAAAATTATTGGGATATGTAGTATCCAAAGAAGGGATCATAGTAGATCTTAAGAGGATTGTAGCCATCTTAGAGCTACCCTTACCACACCATAAGAAAAGCCTCCAATCTTTCATAGGAAAGATTAACTTTGTTAGGAGGTTCTTGCCTAACATTGTAGATTTACTCAAGCCTTTGATAGCCATGCTAAAGAAGAGTTTAGCTTTTAGTTGGACCAAAGAAGGGAAACCTAATTTCTAGGCTATCAAAGAAGCCTTGATAGAAGCCCTTGCTCTCCTAAACCCAAATTTTAGTAAGGATTTTATCCTTTATGCTTATGGAGGTCATGATGCTATATCTACAATGTTGACCCAAGAAAATTCAAAAGGATTGGAGCAGCGTATTTCTTTCTTTAGCAAAGGTTTAGAGGAGTATGAACAAAGATACTCTTTTATAGAAAAACATTTACTTGCTATGGTGAAGAGCCTTAAAAAATTTAGATATCTATTGACCCATAGCAAGGTACACTTGAAGGTTACTCATCCAAGTGTCAAAGAGTTTTTTCTTTCCAAGGACCTAAATGAGAAAAGAGCTAGTTGGATCACCAAGGTGATGGAATATGACATAGATATTCAAACTACCAAGTTGGTTAGAGGAAGAGGCCTTTGTGAACATTTGGCATCAGATGAGAGTTCAAAGAAATTAGAGAAAATAGATGCATCTTTGGTGGTGCATTCTATACAAGAACAAGCCAAGGAAACAAGCTGGTTGACTAATATGATCAATTATTTGAAGATAGGACAATGTCCTGCAGGTTTGGATTCAACAAAAAGAAGATATTATAGATTGCAATCTGATCCTTTTGTGCTGATAGATGAAGTTATTTTTAGAAAGGACCACAATGGTGTCCTTTTAAGATGCATAGATTCAGAAAAGATAGCTGATGTCCTATTTGAATTTCATGATGAACCTTTTAGAGGTC
Source organism: Chamaecyparis obtusa (assembly GCA_027943335.1). Classification (NCBI taxonomy): domain Eukaryota; kingdom Viridiplantae; phylum Streptophyta; class Pinopsida; order Cupressales; family Cupressaceae; genus Chamaecyparis; species Chamaecyparis obtusa. The sequence goes on from BSBK01007696.1 coordinate 106,411, forward strand.
ACTTTTCTCTTAGGAATACTACTTTTAAGATCATGAGGGTTGGATACTATTGGCCATCTATCTTTAAGGATAGTCATGAGTATGTGAGAAAATGCATCAAGTGTGCCATATTTGTAGGAAAAGAGAGGCTTGCATCCTTGCCCCTACAACCAATTAGAACAGAGTAGCCCTTCATGAAGTGGGGTATAGACTTCATTGGCATGAGAAATCCTCCATCTAGTGTAGGACATAAATGGATAATTACCGCAATAGATTATTTCACTAGATGGATAGAAGCAATTGCATCAAAAGAGGCCAATGAGAGTGTTGTCTTAAGTTTTTATGATGATATAATCCATATATTTGGCACTCCTGATTCCATCATTTCAGATAACGCATTGGCATTCAAAGGCCTCAAAGTTTTAGAGTGGGCAATCAGGAATGACATTTATCTAAATACCAGTTCAAATTATTACCCTCAGGGCAATGGTTTGGCTGAATCAACAAACAAGAATTTAATTAGGATAATCAAAAAGACTTTGCAAGACAACTAGAGGGATTGGCATACTAAACTAAGATCTGCCTTATGGTTAGACAAAATTACTCCAAAAAAGATCATTGGGAATTCTCCTTATTTGTTAGTATATGCCAAGGAGGCTAAGTTATCCATTTCAACTGAGTTACCAGCTCTGGACTTGGCTACTCAATATGCCCTATTTGAAGAAAGAGACCCCTTGCAGGTCAAGTATGCCCAGTTGATGGAATCAAAAGAGATCAGAGACAAATCAATGCAGGATATGGAATTCCATCAGATTCAAACAAAGAGGAGTTTTGACAAAAGAGCCAGGGTCAGGAATTTCAAAGTTGGAGATGTAGTTCTCAAATGGGATGAGTTCAGATCCAAGCCTGGCAGACATACAAAATTTGATTCATTTTGGAGTGGACCGTTTGTTATAATAGAGTGCAAGGGATCCAATGATTTCCAGCTATCAAATCTTGAAGGAGTTGCCTTGCCAATCTCAGTGAATGGATTCCACTTGAAGCCCTATTTTGAGGTTAGCCCCTCTCTGTAAAATCTTGTAAATATGTACTTGCTTTCTTTCCCTATTTTATAGGTTAGTTTCCTACTTTCCAAGAAGTGCCTATGCACAAGTTTGTCTCTTTGGTTCCAGTTTTGTCTCTCAGTCAAAGTTTTGTGTTCCTGAGGTGACCCCATGCCCAATGAATGTTTTAGGTCACTGGTTTTCCATGTCTAGCAGGCTAACATCTAGTAGAAATCACCAAAATGTTACCCTAATTTTCCCATGCACATGAAAATTTGGTTAAAACATATCCCAAAGTCTCTATTTTTATCCTGCCAAGCATCCCTGAAAATTTTATGAAGTTGTGCCTTGTCCTCTGGCCTTTGCAGATTGTTTTATTCCTTCATCTACAGGTCAAAAAATTCATAAATATAGTCATTGGGGAAAATAAACCTGCAAACCCTAAGCCTTCATTCTAATTCCTTGTTACTTTATTAGCCACTTAAGTTTTGAATACCCATGTGTGCTAATTTTTCATTAGCTGGTCACTAGTTCTCCAAGACAGTCAGCGGTTACCTTTTCCTTCTGATGATTTAGCGAATGCCTTGTTCACATAATACCCCAATGTTTTGTGGTTAGCGATTCAGCGAGCGATCTATTCTTCCTTTAGTCACATAGTCACTTAAATGTTTGGTGATCTCAGCTTGTGGGGTCCTAGTTCAGTAAGATCGACGATCATCATAAGTTTGCGAAGGATCTGTCAGAGGCTCGCAATCTTGTGACGACCGTAGATTTCCTTTCCCTGTAGTGCTTCAAAGTCAAGTGGGTCCACTGCCACATTGTCCTACATGGAGGCTTCCTATCGGTTCTCAAAGATTTTCATTAATAGGTGATTAGTACCCTAGGGTTTGATATCATTGTTTAATCTTGTAACCCTAGTTAGGTTTTGAGTCTTGCCTGCGTGCAAGAGGAGGATGTATATAATGTATTTTTGGAGCTTTTGAGCTCAGAATTGACTTTTTTTGTAAAAAGAGAGGTTCACAATTGTAGAAGAAATTCATCTTTTCTTAAGGGTCATTTATGGTATCATTTCTACCCTCTGGCTTATACAGTTGTAAAGTTCCCATTGATAATAAAAACATTGCAGAGGTATTTTGTGATAATCCTTCATGTCCTTATGCTTCCTTGTTTGGATTATCTCTTATTGGATTAGAGTATATGATGTTTTTAGTGATATCTTAGGGATCCTGATCCCTCTTGCTTTCTGTAATTATGTGTGTTATTATGTTTGATCTGATCTAGATGTTTTTGTGGGTATACTTCAGCCCCCTAACAGTCTTGTCTCAATCCTACACTGAGTTGCAAAAATGAATGTCTATTTGTAGGTCATAAGTTGTGTCTTATGTTTAGGCCCTCCTATGAAACACTTGTGCAAGCCTATTCAGTAAGTTGTGACCTACTAGACCTAAGCATTTCATTATTTTCATCCTCTATACTAAGATCCAAACCCTAATTTCAGTGTATCACCTAGTAGGTAGTTTGCTTTCAATCATTTCCCTTCCAAGCATTCCTTCTATCCCTTTCCCTCTAAAGTTTACTTTTCATGTCTAGAAGCAAATTAAGGTGATTATCCAAGAGGAACCAGCCTAGAACCTAGGGGTCTCATCTAAATTAGCATAGGTCCCACACCTGGAGTTGATTCCCATGTTATACTAGGTTATCAAGACTACAAGAGCTTGAGACAAGGGTGCAAACTTAGTGTATAACAATAACTAACCTCACAAGTAGAGGTAGCTATAAGGAAAATCTTGAATATCAATAGTAAACTTACCATTTAACATCAAGAGTCAATTGTTGAAATGCTTACTACCCATAAGACAAATTTTTCCTAAAATTATAGTGATATGAAGGGGCTAGATACAAAGCTATGTACACACCAAATATTCATCAATAGTGAGTTTCAACCTGTTAGACAGTCCCAAAGGAGAATTAATCCAGCCTAAAAATAAATAGTTAAAAGAGAATTATAGAAATTATTGAATGCTAGTTTTTGATGGAATATGGATGAAGTGACTGAGAGGGGGGGGGGTGAATCAGTCAACCATAAATTACTTCATAATTAATTCTTTCCAGATCCCTTAGGATATCTTAACAATGTTATCTGTATTAGCACTCGGTAAATAGATTGCAGTAATTTTGAAGATGCAGAAAGTATTAGCAAAATTATCTTTTAGATATTCATCAGCACTGGTGTATGATTAAGATAGCAATTAAGAACACAAGAGACACAAGATTTAACATGGAAACCCAATATGGGAAAAACCACCAATGCATCTAGATACTGATTTTCACTTTTCTGAAGTGATGCCTGGTTAGAAGCCAACCCAGTAAAAGGTTACAAAACACACTGTTAGGTGTGACCTTGTTAGAGGATTTAAAACACCCTGCTAGGAGTGGCCTGGTAAGAGGTCTTGAAAATAATTCAATGGAATTGTCACCTTGTTAGAGGATTTACAATATGGTTGTTAAACCAACTCGGTTAAGAGATTTAGAATTCACTGTTACAATGATAAGAAGGTAACAATGAAGAAATGACCTGTATAATAATGCAACTGTCTTGCTGATTACAGATCTCTGTTCTGCATATGTGTGATCCTTCCTAATCGAATAAATCTATGCTGCACCTCAAGGATATCTGAACATCCTTCACAAATTCACACACACCTTTCCTGTCTTTCTTCTGTAAATCTTCTGTTGTATCTCTTGTTTATTTTTCACATTTGACCTTTTATTTATATGATTTTAGATTTGTCAAATCGACATTATTTAGTATAACAGTTAGCTGAATGAAGCAAACTCTATTTGCAAAAATCCTTCAAGGGCCGACAGTGCTCGGTGACCATAACTTTCTATAATCTTTTGGAGACCGAGGGAACTCGGTAAACACCGACAATCCTTTACCTTCGATAACCGACTGAACTCGGTAAACACTAACTTTTCTTCGACAACTGACTGAACTCGGTAAACACTAACTTTTCTTTGACAACTGACTGAACTCGGTAAACACTAACTTTTCTTCGACAACCGACTAAACTCGGTAAATACTAAATTTTCTTTGGTAACCGAGTGAACTCGGTAGACATTGATTTTCTTTGATAACCAACTGAACTCGGTAAATACTAAATTTTCTTTGGTAACCGAGTGAACTCGGTAGACACTGATTTTCTTTGATAACCAAGTGGACTCGGTAAGCACTAATCTTCTTGTCTGGCAGACCGGCTGAGCTCGGTAGGAACTGATTGCTGCGGACTATGACATTGTGTGACATCAAAGACAATACATAATTTGAGTAGCAATTTCCTTTAGATAATTGTTTCCAACAATCTCCCTCTTTGGCATTGATGGCAACACAATATGTCATAGCATAAGAAATTTGAAAGAGTTAGCTCGGTTCAGATTCAAATCTCCCTCTGTCAGCAAACTTCCTGTATCCTGAAAATTCTTCCTTCTGACTATTGAAAATTTCTTGAAGTAATAGCAAAGATAATAGCAAAGACATAGCAAACACTCCCTCTTTGACAACACATGCCAAAGACAATTCACATATTACCGGTGAAAATTAATGTACCTCAAGTACTGAGTCATAGGCAATGATTCCTTGAATATGCTGCATCAACTGGTTGATTTTCAATCATTTTCTGGTTGATGCATCACTAAAATTGTATTTAGTGAGCCTCGGATAGGGGAATGACCCCTAACTTACCGCTTAGATACACAAATGCATCCTTAGGTAATGGTTTGGTAAAAATGTCTGCAATCTGTTCTTTTGTATGAATATATTCTAATCTGATTTCCTTGTTGTGCACCAATTCTCTGACAAAGTGATATTTAATAGCAATATGCTTTGTTTTGGAATGCATCACTAGATTCTTAGAAATGTTTATTGCACTGGTATTGTCACAAAATATAACAACTGGTTCTTTGATTTCAACCTTCATACCTTCTAATAGCTGTTTAAACCAAACAATATTTGAACAGTTTACTACAGCAGCAACATATTCTGCTTCATCTGTGGATTGAGATGTGCAATTCTTCTTTTTACTAGTCCAGGATACCAGTCTTTTTCCAAGAAAAAATGCTCCACCACTTGTGCTTTTTCTGTCATCAATGTTTCCTACCCAATCAGCATCAGTAAACACTTTTAAGTCTAGATTGCCTCCAAATTTATACCACAAACCATATTCTTCAGTTCCTCTTAAGTATCTTAAGATTCTTTTGATTGCCATCATGTGATTTTCCTTAGGTTTTGCTGAGAATCTAGCTACTATACCGACTGCTAAGGCAATATCAGGTCTTGTATGTACTACATACTGCAATTTTCCAATCATAGATCGGTATAGGGTCTGATCAACTTCTTTTGAATCATCAATTTTGGTAAGTTTCAGTCCAGTACACATGGGTGTACCAACTGGTTTTGAATCTTCCATACCAAACTTCTTAAGTATTTCCTTAATGTATTTTGATTGAGTAATGTATATACCATTCTTGCTTTGCTGAATTTGAAGACCAAAAAAGAATTTTATTAAACCAAACATAGATATTTCAAATTCTTTGCACTGATCCTCATTCCCTGTAAATATAGTATCATCTACAAATATTTCTGCCAATACAATTTTGTCATCCGGTCCTTCTTTAATATACAGATTGCTGTTATCATTAGCTCTTTTGAAATTAATCTGAATCAAATAGTTATGGAGTCTTTCATACCATGCTCTAGGAGCTTGTTTCAAACCATACAATGCTTTGTGTAACCTGCAGACCATGTCCTTTTTATTTGGATCAACAAAACCTTCAGGTTGTTCAATGTAGACTTCTTCATCAAGAATTCCATTGAGAAATGCAGATTTTATATCCATCTGATATACCTTAAATCCTTTGTGTGCTGCATAAGCAAGTAGAGTTCTTACACCTTCTAATCTTGCAACAGGAGCGAAAGTTTCTCCATAATCTATGCCTTCTTCTTGAGAATAACCTTTACATACCAGTCTAGCTTTGTTTCTAGATACTTGACCATCTTCATTTAGCTTATTCCTGAATACCCATTTTGTTCCAATTACATTCTTATCTTTAGGTCTAGGTACAAGAGTCCAAGTTTTGTTCTTTTGTATTTGTTCTAATTCTTCATTCATTGCTTCAATCCAACTTTCATTTTCCAATGCATCTTTGATATTTCTAGGTTCAAAGTTAGTAAGCAGACATGTACCTTTTAGCTTGCTTCTTGTCATAGTACCATCTGATTTGTTTCCAATGATTTGATCTGGTGTATGATGTCTTCTGACATATTTGGCTAGTATAGGTTCCTTGCCTTTTGAATGATTCATGCTGTTGTCTTCTAGGATCTCTTCTTCAGGTTGCTCGGGCTCGGTAGATATTTGCTCGGTAACTTTAGGCTGAGACTCGGTCTGAATTACTTCCTGTGACTTGGTTTGAACTTCTTCCTATGACTCGGTTTGTGATTCGGTAATTGTGCTCGGCTCGGTAGATATAGTTTCCTTATTGATAGTTGAGCCTGCCAATGTTTCAGGTTCAATGTAAATGAATCTTCTGTAGTTCTCAGGTTCCCTTTTGCTTTCTTCTTCAGTCTTTTCTGCAAACTCATCAAATTTTACATGTATACTTTCTATGACTTTGTGAGTAGATAAGTTCAGACATTTGTATGCCTTGCTTTTTCTAGAATATCCTAGGAATATTCCTTCATCACTTTTCACATCAAATTTATTTCTTCTGGATTCTTTTAAGATATAACACTTGCTACCAAATATTTTCATGTAACTTACATTGGGTTTATAGCCATACCATAATTCATAAGGAGTTTTGAATGTGTCTTTCTTCAATTGTACTCGGTTCAAGGTATGAACTACAGTGCTGATAGCTTCCTTCCAGTACTTTATAGCGATGTTCTTTTCTATCATTAGAGTCCTTGCACAATCCGTAATAGATCTGTTTCTTCTTTCTACTATTCCATTCTGCTCAGGAGTTCTAGGAGTTGATACCTATCTTTTGATTCCTCTTTCAATGCAAAAGTTGTTAAAATCATGGGAGATGAATTCACCACCTCTGTCTGATCTTAAGCATTTCAATCTTTTCCCTATTTCCTTTTCCACTCTTGCTAAGTACCATTTGAACTTTTCAAATGCTTCTGATTTTTCTCTTAAATACATAACAGTCATCATTCTAGAATAATCATCAACGAAAAGAATAAAGAATTTATCTCCAGTATAGCTTTGTATTCCAATAGGTCCACATAAATCAGTATGCACAATTTCCAAATTTCTTTAGACTGATAGTTCTTACTCTTGAAACTAGTTTTACTCATTTTGCCAATCTGACAATTCTTACATAGACCAGTATCAGGTTTCTTTAAAGTAGGAATGCCTCTAACCTTCTTGAATTTGCTTATTTTTATCATGTTATCAAAATTCACATGACATAACCTTTTGTGCCATAGCCAACTTTCTTCTATTTGAGCAATAAAGCATGAATATTCACTGAGATCAAGATAAAATAAGTTACCTTTTGTTTGTTTGCCTGATCCAATGAGTTTTCCTTTTCCATCCAGCAGTCTTGCTTGACCATTCATGATTTCAACCTTGAAACCAGTGTTGATTAGCTGTGCTACACTTAGAAGATTATGTTTTAGTCCTTCAACCCAATAAGCATTATCACATATGAGTTCTTTGGTTAATGAGATTCTTCCTTTTCCTTTTATACAACAAGGTTCATTGTTTCCAAATCTTACATTACCACTATCACAGTCTTCTAGATATTCAAATTTTGTCTTGTCACCAGTCATGTGGTGTGAACATCCACTGTCTATTATCCATATATCATCTTTTCTTATATGAGAAATAAGTGCCATCTTATCTTCATCATCGTCAGATTCATCTTTTATAGAAATAAAGACAATTTCTTCTTCACTATCATCAGAATCTTTAGCCATAAAACATGATTTCTTACCTTTATCCTTGTATGATTTGAAATTCTTTTTGCCATAGTACTTGTGACTTCTCTTCTCTTCCTTGACTTGCTTGTTTGGGCACCTAGCTGCAATATGTCCAATTTCTTCACATGAAAAATAGATTAAAGGAGTTTTACCTTTATACTTACCTTTCCCTCTAGAGTACTTGTTTGCAAGTAATGCTTCTACAATTTCAAGATCACTATCAGAACTTTCTTTTGATACTTCTTCACTTTCTGACTGAACTTCTTTAATTTTCTTGTTCTTCTTTAGTGAAACCTTGGCCTCAAATGCTGATTCAATGTTTTTGGAACTAGGAACATAGTTGTCATAGTTGTCTAATTCAAAAGCTGTCAATCTTCCAACTAAAGCATCCAAAGTTATATTGTGGTTTGTTTCACATCTTCTTTCTTGAATAGCTGATACTCTTATTGCATAGATAGGGAGTAATGTTCTGAGTACCTTACTTATAACAGTTTCATCTGAGATTGTTCCTCCAGAAGCTCTAATTGCACTTACACTTGCTTTGATTCTTTCAACATATTTTGCAATGTTTTCATCTTCCTTCATATTCATCTTGTCAAACTGTCCTCTTAGGCTTTTTGCTTTGGCTCTTTTCACATTTGCATCACCACCATATATTTTCTTCAGTGCCATCCACATTTCATATGTAGTAGTGCAGTCTTTAATATCATCAAATTCTTCATAGCTGAGAGCAGATGCAATGTCTATCATCATGGTGTTGTGAGTCTTTTTATCTACAATGTCTTCAATAGTTAATGCGCCATTAGGAATTATGTATTCTTCATCAATGTATTTGCATCTTGAATCACCAATGGAAGCCAGATGAAGTCGCATGAGACCTTGCCATGCTGAAAAGTTATCTCTATTGAGCTTTGGAATTTCCCTCTTGTAAGACATCCTGATCTTTAGCTTAGGTCCTTGAAACCCTTCCTGCAAGCACCAAAAGCTCTGATACCAATTGATGGAATATGGATGAAGTGACTGAGAGGGGGGGGGGTTGAATCAGTCAATTACTTCACAATTAATTCTTTCCAGATCCCTTAGGATATCTTAACAATGTTATTTGTATTAGCACTCGGTAAATAGATTGCAGTAATTTTGAAGATGCAGAAAGTATTAGCAAAATTATCTTTTAGATATTCATCAGCACTGGTGTATGATTAAGATAGTAATTAAGAACACAAGAGACACAAGATTTAACGTGGAAACCCAATATGGGAAAAACCACCAATGTATCTAGATACTGATTTTCACTTTTCTGAAGTGATGCCCGGTTAGAAGCCAACCCGGTAAAAGGTTACAAAACACACTGTTAGGTGTGACCTTGTTAGAGGATTTAAAACACCCTGCTAGGAGTGGCCTGGTAAGAGGTCTTGAAAACAATTCAATGGAATTTTCACCTTGTTAGAGGATTTACAATATGGTTGTTAAACCAACTCGATTAAGAGATTTAGAATTCACTGTTACAATGATAAGAAGGTAACAATGAAGAAATGACCTGTATAATAATGCAACTGTCTTGCTGATTACAGATCTCTGTTCTGCATATGTGTGATCCTTCCTGATTGAATAAATCTGTGCTACACCTCAAGGATATCTGGACATCCTTCACAAATTCGCACACACCTTTCCTGTCTTTCTTCTGTAAATCTTCTACTGTATCTCTTGTTTATTTTTCACATTTGACCTTTTATTTATATGATTTTAGATTTGTCAAATCGACATTATTTAGTATAACAGTCGGCTGAATTAAGCAAACTCTATTTGCAAAAATCCTTCAAGGGCTGACAGTGCTCGGTGACCATAACTTTCTATAATCTTTCAGAGATCGAGGGAACTCGGTAAACACCGACAATCCTTTACCTTCGATAACCGACTGAACTCGGTAAACACTAACTTTTCTTCGACAACCGACTGAAATCGGTAAACACTAACTTTTCTTCGACAACCGACTGAACTCGATAAACACTAACTTTTCTTTGACAACCGACTGAACTCGGTAAATACTGAATTTTCTTTGGTAACTGAGTGAACTCGATAGACACTGATTTTCTTTGATAACCGAGTGGACTCGGTAAGCACTAATCTTCCTATCTGGCAGACCGACTGAGCTCGGTAGGAACTGATTGCTGCAGACTATGACATTGTGTGACAGCAAAGACAATACATAATTTGAGTAGCAATTTCCTTCAGACAATTGTTTCCAACAGTTTTATCTACCCAATCTTAGATAGCCAATAGGTTTCTCCATAGGTTATTGTCCCTAAGAAAGGGGAAAATGGAGAGAGTGTGTGGATTATAGGTAGCTCAACTCATCAATTAAGAAATATTATTTTCCTTTACCCTTTATTAATCAAGTCCTAGATAACTTATCAGGGAAAATGTATTTCTCTTTTCTTAATGGTTTCATTGGATATAATTTGATAAAGATTTCTCCACAAAATCAAGAAAATACTACCTTCACATTCCCTTGGGAAACTTTCCAAAGAGCTGTCGATTAGTATTTTCTCTGATATTTCATATGAATGCATGGAAATATATATGGATAAATTTATTGTTTATGGTGCAACATTTGAGGAAGCCTCAGATAATTATAAGAAGCTACTATAGAGGTGTGAAGATCATAATTTTTCACTCAATAGTTATAAATGCTTCATGATGATGCAAGAAGGAGTAGTGCTAGGTCACTACATTTTTGTGGTACGAATAAAGGTAGACCCCTCAAAAATTGAATTCATTTCTAGTCTACCCTCTCCTACTAATAAAAAATAACTCAAGATTTCTTGGACATGTCAGTTACTATAGGATATTTATTAAATATTCCATTCAAACAAGAGGACCTCTATATAGTCTTCTAATGAAGGATACAAATTTTTCTTGGACAATAGAATGTGAGAAAGCATTCCTTGATCTTAAAACCACCCACATAAAATAACTTATTTTGAAAGGCCCTGATTGGTCACTCCCATTCCCTATTCACACAAATTCATCAGATTGTGATATTGGTGTTTTCCTAAGATAAAAGAGTGGATTAGTGGAGCATGTAATTTATTATGTCAACAAGAACTTATAGGGGGTTGAATTCAACTACACAGTTATGGAAAAGGAAATATTAGCAATCATCTATGCCCTTAAAAATTTCAGGCATTCTATCATAGGCTATCAAATATTTATCCATATTGATCATGCAACAATCAGGTACTTCATGAAAAGGAGTTCAATTACAGGGAGCCTTGATAGGTGATTATTTTTTATGCAATAATTTGATATCATGATTGTTGACAAGCCATGAAAAGTTAACGTGGTCACTAATTTCCCATCTAGAATTAAGAGGAAAGATGATCTTGTACTCATAGAAGATTCATTTCCTAATGAACATTTTTTTCCATTAAATTCATTCATCCATGGTATGTAGACATAGAAAATTATTTATCTATAAGAACTCCTCAATTCTCACCTAAGGAGAAGAAATTGTTAGTTGAGAAAAGATTTAACTTATCTTGGATTTTAGATTGCATGTTTTACACATGAAAAGATCAAGTAATGAGGAGATTTGTGAGAGAGGAAGAAACTCATGACATATTGCATGCATTCAATTATGAACCTTGTGCTGGAAATTTTACTTCTAAGAGGACAGTCATGAAGATCTTAAATAATTGATATTATTGGCCAATGATACATAAGGATGTAGCCAAGTACATCAAGAGGTGTGATAGATGTCAAAGGATGGAGAGGCCAACAAGATCAAATTAAATTCCTTTTTTCAAAAAGTTATATTTATAGCCTTTGATAAGTGGAGATTGGACTTTGTAGGCCCAGTTGATTTACCTTTAAATGGTAAGTCTTACATGTTAATATGATTTAGAACAATAGAGAGGGGGGGTAAATCAGTTGTTCTCAGGTCCAAATGTATTAAAAAAAACTTTAAAACTCTTCAACAAATTATATCTAATAACCAACAGCTACTCAGTCATTACTGATTGCATAACAGAAACATTTAACAGTGCAGTCCTCTTATCCAGTAGTATCTAACTTGTAAAACATAGAAATGTTCAAACCAAAACATTCACACAAGTATCAAAACCAAGATTTATAGTGGAAACCCAATTTGGGAAAAACCACTTTGTAAAATGTTACTATTATGTTCACTCTTATGAAGTGATCTCGGTGAAAAGCCAACCCTATCAAAGGTTACAAACACACTGTCAGGTGTGACCCGATTAAAGGATTTAAACCACTCTGTTAGAAGTGCACTTTGTTATAGGACTTACATACACTCCATTAGAATGCAACCTTGTTCAAAGGATTTATACAAATGACTGTTAGGTCAACCTCTATTAAAAGGATTTTGACTAATACAATGGTTAGAAAGTAGTAGTAGTATTGATCTGAAAACATACAACTCACTTTGCAAATATCATATCCAATTCTGTACACATATGCTGGGTTACTGATTGTGAACCTTTACCATCTCCATCAATGATCTACTCAGAACTCTCTTCAATCAATCATAAAACTTCTCATTTAGCCTTCTCTTCTTGTACAGTCAATAACATCAACAACACTTCCAACATCCTCTCTCCTTCAACCTATAGCTTATGTTTCCTTAATACTTCCTCAATTAGGTCAATACATCTTTTATCGCTTAATCTCCTTCGTAGATCTTAGGGTTAGGTTAGATTTATCGTATCCTTCCTACTTTATGTTCTTCAGCTATCCTTTTAGAAATATCTCAAATCTCTTAATAGATTTACAATAAAACATTTTACAATGCATTAAATGCTTTCTTAAAATCAATAAATAAAGTCAAAATGTTTTACATAATCCAAGAATTCAATGATGTCGGCTGGAAATCTGAATTCTTCCTCAAATGTAAAATACTAACGCTTAGTCAATACTGTGTTCAACTCCTTGGTCTTCTTTAGAAAGATTGATCACCTCAAAAACTATTTCCTCAGCTAATACTGATATTTCCTCAACACTAAATTTACTCAGCATATACTAGCTCATTTGACACTAACATCACTTGTCTTAAACTAGATTTCTTCACTTTTTCTCGGTTAAGCCTACCAATTTAGTCTTCATTCATACTCAGATAAATAATACATTATCTTATCATTGTGCCACATAATCAAGTACTCATTAAAGTATAAAGATAACTCAACCTTTCCTTAGGTGCTATTTTTACCAACCTTTCCTTTCCCCTTAGCAACAATCAAATTGATATAGAACTTTCTTAAATAGCAAGAGTCTTTCCAGTTAAGGTTTGACATCAATGACAATACAACAATTACTTCAATTGCAGTTTCCAACAATCTCCATCTTTGGCATTGATAGCAACACCATATGAATATCACATGAATTACCAACCAATCCAAAACTTATCTATCCATCAAAAATATTTATAATATCCTTAGCTTCATTCTAATACATAATCAATTAGCCATGCTTGTATGACCATCCACTAAATCTCTCCCTCTTACTTGATCTCCTAGGAAAATTTCATTATGTGTATTCATCTGTGATCATCTCCCTCTCTGAAAAAAATGCCAAAGAAACAACTAAAACATACATCTTGTAGATGTACATATCATCTTTTTAGTACAGTAATAGTATTTCTCCTTCTGTCATCTTTTCTTATGATAGATTCCTAGCTTTTCTATAGTTTTCACAACTCTAGGCTTCTCCTAAAGTGTGACCTGTCTCTGCATCAACTTGTTAGATACTCTTTACAACACATTTGATGTAGTTCTCCTAGCTTGACTAGGCAGCCTCAACTAGGGGAAGGACCCCTAATTGACCTCTCAGATATTCATAATCTTCTTTAGGTAAAGCTTTAGTGAATATGTCTGCTAGTTGTTCCTTTGTATTCACATATTCCATTCGGACCTCTTTATCTTGTACTAGTTCTCTCAAGTAATGATACTGGATTGCAATGTGTTTGGTCTTTGTGTGCATCACTAGATTCTTAGAGATGTTGATAGCACTTGTGTTGTCACAAAAAATGACAACTGGTTCAATGATTTCTTCTTTCATGCCTACCAACAATTGCTTTATCCATATCAATTTTGAATAGTGCACAACTGTAGCCACATACTTAGTTTCAAATAGTAGATTGGGAAATGCAATTTTGTTTCTCGCTTTTATAGGAAACTAATTTCCCCAAGAAAGAAAGCTCCACCACTAGTACTCTTTCTATCATCCACATTTCCTGCCCAATCAGCATCTGTATACACTCTCAGTTCAAACTTCTCATGCTTCTTGTAGTACAATCCATAGTCAGTAGTCCCTTTCAAATGTCTCATTATTCTTTTGATAGCCATCATGTGAGTTTCCTTAGGATTGGTAGAGAATCTTGCCACAATCCCAACAACTAAAGCAATATCTGGTCTATTGTGTACAACATACTATAGCTTTCCAATCATAGATCTGTACAAAGTCTAGTTTACTTCGGCAGCATCATCATTTTTAGACAACTTTTGTCCAGTAGCCATGGGAGTACTTACTGGCCTTGAGTCTTCCATATCAAAGGTTTTCAATATCTCATGAACATATTTAGGCTTGGTGATGAAAATTCCTTTCTCCATGTGATATACTTGTAAACCAACAAAAAATTTGATCTCTGTAAACATACTCATTTTAAATTCAGTTTGCATTTCATTTGAAAATTTCTTACACAAGGCATCTTGTCCACCAAATATAATATCATCTACAAAGATCTTAGCTAACAAGATTCTTTTACCTTCTTCATCTTTCATGTGCAAATTTCTTGTGTCATTTTTTCTTGAGAATCCAATCTATATTAGGTAGTTGTGTAGTCTCTCATACCATGCTCTAGGAGCTTACTTTAGTCCATACAATGCTTTTTTCTTTTTGCAAACTATGTGTCTTTTGTTTGGATCAACAAATCCTTCTAGCTATTCAATATTCACTTCTTCTAATATACCATTTAAAAATACAGACTTAACATCCATTTGATATACCTTGAAATCTTTATACGCATCATATGCAAGTAGGGTTCTTACTCCTTCCAATATAGCTATAGGGGAAAATGTCTCCCCATAATCTATTCCTTCTTCTTGTGTATAGCCTTTGCATACCAGCCTAACTTTGATTCTTGTGATTTGGCCATGCTCATTCAGCTTATTTTAGAATACCCACTTTGTCCCAATGACATTCTTATTTTCTGGTCTTGGCACCAAAGTCTAGGTATCATTCTTCTCTATCTGGTATATCTCTTCATTTAATGCTTCTATCCAGTCTTCATTCTCTAATGCCTCCTTTGTTGTCTTAAGCTTGAATTCACATAGTAAACATGATGGATCACTTGTCTTTCTTCTAGTGAGAACTCTAGTATCTTTGTCTCCAATAATTTATTTACGCTTGTGATGTCTCCTTACATATTGTGCTAGAATAGGTTCTTCTCTCCTTTCATTTTTCTCTTCAGGTTCACCAACAAGATTGTCAGATTCAGCTTCTGAATGCTTGACAACCTCTCCCTGATACTTGACAGCTTCTTCTTGTCACTCGACACATTCTTCTTCTCTCTCGGCATTGTTTTCCTGATGCATGGCATTTATTACCCAAGACTCAGCATCAGGTGCAAGTCTATCACTTGCCTCTCATTCCTCTATATACACAAAAGATCTATAATCTACTAGTTCTCTTTTACTATCAGCTTCATTTTTCTCTGCATACTCATCAACTTTGACATTCACACTTTCCACAATTTTGTTAGTGTTAGAGTTCAAACACTTATAAGATTTACTTTTTGTGGAATAGCCTAGGAGTATACCCTCATCGCTTTTAGTATAAAATTTTCCATTCCTAGTATCCTTTAGTATGTAGCATTTACTTCCAAAAATTCTAATTTACTTTACATTAGGTGCATACCCATGCCATAACTCATAAGGTGTCAGATTTGTACCTTTTTTGATTTGTACTCGGTTAAGAGTCTAAACAACTACGCTTAAAGCTTCTTTCCAATACTTTTGTGCAACATTCTTTTCAATAATTAATGTCCTTCCACAATCTAAGATAGATCTGTTCCTTCTCTTTGCTATACCATTTTGTGGAAGAGTTTTAGGTGAAAACATCTATCTTTTGATCCCTCTATCATTCCAAAACATATTAAATTCATTGGATATAAATTCTCAACCTTGTTTAGATCTCAGACACTTTAGATTCCTACCTGTCTCCTTTTCAACCTTAGCCAAATACCACTTAAAAAATTGAAAAGCATCAAATTTTTCCTTTAAGAACATTACATGCATCATTATGGTATAATCATCAACAAATAGGATAAAATATCTAGCACCACAATAGTTTTTACACCCATTAGTCCACAAAGGTTAGTATGAATCAAATCTAAGGTATTCTTAGAAGTAAAAGTTTTGCTCTTGAAACTAGACTTTGTCATCTTACCCAACTGACATTCTTTGCACATTACATTCTTAGGTTTCTTCAATCTAGGTAGACCTCTCAATTTCTTTTTCTTACTAATTTCTACCAGATTATCAAAGTTAACATTACATAGCCGCGTATGCCATAACCAAATATCATCAATTTGTGCAATAATACATGTTTCTTCAGATCGGTCTAGATAGAACAAATTATCTCTTGTCTATTCTCCACTTCCAATCAATTCACCAATGGCATCAAATATTTTGGCCTTTCTATGATGAAATTCCACTTGGTAGCCAGTGCTATTAAGTTGTGCAACACTCAACAGATTATAGTTAAGACCCTCAACCCAATAAGAATTTTTAAAAGTGATCTTATCATTCAGCTTAATCAATCCTTTTCCTCTAACAAGACATGGTGCATCACTACCAAATTTCACACTCCTACCTTTATAATGATCTAAGGTATCAAACTTACTCTTGTCACCAGTCATGTGATGTGAACAACCACTATCAATAATCCATTTATCATTTTTGTTCACATAAGATATCAATGCAGTTTTCTCATCCTCATCAGATTTGGCTTTCATTGCAACATAGAAAACTTCAATTTCAAAATCATCACTATCAGTGTCAGTCTCTTCTTCAACAATATTGCAGGATTTCTTACCTTTTCCTTTGTAGTCCTTGTATCTTCGGTAACCTCTATCTTCTCTTTTTTCTTTATGCTTGTTGTCTCTTTCTTCATCCTTATCATCCCTGTCAGGACATATAGAAGCTATATGACCAACTTTATTACATGAAAAACATATAATAGGGAGTTTACCATTGTACTTTCCTCTTCTCCTTTTTAGTCTTCTAGCCATAAGAGCTTCTAGATCCTCAAGTTCTTCATCAGATGTGTCACTATCACTTTCAATTTCACTTTCACTTATGCATCTTTCTTTTTCCTTCTTTGAATTACTCAAAACCATTTATGACTTAAAAGTAGATTCAACATTACCAACAATGAAGTTAATATAGTTAGAAAGTTCAAAAGGAGTAAGCTTAGTAACCAAACTTTCCAAAGTAAGAGCATTGTTAGGGTTATATCTAGATTCCTGAATTGTAGAAATTTTGATGGCATAGATAGGATGCAGAGTTCTCAATACTTTTCCAATTATAGTTTCATCATCAATAGTTCCATTTGCTCCTCTAATAGCATTTACAACTTTTATTCTACCACAATATTGTGCAATATTCTCACCTTCTTGCACTCTCATTTCATCAAATTTACCTCTTAGGCTCTTGACTTTTTCTCTCAATACATTTATGTCACCACCATAGATGTTTGCAAGGGTTTCCCACATTTTCTTTGCATTACTGCAGTCTTTGATGTCTTCAAATTCTAGATAACTTAGGGCAGACACAATCTCCAACATTTCTTGGTTGTGCTCTTGTTTAGCTTTCATTTCCTCGGCAGTCAAAGTTGCAACATGTGTGACATAATCATGCTTAACATAATATTTTTCAAAATCACCAATACCAGCCAGATGAATCTTCATCAAGGTTTTCCATGCACCGAAGTTCTCATTATTTAGTTTTGGTACCTCCTTATATATCCTAATCATTTGCTTCAAGTACCTTCAAACTTGTTCTCTCTAAGCACCAACAACTCTGATACCAATTGTTAATATGATCTATAACAATAGAGAGGGTGGGGGGGGTGATTCAATTATTCTCAGATCCAGATGTATAAAAACAAACGTTAAAACTCTTCAACAAATCAGATCTAATAACCAACATCTACTCGGTCAATATTGATTGCATAATAGAAACGTATAACAATGCAGTCCACTTATCCAATAGTATGTAACTTGTAAAAAACATAAATGTTCAAACCAAAACATTCACAAAAGTATCAACACCAGGATTTATACTAGAAACCCAATTTGGGAAAAACCACTTTGTAATATGTTACTATTATGTTCACTCTTCTAAAGCGAGCTTGGTGAAAAGCCAACCCTGTCAAAGGTTACAAATACACTATCAGATGTGACACAGTTAAAGGATTTAAACCACTCTGTTAAAAGTGCACCTTGTTATAGGACTTACATAAACTCCATTAGAATGCAACCTTGTTCAAAGTATTTATACAAATGACTATTAGGTCAACCTCTGTTAAAAGGATTTTGAATGATACAATGGTTAGAAAGTAGGAGTAGTATTGATTTGAAAATCATAAAACTCACTTTGCAAATATCAGATCTAATTCTGTATGCATATGCTGGCTTACTGACTATGAACCTTTACCATCTCCATCATTGATCTTCTTGAAACTCTCTTCAAGCAATCAAAACACTTCTCCTGCATCCTTCTCTGCTTGTACAGTCAATAACATCAACAACACTTCCAACATCCTCTCTCCTTCAGCCTCTAGCTTAGGTTTCCTTAATACTTCCTCAATTAGGTCAATACATCTTTTTTTGCTTAATCTCCTTCATAGATCTTAGGGTTACATCAGATTCATTGAATCCTTCCTACTTTATGTTCTTCAGCTATCCTTCTAGAAATATCTCAAATATCTTAATAGATTTACAATAAAATGTTTTACAATGCATTAAATGCTTTCATACAATCAATAAATAAAGTCAACACATTTTACATAATCCAAGAATTCAACAATGTTGGTTAGAAATCTAAATTCTTCCTCAAATGTAAAATAATGACGCTCGCTCAATACTATGTCCAACTCCTCAGTCTTCTTTAGAAAGCTCGGTCACCTCAAAAATTGTTTCCTTGGATAATACTTGTATCATCTTAAAATGGAAGCAATTCTATGATAAGAGCATTTAGCCCTCCAAGTAAGTGATATGGGGTCATGTTAAGCACCTTGATTGGGTCTTTGCATGTATTTGGCTTTCTCCCCATTTTCCACTTCTTCTCTGCACTTGATTTCTTCATTCTAGGTGAAATTAGGGTTAAGGTCTTAAGGAATTTCCTAATTTTCTCTCTTCCATGACTCCATTTTCAAGGTAGGATTCATAAATGAGACCTCCTAGTCCATCATCATATCATTCCAAGGATTTTCTATCTATTCTTGACACTAGGTCCTGTTCAGATATCAATTTCTAAGTTTTTGGAATCTCCTGGAACCTCTGCTACAAATCCTGACAAAGTTAGGGTTTGAGGTCAAAGTCAACCTTGACCTTGACTAGGTTAGGGTCAACCTCAACCTTGACCACTTCCTGCCATGATTTCAATTTTCAACTATTGGTAGTTTGGCTTTCGGGAAAGTTATTTCTCCACTTACAGATCGGCTGTTTTGGGCTCCTAAATGGTAAATCCATTAATTGTATTTAATCAAGGTATATTTTCTAAAGGTGAGGACCTAATTGGGATTTAATTCTTCAAGGTGGCCCATCTAGAGGAGTGTGCCCTAGATCACTATAAAAGGAGGCCTTCCTCTCTCATTTGGATATCAAGTTTTCACATCACTCAATCATCATGTTTTCTCAATCAAGTATCTAGAGCTCTCAAGTGCAAGCAAGTCTTCAAGCATTCAAGTATTCAAGCATTTATCCATCAAGGAGTTCCATTGTTAGTTATTGAAGGATTCAATCTCCCTGGAGCCCCCTTGAAGATCCATCCTTCTCCATTCATTCAAGCCTTCTCATATGCAAAGATCAAATCAAGATTGGTGTGTTAGGAATGAATGAAAAGTATTTTGGTAGTCATTCTGTAGCAGTTGTTGTTGCATTCATGACTTGGATTGTCATTGATGTCAACACAATGATATTCTGGATATTAGTAGTAAAGTAGGTACAGTTTTGTTTTGCACACATGTTGTATTGTAGATTGGCTTTTGTGCAGTTGATGGTATGTTCTTTGGTGTGTTATTAACCTATGGTTAGCAATGCAAAAATAAATTCATTCATTTGTGAGAGTTATGAGCATTTTGGTGAAAGCAATGTTTAGACAGTGTTTCTATCTAGCGATGTTCAAAAATTGGAGGATATCTCTTAGCTAGGATGGAATCTGATTTTGCACAGTTAAAGGGATGTTGGAGACTCATTAATGATGATTTGGTTCATAGCACAAACTTTGAGGATATGTTTGGAGAAAGTTACAGTATCTGGAAGCTGACAGTTTTATGTGAATTCTGTGTGTAGCATGTAGAATTTATTATTTTATAATTGAGGACCAACTCATTTGTAATTATTTGAGTTTGGTATATAAGAAGGAATTTTTTCCTTGTTGTAATGTGTACTATGAAGATTGAGATGTGAATATATGCATGAAGTGAAGAAAAGAGCTAATTCAGTGATGAAGGAAGACTTGTGAGTATAAAGATCTAGAATTGTGATCTTGTGTAGTAGAGAGTGCAGTTTTGGCATAGTGTGAAGGAGGTAACATATTTCATATTATTCTATTGAATAATTCTAAGATCTTTTGGACAGTGGGTTCAGAGATCTTGCCTTGAAGCTGTTTGGGCAGTGGGTCCTTCTATCTTCCATAAACTCTTAACCAGGTTAGAATCTTTTAATAGGGATTTATATGTACTGAATGTATTTCATAAGACTCCTAACAGGGTCCATCCTCTAACAAGGAACTTTCATATTAGTGCATCATTTTTGGGCATCATTCCCACTGGGGTTTACTCTTTTCATGAGGTTCCCTAGTCAACATATCTTGTGTTATTGTGCAATTGTGTATGGTTATCTTTCTATGGTTGATCAGTACATTACTTATATTATTTAAAGTTGTTGAATGGTTAAATTATCTGATAAATAATTCACCCCCCCCTCTTAGTTATCTTGGGGATCTTTACTTTCTAACAATTGGTATCAGAGCAGCAGGTTCTTGAAAGAAAAGTTTAACAACTTAAGGAGATCCATGGCGAATTTCAGAAAAGAAAGCCCTAAGTTTGATGGAGTAAATTTTGATAGCTGGAAAGAAAAGATGAAGAAACATCTATTGTGTTTAGGACCAAGTTATTGGTTGATTACAAAGAATGAGAAGACTATCATAGAGGAAGACAAGCTAGAGGCAGGAACTAAAGATGAACTAGATCTATTCATGTGTAACATACTTGCAAGAGAAGCACTTTTGTCAGCACTACCGGAGAATGAATATAGTCATGTAAGATGTTTGAAAACATCTCATGCAATTTGGAAAGCTTTACATTCTACTTTTGAAGGTGATGAACATGCAAAGAAAGCTAGATTACATAATTGGATTTGTGCATTTGAAGATATTAGAATGATGGAAGATGAATCTATTAGAAGCTATATTGGTAGGATGTCTAAGATTGTAATAGGAATAAAGTCTTGTGGAGGTGATAAGATAGAGAATGAAAAGATATGGAAAATTCTAAGAACTTTGACACCAGTATTCAAGCAGACAACGCAGATGATTGAACAAGTGATACCTTGTACATCAAACTTTTCAAGAGAGACTCTTCTTGGAAGATTAGAAATAGTAGAGATGAACTTGAGATTATCAGGAGAGCTACCTAGAATGGAAACAACTTTCAGTGCTCTTAACATTAGACCTACAAGGAGTATTAGTGTGAATAGAGATTATGCCAGCAGTAGCAGATCTGAGGAAGATAAGAAGATTGAAGAAGGTATTGCATTACTTGTAAAAAGAGAACCAGATGGTAAGAAAATCTTTAAATGTTGGACTTGTCAAGAATATGGTCATTTTGCATCTAAATTTCCTAAAAGAGTTAAGAAGTATAGAAGCAACTTTAAACCTAGAAGATCTAAAGAATGTTATTATGAAAATGATGAAGATCTTGAAGTAGGAATTGAAAAACATTTAAGTGACAGTGATAATGATAACTTTGAGGAAATAGGATTTGTAGCAATTAAAGAAGAAAGTTTTGAATCTGATAAAAGGGAAGAAAAAGCATTAGTTCAACAAGTTGAAAAGAAATCTGATTGGATTATAGACAGTGGTTGTTCACATCATATGACTGGAGATAAAAGAAAGTTTGTTAAGTTAGATAATTATGATGGAGGAATTGTTAGGGTTGGTAACAATGCACCTTGTTTGATTAAGGGTATAGGATCTATTACTCTTGATGGAAAGACTAACACTGATGATGTTTACTTTGTTGATGGATTGAGACATAATCTACTAAACGTTGGACAATTGGCTGATAAGGGTTATCAAGTTTGGTTTTCTAAGAAAATTTGTGTGATAAAAGATAAAGATGGAAATCTGATTGGAAAAGGATCTAGAACCAGAGGTAATGTATTTTAGTTGAATCCTACTGAGATGACATGTTTGATAACTAGGATTGATGAAAGTTGGTTATGGCATAAAAGGTTTTGTCATATAAACTTTGATAATATTGTCAAGGTGGGCACTACACTTGCGGTAAGAGATTTACCTAGAATTATGAAACCTACTAACATGATTTGCAAAGAATGTATGATGGCAAAGCAGAAAAGGAGTTCATTTCCCAACAAGAAGTTCACATCGACAGAGAAGCTAGAGATTGTTCATACAGACTTGAGTGGTCCTACTAGGACTAGAGGATTCTATGGAGAAAGGTATTTTATGATTCTTGTTGATGATTTTACAAGAATGATGTGGATTGCATTTTTGAAAGAAAAATTTGAAGCATCTGATAAATTTAAGATCATGAAAAGAAAAATTGAGAATGAATCTGGAATGAATATTAAGTGTCTAAGATCTGATAGAGGTGGTGAATTTACATCTAGAGAGCTTAACACCTTTTGTGAAATGAATGGTATTAGGAGACAACTTTCAGCCCCTAGAACACCAGAACAAAATGGTATTGCAAAAAGAAGGAATAGGTCAATAACTAAAGCAACAAGAGCTATGTTGTTTGAAAATGATTTGGCTAAGACTTTTTTGAGAGAAGCAGTGAACATTGCAGTATACACTATGAACAGAGTACAAATCAGAGCAGATACAAACAAGACACCTTATGAATTATGGTTTGGACATACACCCTCAGTTAAGTATTTTAGAATTTTTGGAAGTAAATTTTATATAAAGAGAGATGATGATATAGGAAAGTTTGATCCTAGAAGTGATGAAGGAATATTTGTTGGATATTCTTTAAAAAGCAAAGCATATAGATGTTATAACAAAAGAACTAAGACTATTGTTGAAAGTGCAAATGTAAAAGTTGATGAGAAGTTTAAAATTTAGGAAAAAATGTTTGATTATGAATCTAATGGAGAAGCACAACCTCATCCTAACATTGAAAATATAGAGTTATTTTTTGAAACTAACAGTGATTTGCTGAATAAAAGTCATACTGAAGAAAACAGAGAAGAAAATAGAGAAGAAAATAGAGAAAAAAATAGAGAGGAAAATAGAGAAGAAAGCAGAGAAGAATCTACAGTCGGAACAAGATCAGTAACTATTACACCTAACAGGTATACTTCAAGACATCACCCTATTGAGAAAGTTATTGGAAGTTTAGATAGAGGAGTTTTGACTTGAAATAAGGTGCACTTATGTTTGATTTCTCAAATTGAACCTAAGACTACTAATGAAGCTTGTGAAGATGAACATTGGATTAATGCTATGAAAGAAGAACTAGAGCAGATTAAAAAAAACAAGACATGGGAATTGGTCCCTAGACCTGGAGACAAGAATGTGATTGGAACAAAGTGCGTATTTAGAAACAAGATGAATGAACTAGGAGAAGTGATAAGAAACAAAGCAAGATTGGTATGTAAAGGATATTCACAACAAGAAGGAATTGACTATGAAGAAACTTTTGCACCTATGGCCAGACTTGAAGTAGTGAAAATTTTTTTAGCATATGCAACTTACAAGAAATTTAGAGTGTATCAGATGGATGTGAAGTCAACATTTTTGAATGGTGAATTAGAAGAAGTCTACATTGAGCAACCTGAAGGTTTTCCTTTGACACAAGAAGGAGATATGGTATGTAAGTTAAAGAAAGCTTTATATGGATTAAAACAAGCACCTAGAACCTGGTATGCAAGATTGGATAAGTATTTATTAAAATTGGGATTTATAAAAGGAACAGTAGATAGTAACTTATACACAAAAAAAATTGAGAATGGTTTGTTGGTTATAGTTATATTTGTTGATGATATTATCTTTGGAGGAGAAGATGAAGCTAGTGACAAATTTGCAGATGAAATGAAGATTGAATTTGAGATGAGCATGATTGGAGAAATGAAATATTTTTTGGGATTACAAATAACACAAAGCAAGGAAGGTATATTTGTAAGTTAGACTAAGTATTTGAATGACTTATTGAAAAGATTTGGAATGGAAGATTCTAAACCTATTGGAACACCTATGGTAACCAGACATAAGTTATCTAGCAAAGATGAGACACCAGCAGTTGAGCAAAAAAAGTACAGATCTATGATTGGAGGATTGCAGTACTTGACACATACAAGACCTAATATAGCACATTCAGTGGGGATTGTAGCAAGAATTCAAGAAAAACCTAGAGAATCACATTATGCAGTAGTAAAGAGGATACTGAGATATCTGAAAGGAATGATGGATTATGGATTATGGTATGAGAATTTTGATGATTTTACTTTATGTGCCTATACTGATGTAGACTGGGGAGGCAATGTTGATGACAAGAAAAGAACCAGTGGTGGAGCCTTTTTTCTTGGAGAAAAATTGGTCTCTTAGCTAAGTAAGAAGCATAATTGTACTTCTCAAAGAACAGCAGAAGCAGAATATGTTGCAGCAGCAAATAATTGTAATCAGATTATTTGGATGAAGAAGATTTTGAAGGATATTGGAATAAAGTTTGATGAGCCTATTGTTATACATTGTGATAACACTAGTACAGTGAGTATGTCAAAAAATCCTATTTTACATTCTAAGACTAAACATATTGAGATCAAGTATCATGTTGTAAGAGATAAAGTTGCAGAAAAAGAAGTAAGATTGGAGTACATAAGTACAAAGGAGCAGATAGCAGATATATTTACAAAGCCTTTACCTAAGGATACATTTGTGTATTTGAGAGGTATGCTTGGGGTTATGCCCCAACCTATTTTTCAGAATTGATGTAGATGATTGCATCCATCCAGTGGTATATGAGCCCTATCTTTCTTCTGGATTGGATGTTGCAACTTCCTCTATGGGGGAGTTTATGAGCTGAGTCATAAGGACTCTTGTTATTGTATTTTTCTGAAAAGTGTCTTTTGACATTAAGTTGTTGTTGACTTAGTGATAGAATTTCTATCATTGATGTCAATGGGGGAGAGATATACATGAAAAACATTGTGGATTGTATGAGAGTGCTGAATAGGAAAATGAAGCAAGATTTGATTTGATATTTTGTAGTGATGTTGCAGAAAAGGATTTTTGGAACATTGGATGTTTTTCATCTATGTTGCCATCAATGCCAATGGGGGAGATTGTTAGGAATGAATGCAAAGTATTTTGGCAGTCATTCTGTAGCAGTTGTTGTTGCATTCATGACTTGGATTGTCATTGATGTCAACATACTGATATTCTAGATATTAGCAGGAAAGTAGGTACAATTTTGTTTTGCACATATGTTGTATTGTAGATTGGATTTTTTTCAGTTGATGGTATGTTATTTGGTGTGTTATTAACCTATGGTTAATAGCACAAAAATAAATTCATTCATTTGTGAGAGTTATGAGCATTTTGGTGAAAGCAGTGTTTAAACAGTGTTTCTGTGAAGTGATGTTCAGAAATCGGAGGATATCTCTTAGCTGGGATGGAATCTGATTTTGCACAGTTAAAGGGATGTTGGAGACTCATTAATGATGACATGGTTCATAGCACAAACTTTGAGGATATTTTTGGAGAAAGTTACAGTATCTGGAAGCTGACAGTTTTATGTGAATTCTGTGTGTAGCGTGTAGAATTTATTATTTTGTAATTGGGGACTGACTCATTTGTAATTATTTCAGTTTGGTATATAAGAAGGAATTTTTTCCTTGTTGTAATGTGTACTATGAATATTGAGATGTGAATATATGCATGAAGTGAAGAAAAGAGCTAATTCAGTGATGAAGGAAGACTTGTGAGAACAGAGATCTGGAATTGTGATCTTGTGTAGCAGAGAGTGTAGTTTTGGCACAATGTGAAGGAGGTAGCATAGTTCATATTATTCTATTGAATAATTCTAAGATCTTTTGGACAGTGGGTTTAGAGATCTTGCCTTGAAGCTGTTTGGGCAGTGGGTCCTTCTGTCTTCCATAAACTCTTAACCGGGTTAGAATCTTTTAACATGGATTCAAAATATCCTAACAGGGATTTATATGTACTGAATGTATTTCATAAGCCTCCTAACAAGGTCCATCCTCTAACAAGAGACTTTCATATTAGTGCATCATTTTGTGGGCATCATTCCCACCAGGGTTTACTCTTTTCAAGAGGTTCCCTAGTCAACATATCTTGTGTTATTGTGGAATTGTGTATGGTTATCTTTCTATGGTTGATCAGTACATTACTTATATGTTTAAAGCTGTTGAATGGTTAAATTATCTGATAATTGATTCACCTCCCCCCACTCTTAGTTATCTTGGGGATCTTTACTTTCTAACATGGTGTTGAAGATCAAAATACCATTGATTGGAGACATCCTACATTCATTGAGGCATTCTTACTTGTGGATTTGAGGATTCGAATCCTCTACAAAGACTTCAACATAAGAAAGGTGATTTGTTTCAATTACTTTTTTTATGCACAATATATTTCAATTCAATTTCAAGGTTAATTCCTAAATTGCGGTTTGACCAAGGCAAAGCCCCCATACAACCAAAAACCCCCACTTTCTTACAGGTATAGGTAGAAAATTTGGGATCTGAGAGTGAATTTGGATACCCTTTTTGGAAATCTTTAAGGATCTGCAAATAGAATCACAATCAGACTTCAAATAAATAATGTGGTCTTTGACCTTTTAAAAGGTCAAAGTGGACCTCTGTGAATTTGGAGAAAAGATTTCTGGGTTTTGTCCACCTTGACATTTCCAGTCCAGAACAGGTGACGAAATCTTTAGAAAGTTCATATAGAAGCTAGAATTTAGCATTTTACAGATCTTCCCTAATTCAAGGTTAGTATTTGCATTTCAATTATTTCACATTTCAAGGTTAATCCAACTATAGGGAAGTATAGGGTCTCTCTCTCTCTCTCTCTCTCTCTCTCTCTCTCTCTCTCTCTCATATATTCTTCATAGATTGATTTGATTGTGTATTAACCTCTTGGTTGATCAAATTGGATCTCTCCTTTGGGAGTTTGGATTTAGGAGTGAATCTTACATTTTCCCCACACACTTACACAAATAGAGGTGATTCGAAATCACTTCTATTCATTTTGGTGAACCTAACTACCTTACTCTCTTTCTTTTTGGTGTTAGATTTTTTTTTTATCTTGTTAGTATTAGATTTTTCCTTTGTGATTGATCTTGTATGATAATTAAATTTCATATTCATTCTTTATGTGTTCTTAGTTTACTTTATTTGCATTATAATGGTTTATGAGCTTTACTACCACTAGTCCTACTTATAACATTCTAGTTAGAAGAAGTTGTAGACTCATGGGTGCCTTTGAGCTTGAATCTTCTCCTTTCCTTAGGATCCCTGATGATAACTTGATTCTTCATGATTCTAATCCTACTATGGAGCAAAACTCTTCTCACTCATCTCATGATGAGGATGATGCTTTAAGGGTTCCTCCTGAACAAGTCCAAAAACTTTCCATTGAACTTGATAAAATGGGTAATTGGCTTCTTCAAAAAAACCATGGTCGAGATTCTATTCAAGCTATAGAGGCTCTTAAGAAAGTTCTCTATGATAGTGATCAAGGTGTTAACCTCTTGCATGGTATTACTCATCTTGTGCATTCCAATGTTAAACCTTTAACTCAAGAGACTCAAGATTTAAGTTTCACTACTCCTATCACTAGTGTTGAACCTCCTTCTAATCCTTTACCTAGTATTCCTATCTATACTCCTCCTTTGGTGACTATGATGGTTCCCTCTATTCCTATGAGTGTTCCTCCGATGTCCCTTCCTACATCACAACCTTCATATCATAGTGTTCCTTTCACTTATTCCACTCTGCTTCCAACTGTAGTTCCTAGTGTTCCTCCAGTTCTGTCTTCTATTCCTGTAGCTTCTTACACTTTACCTAGTGTGTCTGATGTTGCTACTAATCCTATTTCCTCCAATGATTCCACCATCATTAGTTTGGCTGAAACTGTATCATCCTTACAACAACAACTTGCTTCCTTAACTCAAAACAAGTTTAGTATTCCTACATGTGACATGGGAAGTCCTTTGTCTAGGGATATTATCTGAACTCCTGCTCCTTAGCAAGTTGATATGCCTTGTCTTGAGCATTATAATGGAAAGGGAGATCCTCTTCATCATGTTAAAACATTCCAAATCCTTTGTAGTGATTATGCTCATGACCATAGGATTTTAGCCAAACCATTTGCTCAAACATTTCATGACAAGGCTTTACAGTGGTATTGTTCCTTGCCTCCTTATTCAATTGATTACTTTCCACAACTTGCTAATGCCTTTATTCAACAATTTCAAAACAATATTGGCTTGCAAGTAACTTTGAATGGTTTAATTCATTGTAAACAAAGTGCTAAAGAAAAATTGACTAAATTTATTGGTAGATTTAAGCATTTGCATGCTCAGATTTCTTATCTTGTTCCTGATATTGATATTCAACGTATGTTTATTTCCAATTTGCAAAAGGATATTAGAGATAAGATTTTGCTTACTGAATTTACCTCTTTTCAACAACTTTGTGCAGCACTTCATCATTATCAATTACAAGTGAGCCAATTTGAGAGCAACACTCCAATGGCTCCTGTTCCAGTTGATAAAACTGATGCTGCTCCTAATCCAAATAAGTTTCAAAAATTCAACAACTAAGTCAAGATAAATAAACAAGTGAATGTAGTTGTTGATCAAGTTGTTATTGCATCTCATAATGCCACTTCTACATCCACTGCTTTTCAATTAAATTATACATTTACTCCTCTTTCTAAAACTTTACATGCTATTATGAATAGGTGGTTAGTTGCTAATATGATTACTTTACCTCCTATTCGACCTCTTTTACCTACTATGATTGCATCTAAATCTTTTGATCAAAATGCTTTTTGTCAATATCATCATCAGAATGGTCATGATACTGAGAGATGTTATTCTTTAAAAAATAAGGTCCAAGATCTCATTGATGATAATGCTTTATCTTTTGATAATCTGGATAGTAGTGGGAATCAATTTGTCTCTCCTAATCAGAACCTTCAAATCTACATGAATCCCTTACCTACACATGATACTAATACTATTTCTGAACCATCTGCTCAGGAACTTGTGTATGATTCCAAGATGGATGATCTTACTCATGTTGTTAATCAAGTGGAGCATGTTTCTAAGCCTATATATCCACCTCAACCTTCACCTCAAGTTCAATCTCAACCTCAATTTAAACCTAAACCTAAAGTGAAACCTCAACCTAAACCTTGACAAAAATTTAAGGATAAAAGACCTCGGGAACTTTTGATTACCTTTGATGACTCTGAGATTATTAAGGCTCCTCATGGTCCCCTTTACATTGCTACTAGGGTTTCTCAGATACCTACTCATGGTTGTCTTATTGATCCTACCTCCTTAGTCAATGTTATCACTGAAGAAAATCTTTTTCTGAAAAAGCTTACAATGCAACTTCTATGATACATCGGATGTGTGCATTCAAACTTGTAATGGTTTTCTTTATCCCTCATTTGGTTCTATTACTTTACCAGTTGAACTTTTAGGAAAACTTGTGAACACTACCTTTGTTGTGGTTCCTACTTTTGATCAATTTCAAGTTAAGCTAGGTTTTCCTTGGTTGACTACCATGCATGTTGTTGCTTCACCTATACATAAGTGTCTCAAGTTCATTCATGATGGTGAAGTGAAGATGATCAATCATAGTCTATATCGACCTTCTAGGCCTAGAGATTGTGCTACTCTAGATTTCTTTTGGCCTTCATTACCTAATTCATGTCCTCCTCACCCTGATAATATTTTTCAATCATATCAAGCTTATAAGCATCATAAGATTCTTCAATTAAGCATACCTCCTATGGATCTTAATCATGGTCTTTTACCTACACCTTTAATACCTCCTTCAACTATGGCTTCTTGTTCTGTTAATCAAGTTCCTCCTACTAAATCTATCAAAGATCCTATGATTGCTCCTCCTATGGTTGATAATCCTATTGATCTTCCTACAGAACCTGTGAAGGATCCTATGATTGTTCCTCCTAGTTCTCAACCTATTTCAAATAAATCAAATCATAACTAATCTACTAATGAATTTCATAAAAAGTGTCGTGCTCATGCTAAAGCTAAAAGATCTCTACTTTCTATGGATACACCTATGCATAATGTTGTTACTAATAATGATGTTCACATGCATGATTATGATGATTCTATTCATATCTTAGATCCTATTTTGATTAATTTTGATGATGAAGATACTCTTGATGATACTGATAATGTTACTGATGAATATGAGACTATTGACATTGACATTGATTTGCCCAATATGCTTTCATCTCAATTAACTCTTACACCTAGTGTTGAACATAGTGATTCTCAAGAGGATCCTTGTTTGGAACTAGCTATCATTCCTTCTATGTTGGATATAGTCCCTCTTGCAAGTTACCCACCTAAACGAAATGATATACAATGAGATGGGGAAAGTAGGCAGCATGCTTGAGTGGCTTGTCGTTCGTGGTAGCTTTGTTGTGTGTTTGCATGCTGTACTGTGCTTCTTCTGTAATGTGATTGCTAAATGTTTTTAGATTCTTTTATATGATCCTTGTTACTCAGTTGGTACAAGGTGATGAAGGAATCGAAACTGTTGTTTCAATTCCTCTATATGTATCTCTATTCTTCTATGTGTTGTTTAATGTTATGTTGTAACTGTGCTATTGTTCGTAAATGTTTCCTTGTGTAATCTGCTTGGATTCGAGATATGGTAGCACCAAGTCTTTTTGTTCTCCATGTCATGGTCTGAAAATATTATCCTTAATATATCTTATGTGATATTTCCTCCTTTGTGATTGTAGTTCTACTTCCTTTGGGGAATGATGTCAATTCATTTGCAATAATATCATATATATATTATCTTATGATCATAATGACCCCATGGTAGGTAGATCCCTTCCGTGTTCTCTATATGTTTCTATGATATTTCCCTTGATTTGTCTTCTTCTAGGGGCATTTCAATGTGGAAACATAATCAGTGGAGTTGTTTATGTTTCTGTTAAAGCCATTGCTCCTGTTAAAGTGTCAGAAATGACTTTAATGTGGGGGCATACACTCTGCTCACTTATTACACACACACACACTTATGAAAAATTCAAAACATGCTAAATCTTCTAAAGGTAACGCACATAAGTTGCTAAATCATGAGGAAGACACACACTTTAAATTTACTTTTCAATCTTTCTTTTTGGATTAAAAGCTAATCCTTAAAGTATGGATTTATATTAGGATCAGTTTCAAATACACATATATTGTGATCCCTTAAGGTCGGAAGTGTCCTTAAGACTGGATCTCTTTTATTTTTTATTTTTATTCTTATGGAATAGAATATTCCTAAGGATAAATCCTTGATGGGTTGACTAGTGAGTAGCCACATTCACTAGGCGGTTCAATTCCATCTTTCCAGTTGCACCTTTTTCCTGTGTGATTCACAATGGGACATAAATTCTCATTGGGTGAGGCAATCACACTTTTTCTTTTTCTCTTTAGAGATGTCTCTCTTATTTTTGATTTAAGAGTCGATGAAGACTTAAGTCCCTAGGGGCTTGGGATTTCTCTTTGTCCCTTAGATTACGATAAGATTATGTTGTTATTTTTTATCTCCTTTACCAAGATTTTGCATTGAGTCCATACTCTTGCTAAAGTGGGGGCTTAATGTATCATCTTAAAATGGAAGCACTTCCATGATAAGAGCATTTAGCCCTCTGAGTAAGAGATTTGGGTTCATGTTAAGTTCTTTGATTGGGTCTTTGCTTGTATTTGGCTTTCTCCCCATTTTCCACTTCTTCTCCGCACTTGATTTCTTCATTCTAGGTGAAATTAGGGTTAAGGTCTTCAAGACTTTCCTAATTTTCTCTCTTCAATGACTCCATTTTCTAGGTAGGATTTAGAAATGAGACCTCCTAGTCCATCATCATATCATTTTTATGATTTTCTATCTATTCCTGACATTGGGTCTTGTTCAGATATCAATTTCTAAGTTTCTGGCATCTCTTGGAACCTCTACTGCAAATCATGATAAAGTTAGGGTTTGAGGTTAAAGTCAACCTTGACCCTGACTAGGTCAGGGCCAACCTCGACCTTGACCAAGTTAGGGTCAACCTCAACCTTGACCTCTTCCCACCAAGATTTCAATTTTCAACTCTTGGCAGTTTGACTTTCGGGAAAGTTATTTCTTCACTTCCGGGTCGGCTGTTTCGGGCTCTGAAATGGTAAATCCTTTAATTGTATTTAATCAAGGTATATTTTCTAAAGGTGAGGACCTAATTGGGATTTAATTCTTCAAGGTGGCCCATCTAGAGGAGTGTGACCTAGATCACTATAAAAGGAGGCCTTCCTCTCTCATTTGGATATCAAGTTTTCACATCACTCAATCATCAAGTTTTCTCAATCAAGTATCTAGAGCTCTCAAGTGCAAGAAAGTCTTCAAGCATTCAAGTGTTCAAGCATTTATCCATCAAGGAGTTCCATTGTTAGTTATTGAAGGATTCAATCTCCTTGGAGCCCCCTTGAAGATCCATCCTTCTCCATTCATTCAAGCCTTCTCATATGCAAAGATCAAATCAAGATTGGTGTTGAAGATCAAATACCATTGATTGGAGACATCCTACATTCATTGAGGCATTCTTACTTGTGGATTTGAGGATTTGAATCCTCTACAAAGACTTCAACATAAGCGAGGTGATTTGTTTCAATTACTTTGTTTATGCACAATATATTTCAATTCAATTTCAAGGTTAATTCCTAAATTAGGGTTTGACCAAGGCAAACCCCCCGTAAAACCAAAAACCCCCATTTTCTTGTAGGTATAGGTGCAAAATCTTAGATTTGAGAGTGAAGTCGAATACCCTTTTCGACAATCTTTTAGGATCTACAAATAGAGTCAGAATTGGACTTCAAATA
Source organism: Chamaecyparis obtusa (assembly GCA_027943335.1). Lineage (NCBI taxonomy): Eukaryota > Viridiplantae > Streptophyta > Pinopsida > Cupressales > Cupressaceae > Chamaecyparis > Chamaecyparis obtusa. The sequence goes on from BSBK01007696.1 coordinate 140,044, forward strand.
AATAATGTGGTCTTTGACCTTTTAAAAGGTCAAAGTCAACCTGTGTGAATTTGGAGAAAAGATTTTTGGGTTTTGTCCGCCTCGACATTTCTAGTCGAGAATAGGTAACCAAATCTTTAGAAAGTTCATATAGAAGCCAAAATTCAACATTTTCTAGATCTACCCTAATTCAAGGTTAGTATTTGCACTTCAATTATTTCAAATTTCAAGCTTAATCCAACTACAGGGAAGTATAGGGTTTCTCTCTCTCTCTCTCTCTCTCTCTCTCTCTCTCTCTCTATTTCATATTCTTCATAGATTGATTCGATTGTGTATTAACCTCTTGGTTGATCAAATTGGATCTCTCCTTTGGGAATTTGGATTTAGGAGTGAATCTTACATTTTCCCCACACACTTACACAAATAGAGGTGATTCCAAATCATTTCTATTCGATACTGATGTTCAGTTAACACTAAATTTACTCAGCATATACTAGCTCAATTGACACTAACATCACTTGGCTTAAACTAGATTTCTTCACTTTTTCTCGATTAAGCCTACCAATTTAGTCTTCATTCATACTCAAATAAACAATACATTATCATATCATTGTGCCACATAATCAAGTAATCATTGAAGTATCAAGATAACTCAACCTTTCCTTAGGTGCTATTGTTACCAACCTTGCCTTTCCCCTTAGCAACAATCAAATAGATATAGTGCTTTCTTAAATAGCAACAGTCTTACCAGTTAAGGTTTGACATCAATGAAAATACAACAATTGTTTCAATTGCAGTTTCCAACATTACATTCTTATGTGCACTAATTATGTAACAAAGTCTATTGAATCTAGGCCTATAAAGGATGCTATAGATGATAATGTAGTATATTTTCTCTATGAAGAAATCTTTACTAGATTTGGGGTTCCTAGAGAAATAGTGATAGACCAAGGGGCACAATTTAATTCTACTCTTATCACAACCTTAGTAAATGAGTACAACATAATGCATAGGAAGTAAACTCCTTATCATCCTCAAGCTAATGGCCAAGAATAGATCACTAATAGAGATATTGAGGCCATTTTGAAAAAAATAGTGGACTTGCATAGGAAGTATTGGGCTATGAGGTTACCTGAAGCTATATGGGCCTATAGAACTACTTGGAAGACTAAAATACATTGTACAACTTTTGAAATGGTGTATGGGAAGAAATATATGATGCTTGTAGAGTCTGAACACAAAACTCTCAAGATAACTTTGGAATTAGATATGGATTTAATGATTGCACAAAGAGATATAATCATCCATCTCAACACCTTGGATGAGCTAAGCAAGAGTGCCTTGAAACATACAAAAATAATACTTGAAATTAGAGAATCAGATCGAATGATAAGTACATAAAGGAAAATAAATTCAAAGAAGGAGATGGGGCTCTCCTATATGATTCTAGATAGAAGGACAATCTAGGAAAACTATAGACCAGATGGTTGGGGCTATACAAAATTGTGTAAGTATTTGATAATGGTGCAATTTATCTAAACATAATTGATGACATCAGATTCAAATTATTGGTCAATGGTCATTGACTGAAGCCTTACCTAAATCCTATTGATAAGGATTAGTTCCTAAAGAATTTTCAAGTTTAGAAGGAGTACATAGATCCTCCAGTTAAATGAATTGAGTCTCATCTTGATCCCTAAGAAATGCACACGAAGTGCATAAATGACCATAATAAGGGGGTCATGCTTGTGGATCCCTATTTCATACCATAAGTTTATCCACTATCCATACCATTCCACTTCTTCCACTTCATCCATCATTTGATTCATGACTATATTCACTTTTCAAACAATCACCTTTGGCAATGAATGAAGTGGAGTCACATCACTTAGTTGTGGTGCATCATGGTAGGAAAGCTGCACTTAACTCAAGAAGTGTTTAATTATTTTATTTATTATGTTTAAGTAGTTATTACCATGTTTCTTATATAGCTGCAATCAAATTCAGTCTTTTCCACATGCTTGAACCACGTTCTTAATTCCTAATTTGAATTCTTGGCATTAAGCTAAGTTAAAAGGAAAACATTAAGAATTGGAGGCCAGCCCATTAAGAATGAGCCAACAGACCATCATCTCTTATTGCAAGATGTGCAACATTTTCCACCATTTACGTAGTATGGGTTGCTCGATTATTTTCTCAAACTTGTCACATTTGATAAAGATATTATTGAAGAATTTAATAGGATGTTTCACAATGGGAAGACCAAGGTAAAGGGAGTGAAAATTATTGCAACAGTGGAAAGAATTGCAAAGGTGATGGGGTTGTTGGATTATAGAGAGGGGGGTGAATCAGTAATCCTTGATTCCAAATACCTAAATATATTTTTTGATTAATTCAATGATAGCTCAGTAAAATAAATTTCACTATTTACCGACAATAATAACTAATCTTTAAAAAAATAATTCATGCATCAAATGTAACACCAATATTTAACATGGAAACCAAGCTTTTGGAAAAACCAATATGTGAATTGTCACCCACAAAGAAAATACTCTTATGAAGTAAGCAAGGTTAAGATTCAATCTGGTTAAAGATTACAATACACATTGTTAGGTATGACCTAATCAAAGGATTTACCTTAGATCTGTTAGGATCTTCACCCTATTTGGAGTGGCCTAGTTAAAGGGCTTCAAACACTCTTTAGAATGTTAGCTTTTGAAAGGATTTTAAAACTACTGTTAAGTCCATTTTGTTAAGAGATTTCTCTATTTCAAATGCTAGTAAGTGTTCCAAGTTAAAGGGCTTCAAACACTCTTTATAATGTTAGATTTTGAAAGGATTTTACAAATATTGTTAAGTCCATTTTGTAAGAGATTTCTCTATAGAAAATAAAGATTTCTTTATCTCTCTGCACTTCATTCTTTGGATTCAGATATCTATCTATTTGCCTTCTTGGCTGATCTATTCTTTGATGTAATGTGTTCCTAGATTGATCACACATTAGTCGAAGAGGGGAAAATGTAATCATCTAAAAATGGTCATCTAGACTATTAGCCCCTTTTGCTAAATCATCAATTTCTTATTCTTGATCAAATCCTAGTTCTATCATTTATTCGATTATTTTCTATGGGCTAACCATCTTATCTTGAGTCTTTATTTATTTAAAAGGAATTTCCTCCTCTTTTATTAAATAAAAAGTCCCCACTTTTCCTCTTATCCTAAGTTGCACAAATAAAGCATTATTCCTATTTTATAAAAATGAGAAAAGGCACTTTTTTCTAATATGGACACAAAAGTCAACTCTTATTTTCCCATTAGAGGATACTTGTGCACATGGATTGCTCCTCTTTCAAGCTCCACCATTTATTAAATCTTTTTCCTCTTAATCTCCATGGTCCATTCTTCCTCATTTCTTATAAAAGGAGAGCTCTCTTCTCATTTTAGCATCAATCTTTTGAATACTAATGTTATTCTGTAGGTTTTCTAGGTGACTTTGGAGCTTTGGAGATTTGGAGCATTCTTAGCTTTTGAATTCACATTCTATCTTAGATCCATTCTTGCATTTTAGTTTCATTATCATGGCATGCATAGTTTAGTTTCCTTTATGCTTTAGATTGATTCACATAGTCTAATTAGGAGGGTTTTGTAATACTTGCATCTTTCCTTTCCATAGCTTAATTTTCATATTCATCTTAATATAGCTTCCATCTTCATTTCTAGCATTGCATTTCATTCACATTTTCATTCTTGAGGATATTGGCATTCTTGCCCTTATCTCCTTTGAATCTCCCATTGGATGGTTTACTAGCAAGGTCATAGGTGTAAATAGCTCTAGCTGAGAGCACACTTAATTTCTTTGCACTCCATGCCTAGGGAGCTCTAGGTCATTTTTCAAGGTCTCCCATTCATGGATTCCTTTGGAAGCAAAGACTTAGAGAAGTGCACATCTTAGTGTGTACATTTTTAGTGCTCACCGTGGGGGAGAACAACTTCATTTTGTCCTTCTTTTTATGCATTTCCGCACTTTATTTTCATCATTTTTAGCTTGCTATTTTTGGCTCTCTATTTTTTTATAGATTATCATGTGATAGTCTGCCAGTATCATGTGATACTTCACTCTATAGCTTTGCGATATTTTTCCAGTAAAAATATCGCATGGCCTTCCAGGTTCTGTCGCACAGACATACAAAGGTTTATCACCTGCACATAGTGTGATCTGTCGCTTAGAATGAAAATATCACACCAGTATATAGAGAAGTATCGTATGAATCTTCTAGCAACTGAAATGTCACCCAGACCTAGAAGTGGTTGTTTTTAGCTCTTTTATCTTGCAAGTTCCAAGTTTTCTATTTTTTTTGAAAATTTCAATGTTTTCAGAATCCGTGCCACTCCACAAAAATGGCACCTATTTTTGAGAAATTTTCATATATGGTATCAAAAATTGAAGTGTGATATATCATTGGAAAGCTCCTTCTGAGCCTAATCCAACCATGCTGGTTTCATTTTCAAATTTTGTCATTTGATTAGCTACTTTACTTGGAGATTATCTAATTTTTATGTGCTAACTATTGTGGAGCTAACAAGTTGTGCTTGTAGGTCTCTTCATTGCTTGAAATATTTTCTTAAAAGAACACATGTCAAAGCTCCAAATGCACAAGGGCTACTAATGGTTTTTGCAGGGCTGCCCAAAGCATAAAAACCAATCAAGTGCTTGTTTAATTGCTTTCTTTTTAAGTGTGGCATATACTAGTAGTTTCATTTCTTAGGCACTTAAGATCTTGTTGTAGGATTCTTTTGGTGGTAGGAGAGTATGCTCTTCACCCTTGTGGTGAAACAAAAATCTTGACCCATCTTTGGATTTTGAAAACAAGAGGGTAATTGAACTCTTTATTTGGTGTGTTTGGGAGAAATTTTTGAGCTAGGAGAGTATGCTCTTCACCCTTGAGGTGAACCAAAAATCTTGAACCTCAAAATTAATCCACTTTTTGTGTAGTTTAAGATCCTTTAGCGGGCCTTCTCTTGAGCAATCAAGAGGAATGACCCAAGTGGGGACAAGCTAATACCGAGCTATTCCAACCCACTATAAACTCAAGGCTATCAAGGACACAAAACCTTGGTAGACGTAGTACTTGTCTTCACTTAATGTGAGTACTTGTGGGATTGTGACCATGAGGAAAATGTTGAGCAAGAATGCTTAAGGTACTCTTGTGGCTGCGAGCTCTGTTACTTGTCGCAAGGTAAGGAGTCCCTTTGGGGAGAAAGAGAAGTATTACAAATGGAAGCCCTTACTAAGAACCATAGATAGAGGCCACCCTATTTTTCCACTTAGCATCCTGGTTCAAGGATTGATCCTAGTGGACTAACCTAGATCACCCCAAGATTGCTCACCATCTATGTTCCTTTGGTTGTGTCATTGACACCTCCATGACAAATCCAACATCTATTGTGGGAAACCACTTTGTGTGAGGCAATGGGACATCAAGTGTGGACCAAGTTGCTAAGTATTGAGCCTTTGTCCTTCTAGGATAGTAAGTGCTTGAAGTGTTCTCGATGTGATCTACCCATGCAAACATTCTTGAACATACAAACATCACGGTAGTGCTCATAGAATTTTTCATTTTGATATCACAATTGCTTGTCTTCGCAAGGTTGCTTTTTCTCTTGCACAAGTGTTTGATGACATGTTCAATCACCTACTATTTGCAAACCTACCTAAATATTGCTGTCATTGTGTTTGAAATCAACATATCACCCATCAGATTGCAAAATTGACAAAATTGCCTTTAAAAATTGAGTTTTTTATGTTCACTGGTCAAGAGTCGTATGATACTAGAAAACCATCGCACCATGTCTTGATTTTTATCATGTGATATTTCATTCCTGATTTTGCATCACACTACCTACCTAGATACTATCGCATTGCCTACCTAGCTCTTGTCACACTACTTCTTGTGAAGTATCACCCTGCTAAATTGTATCGCCCCACTTCCTGCAAACTATCGCATAGAGTCATTCTATTATCTTGCTACTGTTGCAATCTGGAGTTGCTAAACTTGTCTTTTAACTTGTCACAAAGTGTCTTTTCCTATTCTTACCTAAAGCTGGTTTATTATTTGTATACTTAGGTTTATTCTAGATTGAAAAATGAGCTAAAAGTATTGGGTTTGAGCCTAACAAATGCTACTTTTGATCACTTGTCACACTATGGTTACCTCTCTAGTTGCTTGCTAAATCAAGCTTCTTGCTCATATCTCAGCTTGAATCAATTGACTATTGTAAGTTCTTGAGCACTATTGATAAGTCATCTCTATTGTTCTATCTTAACAAGTGATCTTCATTAGCTTTCCTTATCTCAATATCTAAGAAACTTTGTCTCATTCTCTTAGTCAAACAACAATTCTTTTCATGTTGATTACAACTCGGTCTCAATTTGAGCAAGGGAGTCACCCTCCATTCAATTATACATAGTTACCTTCTCCAACAAGACACTCATGAGCACCCATTAGCAATGATAGTTCTAGTTCTGACCAATCAGAGGATCCTAAGGTTACTCTGTGGTATAAAGGAGGCTTCCTTTTCTCCACATTCAAGACCTCCAAAAGCACAGACAGTGTCTCACTCACTTTGACTAAACAAGAGAAATTTCACCATCTGCAAGAACATTTTGAGCATAAGGAAAACCAAGCATGCTTAGACAAAGAACACAATCAAAACATAATGGATGCTACTAGTCGCATATCTTTTAGAGGAATGTCTCACGAGCAACCGAAGACTACTGGTTATGAGCATATACCACTTTTTGGTACTAATGGAAATTATGGCAACAACACACCACCAAGGTCCCCTCCAAGATGGACTTTTGATGTACCTTCTTCACCTCCTAGACCCCCTCCCTCTCACCATGAGGAAGAAGCTATTGATGAGGTTTCTAGTGAGGAGCTTATGAGATTTAAACAAGATGAGGTCTCCCAAAGAATGATGCATAAACTCTTAGAGCATAATGGAGACCAATATTTTCAATACATGACTTCTAGAGGATACAAGCTTCCTCCCAGCTATGATGCCTGAAAAATTGTCCAAGAAAGAGTACCAACAGAATTGGAAATCCTTAGAGAGGAATTACATCGGACAAGTCAATGTCTTGCCCAGATGGCAATAGAAAGAGAGCCTCCAAAGGTATCTTTTGTAGAATCTATTTGTGCTCTTCCCTTTGATAGGAGTCTATATATGGTCTCATTTCCTAGGGATATTGAGGTCCCCAAATATGACAAGTATGATGGAAGCGGTGACCCCCATGACCATGTGCATCACTTTTACACTCTTAGCATGGACTTCCTTCATGAAGACACATTTCTACTATGGCTATTCCCTAGAAGTCTAACAAGACAAGATTTGGAGTGGTTTTCCAAGTTGACACCACCTCTTAGGACCTTTGATGAGTTGGCTATGTGCTTCACCCAACATTATTCACACAACATCCAATAGCCTATCACCATGATAGATCCAAGTGCTCTAAGACAAAATCAAGGTGAGCCATTTGCCACTTACTTGCAATGTTGGAGGTTATTCTATTCTTGATATCCTCATCCGCTACCCAAGAGGGAAAAGATCGACATCTTTGTCATAACTCTAGTGCCTGAGTTGTATTATGATCTAAGGAAACAACTATTCTCCTCTTTCAATGAAATGGTTGAAAGTGCATATTGGATCGAGGATGTGGCCATAAGAAAGGGGGATATTGTTATTAATAAAGATACCAGAGGCAATGGAAAGGACAAGAAAAAACCTTGGAATAGAAACAAGTACATTATCACTAATGGGGTTGTAGATGTCCCAAAAGCTAAAGAGCCTACTTTTAATCTCTCTAATGTTATCTATGCAGCAAAACAAGAGGCTACCAATGCTCAAAATGCTCCTAAACCTTAGTATATAGACAAGCCAAAGGAGCAATACCAATGACAGGTCTACACCAAGTTGGCTAAACCATACGATGTGATTCTTAAGACTTTGGTGGCCAACAATTATCTTACGCTTCCTACCAATCCTCATCCCTACGATCCACCAGTTGAGCCTGATTGGTGGAGGGTGAACCATTACTGCCACTATCATAGAAATAAGGGATAGAAGACTGACAATTGTTCCATGCTTAAAGATGTTATAAAAGATCTCATAGATGGAGGCACAATTCTCATATATGGCTTAGTTAAAAATTTTGATCACCAGGCTTTCAAAGACCCTCTACCTAAGTATAACAAGGGGGAGTCCTCTCAAGAAAATAGGAAGAATCATGATGCTAAGATCAACTACACATATACTTCTGATACGCCTATGATAAACATGGTAGAGCTCATCAAGATTTTTCTTATGATGAGATCTCAAGATGATAATGAAACCAGTCATAGTAGGCCAAAGTTGGTCTTACAAACACTGGATGGTTCATCTTCCTGAAGTGAGACACTAAATGTTGTCACTAGGGGGCAAGCCAAAATTTTCCTTAAAACTACACCTGATCCAAAGCAAACCTCTTCTTCCCAACTAGTAGCTCCTTCAGTCTTGTCCAATTATGATCTTGTACACCAATTGCAATGGACACCAGCCTAGATATCTATTTTTGAGTTACTTGAGTTATCACCTTTGCACAGAGAGATCCTTGAGAAAGCTTTATGTACAAAAAATTTCCCCAATGACATTGACCCAGATAGGTTCTAGGCTATGGTGAACCATATCTCATCTCCCCATTACCTCTCTTTTTTGAAAAAGATGACACATCTCTTTGCCACCCTCATAATCTTGCTCTACACATTGAAGTTCAAGTCTACCATACCCGAGTCCACCGAGTCCTAATAGACAATGGTGTAGGGTTAAATATTGTTTCTTTCAATGTGGTGCAACAAATGGGATTGTCAAAATTTGTTGTAGATCCTAAGCGGAAAATTACTATAAAAGCATACGATGAAGTGGAAAGATCTTCTAAGGGTCTTGTCACACTACCTGTTCGAGTGGGCCCTGTCACGAAAGATATTAGGCTCCAAGTGTTGGACATCCCACTAGCATATAAAATTCTTTTGGGTCATCCTTAGATCCATGACATGCAAGATATCCCTTCCCCTTACCACCAGTGCATCAAATTTCCATACAATGGCACTGATGTTGTGATTCCTAGAGACCATACTATTGCTATCAATACTCTTGGTGTGGCTAAAATGTTTGTTCCTCACAACAAACCTTCTGATGATCCTAGTGCACCCATGATTGAGGCTAAAAAAACATTAAAGATGATGAGTATTGGTATGGGAGAATACACACTGGATTCCCTTGTTGCTCTGCCTACTTCTCCTAGATCATATGGTAGACCTTCTAACAAGCTGAAGCCTTCTGCTTCCACCATGACAATCTTTGATACCTTTTTTCCTTCATCCATACCTTTAGAGGTGGAAAGAGAAGAACAAGTTGTTAGGGAATGGATCTATAGAGAAGAAGAGGGTAGTACGAAAATTGCTACTCTTATTTCCCCTAAGTGCTATGGTAGAGGCTATAAATTTTTGTAGCAAATGGGTTAAAAAGGTCAAGGAACTATAAATGATAATGGACACACCCTCATTGAGCCTTTTGAGTCACACCAATGGCTGACCCTCTAAAGATACAATAGGTCTAGGATATGGTGCTGAAGATGACCTCCCTAATTATTCCAGAAATGTTCCCATAATCAGTGATTCAGACAGATACAGATGAGTCACCACTACACACTATGGCTCAAATGGGAGATAGTCTCCCTTCTACTTCACTCCTTTGGGGAGAAGAGTGCATACCTGATGAGGACACAACTAGAGCCTCTATGTTTAGCAACTATGTGCCTAATGAATCATTGAGCTTTGACAGACAATGTCACAACATTGCACGGCTTGTAGAAAGAGGAGATCTCACATGTAATGACATGGGTACCTCTACTTCTTAGCATCCTAAGCCTTCTTGGTGCAAACATCCCAGTAGAAGCTCAACAACAGATTCCAATGAGTAAAAATGGGACACTCTTTCAGAGGGATCTTCCATAACGGATATGGATGTTGATGTGGTTCATACTTATAGTGACCAACCTGACGTAGTTGTTGAGTCTCACGTTGGGTCTGATGAGTTTGATCTGTGTATTGCTTTAGTGGACCACATTGGTCCTTCTATGAAAAATCTAGATCTCAACACTTTTGGAGCCTACCCTATAGGCTCAACCTCTCTTGTCACCAGAGATGACACCTATTGCATAAATTCTCATGAACCTGTCACTCTGCTTTCCTTCATACATTCAGATCTCAATGCCATTAAACCTATTATCTCTTCCACCAGTGAACCAACAACACAAATTACTGAATCAGATCTCAAAAGACAAAATCAATGGTCAGATGGAAAAAACCACATTGTGGCCGTATTCAAACCTAAAAATAGTACAAATAAAGAACAATTTTCCACATTCTTTCAAGGGAAATAGATTAACTTTGAATGGACATATTCAGACATGCCTGTTTTAAACACTGAGCTTATCATTACTCCAAGGGTTACACCTATCAAGCGAAAGCTCATAAAGATGCATCCCCATGTGGCATTACTAGTTAAGACTGAATGTGCAAAGCATAGATCTGAGAACAAGGTTGTTGATGCCATGGCTACTTTGGCATCCATTCTGTAACTGGAAGAGCATGAATCACACTTTGAGTTCCTGGTGGAAGAATTGCCTTATCTCACCTACAATTCCCCTATTGAATCATCCTGCTATGCCACCATCTTTTCCCATCTCCCAGATCAAGTTATGCCTAAAAATCTACCACACCATGAGAAGCGCCACCTCCTTCACAATGCCTTACACTTTACCCTCATCTCTGGTGACTTGTATGGGAAAAGTCTAGATAGAACTCTCCTTAAGTGTCTCAAAATAGATGAGTTAGACAAAGTGCTAGCTGAAGTCCATGATGGCAGATGTGGATCACTCCCTAACGATCTTGTGCTAACTCAGAAATTGCTTAAGGCTAGTTTCTATTTGCTAAACTAGATGGGGCCTTCTATCATCAGAACAAAAGCATTTGGGTCCAGTGCCTCTCAGCTATCTACACCTGAGGGAGAAGAGCTTACCGAGCCTATCAATGTTCTACATCTGAAAAAGTTCTATGCCTAAGGTTCTTGAGCTCTTTTTGTACATATTTTTATTGATCCTAAAAAAATTCCAAAAAAAATAATCATATACGATGCTGACAAAATCCTAAAAAGCATATAAAGTCCTGAAAAAATACAAAAAAATAAAAAAAATGCAAAAAATTCAAAAAAAATAGAAAAGTGCCTTGGTGAAAACCTAGAAACAAGCGCCTTGGTAGAAAAAATATAAAAAAATTATAAAAGGTCCTGAAAAAATCTTCCAAGTGGTGAAAACTTGGAAACAGGCACTGCTTGAGACCTTTGCACCTATGTCTATTAGTCTTGCATGGTGCTCTTTCACTCCACTTCTCACTTTGCCTCTCCTAGCCTGGAATTGACTCTTATCTTAGTGTAAGGGGCCTACGTTGTTCTAGCTTATCTTGGGTCTCTTTGTGCATCGTGGTTTCTTTGGCAACTTGGTTCAAACAATCTTTCTTAACACTACCCAACTATTTTTTTCAACACTCCCCTAGCATTTAGTGTTTCTCAACACTTATCAAATATCCTACCCGCAATCTTGAATGATGCAATATTTCTCACTAGCAGATGTGATACTCGAAGTTTGACTCTATGACCAACACACACACTTAAACACTTGACTTGCTGAGATTTGCTTGACTTATTTGCTTTGTGTGCTATCTTTGATGATTTCTTTGCTAAGTGTTCTTCCCCTAAATAGTTTTCAATGATGTCAAGCTAGAAGACTGGGGGCATGGGGACATGTTTTATTTCTTTTTCTTCTTGTGGGTATATTTTTTTGGTCCTAACTATCATTAGCATTTATTCTTGTTCCACTTGACATTAAGATCTACAAGATATTATCCTTGACTGTTTCTGCAAGTATGTACTTATAGCCATCTTGACTTTCCTTGTGTCTCAATGCAAGTATAATCTTGCTACATCAAACTTAGGGAACCTCACTACTCTAGTCATCTTGACTTATATGTCCTTGGTGCCTAGGTGGGATTTCCACATTCCTATCTGATATAGATCATATTCAGATCCACATAGTTATACTACTATGTATTGTATGATCTTGCGATGCTATCAACAACGTTCAATGATGAATATTAGAGTCTAATAGCTTTGTGACCTTGCAAGTAAACCACTCTTCATAATAGCTTGCATTTTTAGGTTCATGCTAGTTAGTTTTGCATCTTGAATATGGAGAGAGCTCTCCTTTTATCTTTTGTGGACATGTTGGTCAACCGCACTCACCTTTCACTTCTTCCCGATAATGTCTTTCACTTCTTGTCTTTCATATCACATCATTTTCTCTTCATTTCAGGATTGAAACCAAAATCCGAGTTCACCTTGATCGTCAAAATTGCATTTCACCCTCTTCTGTGCAGTTGGCTAACCATTTGAGGCCTAATCCTTCGATCTTGACTAGGGAATCTTCATTTCTTCATCTCCATCTCTCTCACTCTTCTAGTCTTTCATTCATTTAATTCATCTCTCTCTAAGGTCTTGACTAGGGCATATCTTCACTTCTTGATGGTTATCCTATCATCTTTCATCTTCGATTATGATTTCTAGTGATTTGATCACGTTGCTCTTGCTTTTGCCTTCCCTCTACCTAATTTCGATTTTGATCCCAAGGGGAAAGACACATCATATCCTATTGGCTATTCTCTAGAGTATATGCTTGACCACTCCATTTTCCTTGATCGATCTATCTTTGCACTTGACATGTTAGTTCTCATCTTGAGTCTTGATACTGTCCATCTCTTTCCTAAGTGTGCAGTACTATCGCTCACAGGTTGACCATGCAGGATTTTCTATCTCTTTGCACTTCATTCTTTGGAGTCAGATATCTATCTATTTGCCTTCTTGGCTGATCTATTCTTTGATGTAATGTGTTCCTAGATCGATCACACATTAGTCAAAGAGGGGAAAATGTAATCATCTAAAAATGGTCATCTAGACTATTAGCCCCTTTTGCTAAATCATCAATTTCTTATTCTTGATCAAATCCTAGTTCTATCATTTATTCAATTATTTTCTATGGGCTAACCATCTTATCCTAAGTCTTTATTTATTTAAAAGGAATTTCCTCCTCTTTTATTAAATAAAAAGCCCCCACTTTTCCTCTTATCCTAAGTTGCACAAATAAAGCGTTATTCCTATTTTATAAAAAGGAGAAAAGGCACTTTTTTCTCATATGGACACAAAAGTCAACTCTTATTTTCCCTTTGGAGGATACTTGTGCACATGGATTACTCCTCTTTCAAGCTCCACCATTGATTAAATCTTTTGACTCTTAATCTCCATGGTCCATTCTTCCTCATTTCTTATAAAAGGAGAGCTCTCTTCTCATTTTAGCATCAATCTTTTGAATACTAATGTTATGCTGGAGGTTTTATAGGTGACTTTGGAGCTTTGGAGATTTGGAGCATTCTTAGCTTTTTCATTCACATTCTATCTTAGTTCCATTCTTTCATTTTAGTTTCATTATCATGGCATGCATAGTTTAGTTTCCTTTATGCTTTAGATTGATTCACATAGTCTAATTAGGAGGGTTTTGTAATACTTGCATATTTCCTTTCCATAGCTTAATTTTCATATTCATCTTAATATAGCTTGCATCTTCATTTCTAGCATTGCATTTCATTCACATTTTGATTCTTGAGGATATTGGCATTCTTGCCCTTGTCTCCTTTGAATCTCACATTGCATGGTTTACAGGCAAAGTCATAGGCTTAAATAGCTCTAGCTGAGAGCACACTTAATTTCCTTGCACTCCATGCTTAGGGAGCTCTAGGTCATTTTTCAAGGTCTCCCATTCATGGATTCCTTTGGAAGAAAAGACTTAGAGAAGTGCACATCTTAGTGTGTAGAGTAAGTAACAGTAAATATATTGACCTGTAAACTATTAGAGTAATAAAGTGTTTATTTATTAATTAAATTGTTTGATTGAATTAATAAGTTACTTATTATCTATTTCTGGTTAAGATAAACTATAGGCACATAATAATTAATTACTTTATTAATTATTATCATGCAACCTAGGTTTGTTCACCCTTTTAGGGTTTTGATCTCCTTTTATAAGGATTGATCTCTCTTGTAATCTAATTCAGAAACATTCATTTTATTTAATTAAAACTTCTTCTTTTTGGCACATCAAGAATGTCTCCTCTTTCATGGATCCAAGCATTCATGCCTCTCTATCTTCTTGCTTCTCTCTCTTTCTATGACAAGTGTTTTCATGCAAGTTTTCTTGGGATCTGTGGGTTTTTTACTCATCAACTCAAATATGGTATCAAAGCTTCAGATCTATTTTCCCATGTCCTCTTTCTAAGAGATTTGATCATGTTAGTTAGATCTACATTTCAAAGCATTTTTTGTTGAATTTCAGGTGGACATCTCTTTTTGGTCAACTTGGCTTCAAATGAACCTTACAGTTATGCTTAGAGCATACAAGAACCTCTAGAACCATATACAATTTCTCCAATTTGGAAAAAGTTGGAATATGTGGCCAAAAAAAATTGTAACCGACCCTAGCATAGATCTCGAGGTAATCACTAGTTTTTTGGAGAATTTTTTACTCAACTAGACATCACTATTGAGCTCGCAATGGACAAGAATCCATAGATCCATATAAGACACATCCAATTAAGATGTCATTGCATTATGAGGCAATTTTTTTTGCATGTCAGGTCGTACGACCCTAACACACAAACTGATGCAAAATTATACAGACTAACACATAAATCAAGGCAAAAAATGTATGGCTTGACACTCAAATCAAGGTAGAAATTGTACCACCCTTGCATGCTTATTAAGGAAAAAAATCAGACGCCCTAGCACATAAATCAAGGCAAAAATCATATGGCCCTAGCACGCATCCTAAAGTTGTATGATGATTTCCAAAAAATTAAATTTTTATTTTATTTTTTCGTGGCGACAACAATTTGGTGATCAACTTTAAACCCACCATTTGTTGACTTCAGCATGCATCAACATCATTTGCACCATTTTTTGTCCCTCTAGTGCAATGGTTGGTATTTTTCTCATAGCTTGAGCATACGGTGTCAAAATTGGGAAAATAAGATATCATTGGAAATCTGGTTTCAAGCTCTATCCTGATCTGGAGGTTTCAATTTCTATTTTTTCCTTTTTGATGGTTTTTTTTACTGTTAAAGCCAGATGTTTAGTTTTTCATTCATGGAGCTCTATCTTATGTATCTAGACTCTATTTTGGAAAAATGATATATCGTTGGAAACCTTGTTCTGAGACCTTTCTAGTGCTATTAGTCATTTTTCCAGATTCAACTCCAGGTATATTTTATTTAGTTTCTTGCATTTTTGCAATCTGGTGGATATCTTGGATGTTTGAAGGCTTGGGATCTCTTCTCTTTGAGGGATGGCTTGTCCTTCTCTATTCTTTTGTTTCAAAAGAATTCTCTTTTCTTTGAGCAGTGCATACTTTAATTTTGCAATATTCTTTATGAACATACACTCAGATAAAGTTTCATTCTATTGCATGTATGAGATCTTGCACATGTTTGTGCTCTTTATATTCAAACTCCATTATAAAGTGTCAGGGGGGTTTGATGATTTACTTTGTTTGTCATCTACTTTTGTCATGGGAGAATTCCTCCAATGACATTAGCCTCAAGTATCTTTATTTTTGTTTGTACTCTCTCTGCACTTTCAATGTCTCTGGTATCATGTCATTTATATTAGATCATCTTTTTAGTGTACCTGTCATTACTCCCTTGTCAACATTATGTGGGGTTTCTACTATTGGTTCTACTACATCCTTGGTTCAATAGTGTGAGCTATGTATTCAATATTTGATTTTATGCATTGGGCGGATGTAGTGGCTAGATACCTATACATTCTAGTGAGATGGATCATTTACCATATGGACACTCTTTCTTTCCTATTTTTGGACACACTCTTCTAGCTTTGATTGATCTGCTCTTCAGACTTTTGGTGTTTTTTATGCCATTTGTATCTTTGAGTTTAGGTGTTTTCCTTTATTTATCTCTTGAATTGAGTAGTCTTATTTGAGGGCACTCAAGTAGATTACAGTATTTTGTATCTTCAACTTTAGTTGTTTTCCTTTGTTTTCCTCCTAATTCAAGTAGTGTCATTTGAGGGCACTCATGAAAATTATAGTCTTATCTACCTGGTCATATTTTAGCTGAGGATCTTCAAATGAATAGTTACTTCTTGATAGAGTTTGTAGCTTCATGCTTCAATGATGTTCTACATGTTCATCCTTGTTCCTATTTTCTAGAACATTCCTAGTTTTGGAGGCTTCTTCAGTCCTTCAGACTAGTCTTCATCTCTTTTTGGAGTAGAGTTTTTCCCATGTGGTTTTCTCTATTTCTCCACTTTTCAGAGACTCTCTTTTTTACTTGGTTTCCTGATCAGGCCTTTTATTGTCAAGACCCATTTTTTTCAGTAGTTCTTTCTAGGTTTTTAGCTTCTCCCAAAGGTCATCTTAAGGGGTGGTGTTAGAGTAATAAAGTGTTTATTTATTAATTAGATCATGTTTGATTTAATTACTAATTCACTTATTATCTCTTTTTTCTTAAGATAAACTTTAGGCATATAATGATTAATTGCTTTATTAATTATTATCATGCAACCTAGGTTTGTTCACCTTTTTAGGTTTTGATCTCCTTTTATAAGGATTGATCTCTCTTGTAATCTAATTGAGAAACATGTTAGGAAGAGTCCCATGAGATAACTAAGTAGGGGGGGGGGGGGGTGAATCAGTTATCTACAAGTTTCAATTCTTTATCCAATTAAGTATACTTAAATATAAAGCATAAACACAATGAAAGAACACTTGAACTCAACACAATATTTTGGTTACGGGGAAACCCAAATAGTTAAATACCCCGGTGGGAATTGACACCGACTAATATTCTGCACTAGTGTATTATGATCTTTGTTAGAAGATCCTTAACCCTGTTAGGAGTTTCTTTACAATATATTTAGTACAATAGACTTGGTCAAGGATCGGACCCTGTTAGGAGTCTTTTGCAATAGTCCCTATTAGGGGAGAGGATGCACTATCCAAGAGCACACTGCTTAAAGGGGTGAAGGCTAAAACCTTATGTTTAACAGATACAGACTATATCTGGATCTTGGTGAACTACGCTTTGACCTGCTATCTGGATCAATTCCAATGTATAGCACAAATACTTTACTTGGTCACATAGACCTTCTTCTAATGGCTCAACACTTTGCACACTCTTCTTTTCTATGCTTAATCAACTATGAACCACACTCAAGCAATCGCAAATGACTGCCTATACATATATTTTCTCTAAATGATATAATCAATTCAGCTTGTTAGACCCACCTTGAAATCATATTAGAGAAGCCATTAAAAACTCCAATAACAATTCAGTCAGCTCTACTAAGCACACAACACATTGTGGGACCTGTCCAATAAGATAATTGTAGATGCATGCTACACACTATCAGCTCTACATAAACAACTAGATCTTTCTCCTCAAGCTGAATTACTTCATGCGCTCTTAACTGAACATCACTAAATCTCCTCTAAGCTTAAATCCAAGGGTGCATACCCAAATGATGGGTGCAACTCTAGAACCAGTAAAGTCTCTATCAGCTCTACTAAATAAACATAGGAAACTATTACTAGCAAATAGTGACTGCATAACTTCAAGTATATTGATCATCAAACCCTACGTCCATGAATGTAACATCACTAATATGGCTTCAATATATATCCAAGTGTGCAAGGCTCCATGATAACTATATGGATAACCATACACAAAATACTTCCTATTACTTTGTCAGGAACACTGCTGACACCAGCTCCTATATAACTATCTGTAATAATAGTTAACCTCTATGCCCATGATATCATGCTAATATCATGTCCATGATACATATGCTAAAATATTACTGCATAAGATTTCCAAGAATGCTACTTTCCATATGTTGTCATCAATGATAAACATACAGTCAGTACTGGTCTGCTGGCAAATCTCCAACAATCTCCCTCTTTGGCATTGACGAAAACATGTGGAATGAAAAACCACCACCAACCCAATGAGAAATAATTTTATAACATTCTCTATTTCCTCATCAAAAACTCCCCCAAAGATGAATCCTCCTTTTTCTGAACTAATCTTTAATATTCTCCATTTCCTCGACTGAACTACCTCCAAGACTGAATACTACTCCCCCTTAGTATACTACTCCTTTTGTTTTTCATGACTTTGTATATTACTCCCCCTTTGACATCAATGGCAAAGGGTGCCATTCATTTTAAGCACCGATACTACTTCTGAGGTAGAGTAGTCAACCTTCCATCAGTTCCTGAGGACTGATGCCTTTTCTTCTTTCTTTTAAGCAGAATCGGGGAAGTGAATTACTCCCAACTTCTCCCTGAGATACTCAAAAGTATCCTTAGGAAAGGGCTTTGTGAATATATTTGTGAACTGATCTTTAGTACTCACATAGTCCAAATTGACTTCTTTCTCTGCCACTTTCTCTCTTAGGAAGTGATACTTGATCTTAGTGTGCTTTGTCTTTGCATGCATCACATGGTTCTTAGAAATATTGATAGTGCTAGTGTTATCACAGTGAATAACTATAGGATAATCAATCTGAATACCAAAGTCCTTTATCATTTTCTTGATCCAAACAATTGTAGAATAATTAAGGGCTATTGCAACATACCCTGCTTCTACTATTGATTGAGAAATACAATTTTGTTTCTTGCTTGTCCAAGTGACAAGTCTATCACCAAGAAACACTGCTCCACTTGATGTACTCTTTCTATCATCCATGTATCCTTCCCAATCAACATCACTGTATACATGAAGCTTAAATTTTTTTGAATTAGGATACCATAGACCATAATCTATAGAGCCCTACAAGTATCTAAATATTCTCTTTACTACCATGAGGTGACTTTTCTTAGGTTCTGCTGCAAATCTTCCAACTATGCCAATTGCATTAGAAATATCAGGTCTAGTTTGAGTAAGATATATGAGTTTACCAATCATAGACTTGTACAATGTTGTATCCACTACTAATGAGTCATCTTCTTTTGTAAGCTTGCATCTAGTGATCATCAATGTTCTAACTAGTTTTCAATCATCCATCTTAAATTTATTCAATATCTCTTTCACATACTTGGATTGATTAATAAAAAATCCTTTTTCTATCTACTACACATTTAGTCCCAAAAAGTATTTGATAGGACCAATCATACTTATCTCAAACTCATTCTACATTTCTTTGGAAAATTCTGCACTTAGTTTTTCATTACCTCCAAAGATAATGTCATCAACAAATATAGCTACAAGTAGTAGACCTTCAAATGTATCTCTAATGAATAGATTACAATTTTCTGCTCCTTTCTTGAATCAAATCTTTCTTAGATATCCATCTAGTCTCTCATACCATGCTCTAGGGGCTTGCTTAAGTCCATAGAGGGCCTTCTTCAATCTACATACCATATCAGGTCTGTCTGATAAGGTGAATCCTTCTTGCTGCTCAATGTATACTTCTTCTTTCAAATCTCCATTCAGGAATGCTGACTTGACATCCATCTGATATACTTTGAAGTTTTTGACTGTAGCATAAGCTAGAAATAACTTAATAGATTCTATTCTTCTCACAGGTGCAAATGTGTTTGAATAGTCAATGCTTTTTCTTTGTGCATATCCCTTACATACTAACCTTTCTTTATTTCTTACTACTATACCATCTTCATTCATCTTATTTTTGAATATCCACTTTGTTCCAATCACATTTTTATCACTAGGTCTTGGGACTAGTTCCCAAGTGTCATTCTTAATAATCTGATCAAGCTCTTCTTTCATAGCATCATGCCAATCTGAATCATTACATGCATCTTCAACACTTAAAGGTTCAATATGAGATAGTAAACATACCACTTCACTGCTAGCTGAGTTCTTTGCTTGTGATCTTGTTAAGACTTTTCCGCTCTGATCTCCAATGATGTCTTTCTTGGAATGGTTTCTATATTTAATCTTTGGAACCTTAGGTGATACTGACTCATCAGCCTTAGGAGTAACTTCTTCACTTTTCTCAGGGTCATTGAATAACACATCAATATTGTCAAACATTTCCTCAATAATTGTCTCACTAGTGAAGGGTTTGGGTTCTTCTTCAATCATGGGTGAGTAATCATGATATCTTTCTTGAACCATAAAATTTTCATCAATCTTAACATGAGCACTTTCAATGATCTTTTTCAATCTTAAATTGAAACATCTATAAGCTTTACTTTTAGTAGAGTAGCCAAGAAAAATACCTTCATCACTTCTTGCATCAAACATTCCTACTACTTCATCCCTCTTGATGTAGCACTTGCTTACAAAGATTCTAAAGTATTTTATTGTGTGAACATTACCAAACCATAGCTCATATGGTGTTTTGTTAGCACCAAGCCTCAATTGAATTCTATTGATGGTGAAGACTATTTTATTAACCACATGTCTCCAATAGGTGTGTGCAACTTTTCCTTCAATCATGATGGTGGGTGTTGTATCAAGGATGATCCTATTCCTTCTTTCTATAATTCCATTCTGTTGAGGGGTTCCAGGTGAACTCAACTATCTCTTTATGCCATTTTTTTTGTAGTACTCATAGAATCTATCAGTGGTGAATTATCCTCCTCTATCTAATCTCAAACATTTTATCTTTAGTCTAGATTCATTTTCAACCTTAACTTTGAATATTTTGAATTTCTCAAATTCTTCTGACTTTTTTTTCAAGAACACAACCCACATCATCCTAGTATAATCATCAACAAACAAAATGAAATACCTTTCACCATAGTATGATCTTGTTTAAGTTGGACCACATAGGTCTGTATGAATTGGATCCAACTTGTTATTTGCTGAATTTTTCTTGCTCCTAAATGAATTTCTCACATGCTTCCCCATCACACATTCCCTACATATAGTATCAACTAGCTTTGCTATGCTAGGTATATCTCTTACTACTTTTACATTTCTTATCTTTACTATGTTATCAAAATTGATATGACATAGTATTTTATGCCACAACCAACTGTCATCAGCTTTAGCAACAAAACAGCTTGCTTTTGAATTGAGTTGGAAAACATTACCTTTAGTCTTTGAGCCTGATGCAATCATAACACCATCCTTGTTGTTAATGATGCATTTGTCATCTTTGAACTCCAACTGATAACCTTTTCCAAGTAACTATCCAACACTAAGAAGGTCATCATCAGTACTATTATTTCCATCTACAGGTGATAGCTCCTTTTCAAACCATCTACATAGAGAACATCATCAGTACTATTATTTCCATCCAAGGTGCTGGATCCTCTACCAACTATGGGTTTAGGAGTGTTGTCTCCAAATATAACCATGCCACCATTGTATTTTTCTAGATGAACAAACCTACCTTTATCATCTGTCATGTGATGTGAACAACCACTATCTATAACCCAGTATGTCCTTATATCAGCTTCTGAAATCAATGCTAGCTCTTGATTCTCTTTTTTATCTTCATGATCTATCTTATTGTTCATTCTCTCTATGATAGCAATGAATCCAATTTCTTCTTCAACTGAATCATCATCTGAAACTCTATCTCCAACATAGTAACATTCCTTAGAGAATTTAGGCTTGTAGTCATTTTTGAACTTTCTAGCTCTTAGGGGACATTTAGATGCAAAGTGACCAATCTTATTACATGAAAAGCATTTAAATGGAAATTGACCTTCATACTTTCCTTTTCCTTTCTTTTCTCTCTTGGAAATCATAGAAATGAAATCATCTAATGTTTTCTCTTCATCATCATCATCAAAATTACCAAATTTTTTTGTAGATTTCTTACCATGAATAGTTGCTTTGAAGGTTGTCTCACTTTTAGGTTCTATCTTCAATCTTGAAATCTCAAAGGCTAAGATTTTGTTGATCAAGGTCTCTCTCTTTAAATTTGATGTAAGTTGCATGGTCTCATCAAGGATGTTGATCTTTCTTTCATATTTTGGAGTGACAGTGGTCATTAACTTGTCCATAATGTCCTCCTCTGAAATCTCTCCACCATTGTTTTTGATTCCAGCAACTGCTTCATTTATCCTTTGATTGTAAGCTCTGATATTTTCTTTAGGCAGCATCTCTAATGCATTGTATCTTTTCTTCCATGTCAATCTGTGCGCATCCTTTTCTTGTTTGTCTCCTTCAAATATGTCTTCTAGGTGTTTCCATATTTTGTGGGCTGTATCTACCTTTTTTATTTTTGAAAAATCACCATCAAGTAGGGCGCTGATAAGAGCTTCTTTGGCTATTGTATTCTGATGAAATAATTCCTTTTCCTTATCAGTAGCATCATCCTTTGCAAGGTCTTCCAAGGAAGGGATCTTGGCTGCTTTGATAGTTACATCAAAAACTTCAAAAGCAATGCACTGCAAATGGGTCACCATCTTGTTCTTCAAATCAAGATAATTCTCTCCATCAAACTTGGGACTTTCTTTTCTAAAGTATGCCATCCGATCAACATCAAGTTGTTAAAATTTCTCTCTGAGGCACTTGGCTCTGATAGGAATTCTTAGGAATAGTCCCAAGAGATAAATGAGAGGGGGGAGGGGGGTGAATCAGTTATCTACAAGTTTTAATTATTTATCCAATTAAGTATACTTAAACATAAAGCATAAAAGCAATGAAAGAACACTTTAACTAAACACAATATTTTGGTTACGGGGAAACCCAAATAGGTAAAAACCCTAGTGGGAATTGACACCCACTAATATTCTACACTAGTGTATTATGATCCTTGTTAGAAGATCCTTAACCCTGTTAGGAGTTGGTTTACAATATATTTAGTATAGTAGACCTAGTCAAGGGTCAAACCCTGTTAGGATTCTTTTACAATATTCCCTATTAGGAGAGAGGACGCACTTTCGGAGAGCACACTACTCAAAGGGGTGAAGGCTACAACCTTTTGTTTAACTGATACACACTATATCTAGATCTTGGTGAACTATACTTTGACCTACTATCTGGATAAGTTCCAATGTATAGCACAAATACTTGGTCACATAGACCTTCTTCTGATGGCTCAACACTTCACACACTCTGCTCTGCTCTGCTTAATCAACTATGAACCGCACTCAAGAAATCACAAATGACTACCTATAAATATCTTTTCTCTAAATGATATAATCAAGTCAGCTTGTTAGAACCACCTTGAAATCATATTAGAGAAGCCATAACAAACTCCAATAACAATTCAGTCAGCTCTACTAAGCACGCAATGCATTCTAGGACTTGTCCAATAAGATAATTGTAGACACAGGCTATAGACTGTCGGCTCTACCAAAACAACTGGATCTTTCTCCTCAAGCTAAATTAATTCATGCACTCTTAACTAAACATCACTAACTCTCCTCTAAGCTTAAATCTAAGGGTGCATACCTAAATGATGGGCACAACTCTAGAACCAATAAAGTCTCTGTCAGCTTTACTGAATAAACATAGGAAACTAGTACTAGCGAATAGCAACTACATAACTTCACCTATACTGATCATTAGACTCTGCATCCATGAATGTAACATCACTAATATGTCTTCAACATATATCCAAGCAGGTAAGGCTCCATGATAACTATACAGACAACCATACATAGAACACTGCCTTTTACTCTATTAGGAACACTACTGACACCAACTGCTATATATCTGTCTGCAATAATAGTTAACCTCTATGCCCATGATATCAAGATGATATCATGTCCATGATACATATGCTAAAATCTTACTACATAAGACTTCCAAGCATGCTAATTTTCATATGTTGTCATCAATGAGAAACATACACTCAGTACTGGCCTATTGGAAAATCTCCAACAAAACATTCATTTTATTGAATTGTAACTTTTGTTTTTGCACATCAAGAATGTCTCCTCTTTCATGGATCCATGTGTTTAGGCTTCTCTAACTTGTTGCTTCTCTCTCTTTCTATGACATGTGTTTGCATGTAGGTGTTGTTGGGAGTTGTGGGTTGTTTACTCATCAACTCCAATATAAACTTGCAACTATCTTTGCATTACCAAATCCTTTGTGTTGTCTTCTATCTTCACTTTCTACTTGTATCAACACTTCATAAAATCCTTCTTTCTCCACTCGAAATCTCTTTTTTCTTTCTTCAGTGCATCAATCGGTGACTCTTCCTTTCTTCAATTTTCCAGCAATTTGTCCATACAAAACCATCCTTTATATAGATATTTTTTTCTCTTAATCTCCTCTATTCCATTTTTCCCTGATCAATCTCATATGTTCAATTAATTATACCTTGAATCTAGATCTTGGTAACATGTTTTACTTTCACCTAGGAACTTGAACTTTCTTGAAACTTGTCCCTTATGCTTTAACCATTTAGATCTAGTCCATAGATCATCATCACAAATTTTCTTGTCCATATATCTTTGTAACTAACTTTTTCTTGTCATCATAACCATCCAGCTCATCATAGCTAATCATTAAATATTTTTCCAATCCTTGTATTCAATACCTATTCCTTGCTCGGTGTCCTCCATCTATATTTTAGTTAACTTTGCTCGAGGCCTAAAAATTTATTTTCTATTTAGTGCTTTCGGTAACTTTGTCTTTAATGAAACATACTTCCTTTTACCTTTACTGTGTGACTTTTCCTGCTAGGTAGCCCAAAAAAGTCAACTTATATCATATATTGAATGATAGGAAACATAATATAAACCAAAATTCAATTGCTTGTCATCAGTGCCAAGAAAATAACTGATCTAACATTTCTATACTCTTGTATTCCTTTGATCTTCATCAGTCTTCATCATCATCACCATCAAATAATCAATCTTCAAAATTACTATCAGTTATAGTAATAGGGGTTACCTCAAACTAGTGACTTATTTCCACAAGCAAGAGATGCACAAAGTGCTAGGGTAGAATTTACTTGACCTAGAGATCCTCCTCTATATGTGGATAAGAAAGGAACTCAATGGTTGAGTCTGTCACATGAATTGATCCAATAGCTATCCTATTCTTCATTCTCATAATTTTAAGCTATTGTCTCATTTACGTCATGGTTTATTGATGGCTATACTATATTTCTTATACAACTTACTTTCCAATAGTGTTGCAGAGTAAAAGAAACACAGAATCAACTTTGTATACCATCATTTTCTTATTAAATTTATTGTAAAGAGATCTGTTAGGGATGTGTCTCCAGTGCCTTGGGAGGAATTTATTATTTTTGAGCTAGAAGTACAACCTGTAGGACCCAAGTTTTGACCTATTAATTATAAGAGACAAACCTCTTAGTCAACTATTGAAGCCTCTATGAGTTCATATCCTATGTCTAAAACCTCAAACTCACAAGACAATGTCTCTCTATCTAAAAGAATTCATAGAGTGCCAGTAAAAACCCCTTGTTTCTAAAACTATGACTTCCTCTAAAAAGAATAAGGAGAAGTCACCAATGGTGTAACCTTACTAGAAGACCCCTAAGTCTTCTCCAGAATTTGTCAAAAGAAAACAAGTGGGAGAATCTTCTACTCCTACATCTAGATACCCAAAGAAGCATAAGGAAACCCTTACTCCCACATGGAGAAGCACCAAAATTTAGAATCAAATAAAACCTACTCCTACTATGGAAATATAATCTACGCCTTCTACTCCTTGTTCACTACCCTCACAACATTCACTTAGTTCCTTTGAATCCTCACCATCACCCTTAAATTCTCCTAGTCTAGCACTTGAGGAAAAGGAGCAATCTATTGATGAGACAACATATTTTTAAGGGAGATGGCCTTGAGGAGTTGATAGTTATTACAAAGAATATAAGAGAATAGTTATTAGAGAAACAATAGGAAGAGTCAATATGGATTGAAGAAGAAGGAAAAATAGTAGTAGAATAATCAAATGAGGGAGGTACGAATGATGAATGGATGGATGAATCATAGACTATTCTAGAGAATATATATGAACCTCAGATACCAAAGGACCAGTAGGATGTTGAAATGGAACATGAAATTTCTAAGCAATCAACTAATAAGGAATCAATAGAGATAGAAAAATTACAACAAGATAGTGTAACAATTTTTTTTATCTTCTATCGAGGTATCAAAATGGAATAACCATAAGCCTCCTCTTCATTTCACAAGTTTTGCTGCAGGAGTGTCATGTTATCAAGAACTTCAAGATTAGAAGACCACCTCTAAATTAAAGATAGAGAAAGTAAAAAGGGTAATCCAAAACAAAGATGTGGAAATTCCTAACCTTATAGACACGCTAAATCAAGTAGTCAATTTAATTCCATAGATAATTCAGTGTAGATCTCCCTATCTAGTTTATGTTATGTTTTTAAATGAGTTTTATTTGAATTTTTAGTTTGTTGGTCCATTTTCTTGTCACAGTAAAAATCCTTTAAAATGGCCTCTTCCCTGCAAATGTTTTTGTAAAAGTGTCCTGCCCTGTGTTCTTCATTGTGTCACCTTGCTCTAGCCTAGATTGCACGTGCTGAATTGCAAAATCCAGAAAGATATTCAAATTCTAAGGTCTATAGGAAAATAATTTCAAAATCTGCCACAGTGTTTTTGAAAATCCATGATGTTTTCAGTCTGTGTGAAAACCCTCATTGTTTTCGACCTTGTGCCTTCCAGCTTTTGTGTGCTTATCTTTGGCGTCAGAAACCTTGTGTGTTTTTGATCTTTTCCATCAAAAACCTTGTGTGTTTTCATCCTCACAGTTTCCAATTTGCTGGCGTTCCCTAACTGCTCAAGTGTGATGGATGGTGGGCCCAAGTCTTTAAGGGTTTCAAATTGATTGGTTGTCACATGATTGCATGTCAAAAAATTTTGACATGCGACCATGCGACCAGTTGACACATGTCCCAGTGGGCCCATCAGCTTGGGTCTAACAAATGTTTAACGGGTGACAAAGATTGGTGGTTGTCACTATACCGCAAGCAAAAGATGCAAACCTTTTAATCTCCCCACTTTAACAAGAGCCATTGATGTGGTAGGAAGGTGGATACATGTGGTGGGCCTGCTATCAAAGGATGTTGAGGTAGTGGTCTTATGGTCTTGTCGCATGATCGCAAGGGCCATTTTCGTGGCTCACGACCATGCGACCAGGTTCTTCCTTCTTGAGCCCAGTGGTAGGTGGTGATTTGACGTCTTCTGATTGGTCTGAGGTGGTAGGATGGTAGGTGGGCCTGGTATTTCTTAAGCGGAGTAACAATGCAGATGAGATCTACGATCGGTGTGTGATTGCATGGAATATTCTCACCCCATGCAATCATGCGCCCACTATCTGATCTTCCCAAAAGGTAAGGCTTTTATCCGCAGTTGTAGTGAATGGTGATATGACAGGTGGAATCAAGCGGACCCAGGTGGGGTTTGAGGTTTCGTAGTGTGGATAAAATATTTGGTGGCTCAAAAAAATCTTCTTCTTGTTACTGGTTCGTGTGATGTTTTAGTGGCAGCGCTATTATTTCCGTGAACTGGCGAAATGTCTTTAGTCACCAGTTCGCCAGATGACTTAAGGGGTTATTTTGACATGTGCAGTTGCGTGTTCACTGAATCTAACTAGGGTTTAGACTTTCATTCCATGACTGAGATTTTCCTTTGTCGTGTGTTCACTGAAAGTAACCCGAGGTGCCTGGATGAGTTAAAGTCATGAACCCGGGAAGATAGGAGGATCTATAGTCAAGACTTAAAGTTGATAGAGATTTGAACAAGGACCATCGATGTGCTGCTGGCATGAAAGAAATAACCGTTGGGATTCAAATTTGAATTTCTATGTGTTTCCAGCGATAGAGGGTACCATTTTTATGGAATTCAATGCAGAAATGACCCTATTTGGTGAGAAGTGATTGGTTTGTCGTGTGGTCCAGGATGTCTAGTTCTCTTTTGTAGAGCATGTACGTTGCAGTTGTGGCTTAAGGCATGTTGCGGGGTGTCCTTTTGAGCCTAGTTTTGTAATCATTTGTACTTGCAGAGAAGACTTTCATAATTAAGGATCAATTCAAGATTTCCTCTTTCCTAGATTGGATGTGTCTCCTGCCCCTGAATTAAATTCATGATTGTTTCTAGTAGGTTGGGTGGTTGAAGCTTTAACCCTACTCATCCATAGCTTGTTGCAAATTTCCAAGATGACTAGGGGGGTATAAGTTGCAGAATTTTTGTTTTTGCAGGGGTTTCAATTCTTTTGGTTTTGGTCCCAGATTGTTGATCATGAAAATTTGAACAAGGAGAGCCTAGATTTAGCATTTGTTTCTTTTGTGCATTTTTTCATTTGGTAATGTATCGATTTTGCAAGTCTTAGTGAGAATATTTTGGATTCTAATCTCATATTGGTGTATGTCTTTTTGTTTCACTCTTGAGCTCATATATGTTGATTGCACAAAATGGGTTAGCATATGGTAAACAAAGAGTATTTTGGGGTTATCTTTGAGTTCCTAACAAAGTTAGGATTAAAGTCTTTAAGGTAAGTTCAGTGAGTTCATGGTGAGATAAGGATTTGATGTCCTAGTATGTGAGTGAGGGGAGTAATAGGCAAAGCACTTACTCTGAGTCTATATATGTTTGAGTTAAGGTTTTAGGGTGATATAGGTTGTTAAGTGACTCTCTGCCCTGGGATAAGGCACTGATCCATTCTCTGGAAGTAGTCCATCATCAATAATCACACACACATAATTAAATGATAAATATTTCAATTAGATAGCAAAGGGTATAGTTATATATTATTTAGAGACTCCTTTGAAGAAGTGAGTCAAGGGTACACCCACCTGAGCATTGAGGCTCAAAGTGTAGAAGGATCCCCTTGATCCTTGTTAATTGGCCCTCTTCCTTGTAGACTTTGGAGTGGTGATAGAGTCAAATTTTCATTATACTTATCCATCAAAGTATACATCTACAAGTTTTGAAGATCAAAGGGAAGAACCAACAAAATGGTGACTCTACTGGGGAGAATGATTATGAAGATATGCATATGTTAGGTCTCTGGTTGCAGTCATATTGAAGTATTCAAAATCTTATTGATCAGATAGACATGCCCATCCAAGCCATCAACAAGACAATGATTCTACTGGTGAGAATCTAGAGAGGAAGGTTGTAAGTGTGTTCTTGTTTTCTTGTTGTGTTTCAAATATTTCCCATCTAGGTGGGTGGCAACTCAAAGGTTAGAACTAGTGTTGCATATTGATAAATCATGGATAAGAGGAGAAATAATAGGTCTTTTGTTAGAAAGAATTCAGAGGTCACTTTGGAGCAGCTACCTAGATAAAAAAAAGAAGAGCTGGATTAGAAGGAATGGTGAGTCTGCTAGTGCTCCCATGAAAGAACAAAGAAATGCTAGAGCCAAAGTACCACATGTA
This sequence comes from Chamaecyparis obtusa, assembly GCA_027943335.1. NCBI lineage: Eukaryota > Viridiplantae > Streptophyta > Pinopsida > Cupressales > Cupressaceae > Chamaecyparis > Chamaecyparis obtusa. Next base: position 169,558 of record BSBK01007696.1, read on the forward strand.
TCCTCAAGTGAGGATGGTTCACAAGATAGAGTTTCTAGATCAGATGGTGGTCACTCTGAAGAGAGATTCTATGATACCCCTGAGGCTACATTTCATGACAAAGGTCCATTGCCTGTAGGTCAGAATGAACAAAATAGAGATATGGGTTTAGAGGTTGACCTGGGTCTTGATGAAGATCATTTTAGAAGAGAACCCATGAGACATAGGCAAGTTCACTTCCCATATCAAAATCTTCTTGATATGGATGTGTCATTTGGTTCTGATGACATTATGGTGGATCCTAATGACTTGAATGCACTAAGGTTGTAGTTGGCAGAGAAGGATGCCATACATAAAAGATTACAGGAGGAGAGAGAGGCTAAAAAGGTGAATGCTTTGATAGAGAGGCAGTCTCTTATTAGAAAAATAAATGAAATGAAGGAGAGAAACAAAATGCTTACTTCTGCTCCTAGAAATATGTAGCATGATGTTTTTGGTGATCTTGATGCCTTGAGGAGTGAACAAGAGCCCTTACTTAAGGATCATGAATTTGATATGGAGGGCCCTATGGTTAGACAAGTGCAAAGTTATGTCCCTTTGCCTAAACATAAAGATGGGCATAGGATCATTAGACCTACTGTTATCATTAATGAGAAATGAAAGTAGAAGATGGTGGGTGACCAAGCAAGCAAATCAGTAAAAATACCAAGGATCCCACCACCTGATTCAAATAAGGACACTAAAATGGAGAGAAGGAGAAAAGAAGATGAGGACCTTGCAAGAGAACTAGAGAGAGCTGAGGTTGAGGCTTCCATTGTAGAAAAGAAAAGGAAGATCCAATTTTTGAGGGCTTCTTCAGCTAATGCTCTTGGCCCATCCGCAACTGAACTAGGTATGCCATCTATGACTACTGCTATTCCACTTATTAATGCTACTAGTTCATTTCCTTCTTCATCTTCTGGGATAGGTGCAGATCCTAGGTAGCAGTAAAATGCACAAATAAATATAGATGCTAATGTTGATCCTAGGGTTAACACTAGTTCAAGCCTTCAAATAAGACCTATGCAACTAGAAGGCTATAGGAAAATAAGTTTTGATGGAATTCCTAGCTATCCAAATGCTTTTCCAAATGATATTAGAGATAAGGTACCTAAGTTTTCTGGTAATAATGCTATTAGTTGTGAAGAGCATCTTAGGTTATTTGTTGATATTCTTAATGATTATGAAGTAGAGCATGAGGATATAGTCATGAAACTATTTGTTCAATCTCTAATGGAGGATGCTAGATATTGGTTTAAGAGGCTTCTTGATAGATGTATTGATACTTGGGACTCTTTTGAGAAATGTTTCAAAGAGCAGTATGGTGATAGGCCTAATGCTAGTTTCACATTGAATGAATTCAACACCATAAGGAAAAATCAGAATGAGTCTTCAGCTGAATTCAACATGAGATTTCAGAAGGGTATGCATAAGTTGTTCCAAGTTATATGGTTAGATGACAATGTTTGTCTAACTACTTACTTCAATGCATTTGATGGGAAGATGGGATATTTATTGAGGCATAAAGAACCAAGAACTCTTAGGGATGCTTTTAGGATTGCTATCAATATTGAGAACAACATGAAAATATTAGAAAAATTGGGTGGAAAGAGAGATGACCCAAAGTTGTTTGGGGACAAGAAATATAAGAAAGAAAATGATAAGAATGTTGGATCTAGGAGGCAAGAAGAAGATAAATTGGATAAGGTTCTTAATGCATTGAAGGATTTGAAGGCACTTGCCAATAGGAACATCAGTGCTCCTACCAATGAAAGGCCTCAATTCAACAACAATTTCAATAAATAGAATAGATTGCAGAACTACCCCTACAACACCCAATGGAAGGATGACAAGCCTATTATCCCTGCTACAAGAGGAAATAATGACAGAGGTGTCCCTGACCATCTACATAAGGCTTCAATAAATGTCATGGAGAACATATCTTGGTGTGTTGCATGCTAGTCCCCTCATTCTGCAGAGCATTGTGTGGTTTCATAATCTATGGCTACAAATCAAGATTCTGGCAATGAGGAGATAGAACAAGAAGAAGAACAAGATGATGTTGGATGCAACATGGTTTCTTCATATCTAGGATATGAAGATGATTCTAATTTTGATGAAGAGGTAGATGTAAATGTGAAGAGAAATAATTAGGCCCTTTTTCATCAAGAGGTTTTTTCTGATGGTGAATGCATTGATCAGAAAACATGTACCATGAATTCTTCTCCCAAGCCAATAAATTTGAGAAGACCTTCTAGAGAAGAGATGGATAGGATTACTATAGAAATGATTGCCCAGGTACAAACTAGAGGCATGGTGGTAAGGAATACAAATGAGAAAGCTGTAGGAATGTTTATAAAGAGTACCAACTCTGGAGAACCTAATGAGAACAAATCAAAGGTTGATCACATGGTGAAATTCAAGAGTCTAAAAGGTAAGCATGGTGAGCCTAAGGGAGTTGGAATTGAAAAGGTCTCTAGTGAGATTGAGAAGATAGTTAACATAATGGCTAGGATTGAAAAAGTGAGGGTGGTCAGTACACCTAATGTGTCAGACAAGCAAAAGGATGTTAAGGTAGTGCAGATTAAGATTCCTGCTTCTACCCCTGTTGACATGTTATATGTATTGTCACAAGTTACAATTAAGGTTCCATTGTCAGAATTGTTGAGGATCCCTGAACATAAAGATAAAGCTATTGCATGGGTTGGTAATACTCACAAAAATGATACTTCATGCAATGGATCTCAGGATAAAGCTTTGAAGGATGTTGTTGCTCAAGGAATTATGTGTCAAATTCCTCCAATATATTTGGATAGTTCTGTCAATACCAACCTTGAAAATATTGACCCATTCTTCTTAAGTGTTCTTGTGAATGGGATGAAGTTAAGAAATTGTATTATTGATAGTGGTGCCTCTAATACTATCATGTCTTTCAAAATCATGGAGAGGTTGGGCCTTAAAGTTGATACAGTGCAGGGTAGGTCTTGTGCAATAGATTAGAGGGAGGTGCCAGTTATTGGGACTATCAATGCAATGCCATATAGGTTAGTAGCATATCCAGAGAAAGAGCTAACAATGAGTGTTTTAGTGGTGGATATCTCGCCTCATTATGGGATGTTGCTATCTAGAAGGTGGAGTGCTACCATGGGTGGAACTTTACAGTGTGATTTGTCTTGTACAACTTTTAAGATTGATGATCAATTTGTCAAGATTGAACGAGAGGCAAGAGTATGCCACATGATTGAGAGAAGCATAGATAATGAAACTACATGTTTTGTGGATACTGATGTTAATGTTTTTAGGGTAGAGATCCCTGTATTTGAAAATGAACATATTTTGTCACCTATCTCTATTGAAGTATGTGCTGATTTTGTGAAGAGTAACTTGTGGGTAATGTACTTTGATGGTGCAAATTGCAAAGATGGTGTAGGAGCAGGTATTTTACTTATTTCTCCTGATGGAAACACCTACAAGTTCTCTTTCACATTGAATTTATTTTGTACCAACAATATAGCAGAATACGAGGCCTTGTTGTTAGGATTGAGGTTGGCACAAAAGCATGGTATTAAATGTCTAAATGGTATTGGTGATTCTAAGTTGGTGGTGTCCCAAGTCAGGTCAGTGTATGCTTCCAAGAATAGAAGGTTGAAACAATATAGGAATGTAGTTTGGGATTTGATTGAACATTTTGATGCCTTCAATATTGAGTGGAAGGATAGGAGTAACAACAAGGTGGCTGACTTGTTAGCCAATATTGCAATCAATCCCAATGATGTCACATTCTTTGGTATCTCTAAAGTTGAAATTTAGGCTAGGCCTAGTATACCAGATAATGTTGAGTATTGGAAAGTTTTTGATGATGATAATGATATTTTGAAGTTTATGGATTGCAAGGATCAGTATCATGGTCAGGAATTTGATTATTCTTCCTTGGTTGAGTCAGTAGGAGAAAGGGAGGTTGTCTTAGGCAATGAGGTCATTTAGCTTAGAACTAACAAGGTGCCCAAGGGGCTTGTTGTTTTGGAGACTGTCTTTGACAACCAAGATAGAGTTCAAAAGAATATCAAAGGAGAAGATCATGCTGATCTTGAGGAGATAAATCTTGGATCACATGAGGCACCGAAGAAAGTATACACTGGTAGAGATATACCTCAAAAGGTAAGGAGACCTTTGATTGAATTATTGAGGAAATTCAGACATGTTTTTGCACGGTCATATGATGACCTAAAGGTTTATAGAGAGGATTTATTTTAGCATGTTATTCCATTGAAAGAAGACGCTAAACCTTTCTAGCAAAAACAAAGGCCTATTAATCCTACTTTGGCACCCAAGATGCAAGAATAATTAATGAAGTTGAGAGATGCTGGCATTATCAAGCCTATAAGGCATACTTCTTAGGTGTCAAACCTTGTTCATGTAAGAAAAAAGAATGGTGACATCAGGATTTGTGTGGACTTCAGGAATTTGAACATCAGCTCATTGAAAGATAATTATTGTTTGCCCAAATTGGAGGCTATGTTGCAGAGAGTAACTAGATCAGAATTGATGTCAATGATGGATGGTTTCTTTGGCTACAATCAGGTCATTGACAAGGAATCAGAACAATTCAAGACAACCTTTACAACACCTTGGGGAACATATGTCTATGTGAGAATGCCTTTTGGTCTCACAAATGCTAGTGCTACTTTTCAGAGGGCAATGTATGTTGCCTTTTTAGATTTTATCAATGCTTTCCTTATTGTGTATCAGGATGATTTAACTGCCTATTCCAAGAGGGAAGAGGACCATTGTGCTCATTTAGAAAAAATATTTGTGAGGGCCTTGGAATTTGGCATTTCTTTGAACCCAAGGAAATGTGCTTTTGGTGTCACAGAAGGTAAGTTGCTTGGCCACTTAGTTGGGAAGCAAGGAGTGAGAATTGACCCTAAGAGGGTAGCATCCATTGATAAAATGCAGAGACCAAAGAATGTTAAAGGGATTCAGTCCTTCTTTGGTCAGGTCAATTTTCTAAGGAGGTTTGTGACAAACTTTGTAGAGGTTACTAGACCTATTTCCAAAATGTTGAAGAAGGGATCTGTAATCAATTGGGAGGGTGAGCCTGATGAGGCCTTCAAGAATATCAAGTAGGCTATCAAAGATGCACCAGTTCTTATGGCACCTGATTATAGTGTCCCAATGCATATCTTTTCCTTTTCATCTTTTCATACTATTGCTGCAATTTTGTTACAAAAGAATAAGGATGGTTTTGGGCACCCTATCGCATTTTTCAGTAAATCTTTGCAGGCTACAGAATTAAAGTATGACATAAATGAGAAATAGGCTTATGCACTTGTGAAAGCAATCAAGGCTTTTAGGTGTTACTTGATGGGAGCAGTTGTGATTGCTTTTGTGCCAAGTGTGGCTGTGAAGGATATTTTCTCACAGCAAGAGGTGTCTGGAAGAAGGTGTAGATGGATCAATAGGATCTAGGAATTCAATGTTGAGATCCAAATCACTAAGTTGGTTAGAGGTCAAGGATTGGAAAAACTGATGGCTCAATCCAATCTAGATGCAAACCAGGTAAATCATTATGAAATTGATTATACATGCCATATGGATGATTGTATTTGGTATCAGGATATTATTTACTATTTGAGAAACATGAGGTGTCCAGATAGTATGAATGATAATCAAAAGAGGACATTGAAGTTACAGGCCATCAAGTATGTAATTGTGAAATGTAAGTTATATAGAAAAAATTTGGATTACATACTGTTGAAATGTGTAGATGAGAATCAAGCTAATTTATTGTTGAAGGAGATGCATGAGGGAGTTTGTGGTGGACATTATATGGGTAAAACAACTACTCATAAGATCTTGAGAGTAGGATTTTGGTGGCCCACAATCTTCAAGGATGCAGAATAGTTGGTAAGGAGATGTGATGCTTGTCAAAGGTTCTCTGGTAAGCTTAAGTTTTTAGGTAATGTACCATTAAAGCCAGTAGAAGTTCAGGCTCCTTTCCAACAATAGGGAATTGATTTCATAGGGGAGATACCAAACAAGTCAAGTGGAGGACATTCATGGATCTTAGTTGCCACTGATTACTTTACAAAGTGGGTAGAAGCAATACCTACAAGGAATGCAACTAGTAGGGTGGTAATTGACTTTTTGATGAATAATATTGTTACAAGGTTTGGGTGCCCTGAGAGGATAGTGACTGATAATGCTATGTGCTTTAGGTCTACTGAATATAAGGACTTTTACAAAGGTTTAGGAATTCAGATTTCTAATTCCTCACCTTATCATCCACAAGGAAATGGTCAGGCAGAATCTACTAATAAGAGTCTGATTAAGATCTTGAAGAGAATCCTTGAGGAAAATAAGAGGGCATGGAATTCAAGGCTGCCATTAGCTTTATGGGTTGATAGGGTAACTATGAAGAGGGCAATTGGTTGTGCACCATTTGACTTAGTATACAAAATTCATGCTAGAATGCCTCAGAATAACTTATTGGAGATGTACAAGTTTGTGTAGTTAAATGATGATGACATTGATGATGAAATGCAGTTGAGAATTGAGGACCTCATTAGGTTGGATGAAACTAGAAGAGAATAAGTTGCAAGGAATGCCAAATTGTAGTTGCAGGTTAAGAATTTATATGATAAAAGGACTGTTGATAGGAATTTTGAACCTGGTGATTTGGTGTTAGTTTGGAATGCAAGATTAGAGGATAAGGGGAAGCATGGTAAATTTGATCCCATCTAGTTAGGGCCATATCTGATTCATGAGAAATGGGGCCAAGATTCTGACATCATCAAGGATTTTAATGGTGATATTCAAGAGTTTCCAGTTCATGGACAATTCTTGAAGCAGTACTTCATTTGAAGTACTCTGTTTTCCATGAACAGTAGTTAGGGTTGTACATTTTGTAGATCTCTGTATATAGGTTGCTTGCCCCTGCCCTGTTTTGCCCTGGTCTTTCAATTTTTGGTCCAGTTGCCTATCTTACCCTACTTGTTCCTTGCTATCTACAATTTTATCCAGTGGGATGGTCTGCTCTCCCAAAAATCCTGAATTCTCGCATGGGCACAAGTTACCCATCATCCCTAGATAGAGCCATTGTTGGTCCATTTTCTTGTCACAGTAAAAATCCTTTAACATGGCCTCTTCCCTGCAAATGTTTTTGTAAAATTTTCCTACCTTGTGTTCTTCATTGTGTCACCTTGCTCTAGCCTAGATTGCATGTGCTGAATTGCAAAATCTAGAAAGATATTCAAATTCTAAGGTCTGCAGGAAAATAATTTCAAAATCTGCCATAGTGTCGAAAACCCATAGTGTTTTTGAAAATCCATGATGTTTTCGGTCTATGTGAAAACCCTCATTTTTTTTGACCTTGTACCTTCCAGCTTTTGTGTGCTTATCATTGGCATCAGAAACCTTGTGTGTTTTTGATCTTTTCCATCAAAAACCCTGTGTGTTTTCATCCTCACAGTTTCCCGTTTGCTGGCGTTCCCTAACTGCGCAAGTGCGATGGATGGTGGGCCTAGGTCTTCAAGGGTTTCAAATTGATTGGTTGTCACATGATCACATGTCAAAAATTTTTGACATGTGACCATGTGACCGGTTGATAGATGTCCCAGTGGGCCCATCGGCTTGGGTCTGACAAATGTTTAATAGGTGACAAAGATCGGTGGTTGTTGCTATACCATGAGAAAAAGATGCAAGCCTTTTAATCTCCCTACTTTAACGAGAGCCATTGATGTGATAGGAAGGTGGATACACATGGTGGGCCCACTGTCAGAGGATATTGAGGTGGTGGTCTTATGGCCTTGTCGCATGATTGCAAGGGCCATTTTCATGGCTCCTGACCATGCGACCAGGTTCTTCCTTCCCGAGCCCAGTGGTAGGTAGTGATTTGACATCTTCTGATTGGTTTGAGGTGGCAAGATGGCAAGTGGGGCTGGTACTTCTTAAGTAGAGTAACAATGTAGATGAGATCTACGGTCAACATATGATCACATGGAATATTCTCACCCTACGTGATCATGCACCCACCGTCTGATCTTCCCAAAAGGTAAGGCTTTTCTCAACGGTTGCAGCGAATGGTGATATGATAGGTGGCATCAAGCGGACCCAGGTGGGGTCTGAGGTTTGGTGGTGTGGATAAAATATTTGGTGGCCCAACAAAATATTCTTCCTGTCACTAGTTCACGTGATGTTTCAGTGGTAGCGCTATTATTTATGTGAATTAGCCAAATGTCTTTAGTCACCAGTTTGCCAGATGACTTAAGGGGTTATTTTGACATGTGCAGTCATGTGTTCACTGAATCTAACTGGGGTTTAGAATTTCATTCCACCACTAGGATTTTCCTTTGTCATGTGTTTGCTGAAAGTAACCCGAGGTGCCTGGATGAGTTAAAGTCATGAACCTAGGAAGATAGGAGGATCTACGGTCAAGACTTAAAGTTCATAGAGATTTGAACAAGGACCACCGATGTGCTACTGGCACAAAAGAAATAATTGTTGGGATTCAAATATGAATTTCTATGTGTTTCCAGTGACAGAGGGTACCATTTTTATGGAATTCAATGCAGAAATGACTCTATTTAGTGAGAAGCGATTGGTTTGCCGTGTGGTCTAGGATGTCTAGTGCTTGTTTGCAGAGAATGTACATTGTAGTTGTAGCTCAAGCCATGTTGCAGGGTGTCCTTTTGAGCTTGGTTTTGTGATTTTTTGTACTTGCAGAGAAGACTTTCATAATTAAGGATCAGTTCAAGATTTCCTCTTTCATGGATTGGATGTGTCTCCCGCCCCTGAATTAAATTCATGATTGTTTCTAGCAGGTTGGGTGGTTGAAGCTTTAACCCTACTCATCCGTAGCTTGTTGCAAATTTCCAAGATGACTAGGGGGGTATAAGTTGCAGACTTTTTGTTTTTGCAAGGGTTCCAATTCTTTTGGTTTTGGTCCCAGATTGTTGATAGTGAAAATTTGAACAAGGAGAGCCTGGATTTAGCATTTGTTTCCTTTGTGCATTTTGTCATTTGGTAATGTATTGATTCTGCAAGTCTTAGTGAGAATATTTTGGATTCTAATCTCATATTGGTGTATGTCTTTTTTTTTTTCTCTTGAGCTCATATATGTTGATTGCACAAAGTGGGTTAGCATATGGTAAACAAAGAGTATTTTGGGGTTATCTTTGAGTTCCTAACAAAGTTAGGATTAAATTCTTTAAGGTAAGTTCAGTGAGTTCATGGCAAGATAAGGATTTGATGTCTTGGTATGTGAGTGAGGGGAGTAATAGGCAAAGCACTTACTCTAAGTCTATATATGTTTGAGTTAAGGTTTTAGGGTGATATAGGTTGTTAAGTGACTCTTTGCCCTAGGATAAGGCACTGATCCATTCTCTAGAAGTAGTCCATCATGAGCAATCACACACACACACAATTAAATGATAAACATTTCAATCAGATAGTAAAGGGTATAGTTATATATTGTTTACAGACTCCTTTGAAGAAGTGAGTCAAGGGTACACCTGCCTGAGCATTAAGGCTCAAAGTGTAGGAGGATCTCCTTGATCCTTGTTAATTGGCCCTCTTCCTTGTAGACTTTGGAGTGGTGATAGAGTCAAAATTTCATTATAGTTATCCATCAAAGTATAAATCTACAAGTTTTGAAGATCAAAGGGAAGAACCAACACAATTAATAATCTTTGGCAACCTAATTATCAACATAATTGAGGACACTACAGATTGTATGATAAAAAAAGATGGACATGATGGCTAGGTTGAGGGATTCAATAATGTGAGATGAGCATTGATGCCTAGGTCACATCATTAGCTAGGGAGTGTACTATCATAAAAAATCATGATCTATAATTAGATGCTCATTTTAGCTCCATTTTAGGTTTAATATTTTAACAATTTAAGTTTTGTTTTGTGTTTAATAGTTTGAAGATTTAAGTTTTGTTATAGATTTGATAGTCTGAAGATTTAATTTTTAAGGTTTAAGGTTTACATTTTAAAGTGTAAGGTTTTATTTTTCAAAATAAATATTATTTAACTAGGAATTTTATAGAACATAAAAAATTGAACATTTTCTACTAATATAACATCAAAAAATCATTTTTAAAACATACATGAAAAATAAAACATTTGGTACTAATATAACATTAAAAAATCATAATCGAAGTGTCAAACTTCCCACTTTGCAACATCCCGCCCAAGCTCATTTTTCCAAACTATAGGCTCCCATGCCTACCTCCCTTGGCAGAGAATCTTCCCCCCTGGCTGACCCCCTCTACTAGTCTTGATGGACCCCAGGCTATTCCCATGATCCACTTGGTCATGGTCCCAGTGGCTAAGTTAATGGTGGAATCTCAAAAAGCATCCTCTTCTGCCAATACCACTTTGTCCCCTCCAAAACCCAATTGGAAAGGGGTCCTTGTTTGAGAAGCTCAACAATCTCTAGAGGCTCTATTAGTGGAATTTATTCAAACTAAGGAAGGTGTCAAACTGTCACTCCTGGACTTAGCGATGAGTAGAATGATGGCGGACTTCTAGTTGGCCCTAATTGGTTGATTCTTTAACTTTCGACCTACCATCGAAATGGTTAGGAAAGGGGTGTCTAATTAGTGGAAGATCAAGGGTTTTGTCCTTATTTCTGCTATGCTAGGTGGGATTTTTCTATTTAATTTTACCACTCTTGAGGACCTATCCTTTATTCTATCGAGATCGTGGGTCAATGGGAAGCAGTTCCTTGCCCTTGCAAAATGGAAGCCCGAATTCAATCCGGTGATGAAACTGACTAGAATGGCCTAGGTTTGGGTATGTCTCCCTAGCATCCCTCTGGAATATTAGGATGAGAAAGTTTTTTATTGGATAGGTGACTCCTTTGGCACATTCATCACAAAAAAATAGATGACCCGCTCTAAATCCAGGTTAGTTTTTACTAGGTTCTGTATGAACATTACTATGAATAAAACCCTACCCAACTTTGTCATTTTGAAATCCAAACTAGGTAGATGGACCCAAGTGCTAGTGTATGAGAACACTACCCTATTTTTCTAGAACTATGATAGAAGTGGCCACTCTAGTGACACTTGGATGACCTACAACTTAGGAACAAAAAATGGAACAAGGACAAAGGAATGATTGAGGTTCCACCCCCCATAGATGAAGTAGGAAAAGAAGAGACTAGGCCACCCTTGATGGCTAATGAGATGAAAATCCTAGCAAAGGAAGACCTAGCTCTGGAGGAAGGTGAGATCATATCCCTGCTGGAGAAGGATGTGGGCAGCCCTATTTTTGGCTCTCCTAAACTCCTACCTATAGAGGAACCCATTCTCCAAGTGGTGGTGGAGCCTGTAAAGAACCCCCTGACACCCCCCAGAGGGGAGGAAGACTCATCATCCTGAGGTGGAACAACTAGCCATTGTGGTTGCTCTAGAGCTAAAATCCCCAAAGCTGAATGCTAATACCCCCCAAAGCTTATGAAGAACTCTTCCAGCTCCCTTGATGCTAACTGTAGATTGGATGAAGATGAAGGGGAATGGAAAATACAAAAAAAGAAAACCAAACCCAAGAAGGCTAATGTGGGAATGGAAACACCTAGGGGAAGTCCTTCAGATCATGCAAGGAGATCAAGAGGGACCATAAGGGATGTTGTAGTAGGTAAGCAAAAAACCCTAGAATCTAGCTTTAAGAGTAAGAAATGATTTGCCTTTCTTGGAATGTTAGGGGTTTAAACAGCTCCCTTAAACAAAGTATTGTTAAACACTACATTTTTTATCATAAGCTTGATGTTCTGCTTCTACAAGAAGTTAAGATGTCTTCTAGTAATTTTGCTACCCCTACGCCCAATATTTGGTTAGGTGGTGAGTTCCTTTACTCTGAAGCTGCAGGTGAGTTCAGAGGCATTTCTACACTTTGGAACCCCAATAGGATAAATGGTCAGCTGGCTGCTTCTTCCCCGAATTTCCTAGCTATTACCTTCAAGAAGAATGGTCTTGAATGGATCATTTTTAATATTTATGCCCCTAATACCCAGTCTGGTAGAGCCTCCCTATGGTTTGATCTAGGCCTTCGATTGGATCAAGATAGTTCTACAAATTTCTTGCTGGTCAGTGACTTTAACACCCCCCTTTACCCCTCAGAAAAGTGTGGTGGTCTAATGGACTACTCTGATAGCATGGGGGAGTTGGCAGATTTTATTTCTTCCACAGGCCTTCTTGACATCAACTTGAAAGGGAACCCCTTCACTTGGACCAACAATAGGAAGGTACCCCATCTCATCTAGGTGAGGTTGGACCATGTTCTTGCCACCTCTTCGTGGGACCTTTGGCTGAACTCTACCTTATCTTCCCTCCCTAGAACTATGTCTAATCATAACCCTCTCCTTCTCTATTGGCATGACTCCCCTAAGGTTGGCCCAATCCCCTTCAGATTTGAAATCATGTGGTGTTCTCACCCGTCCTTTAGAGATCAAGTGAAATTTTGGTGGGAGACTAACATCAAAGGTACTGCCATGTTCAAAATTGCCCAAAAGCTTGAAATTATCAGAAGGGAGGTTAAAGGTTGGAGTAAACATAACTTCGGTGACTTCTATAAAGAGAAAAAAGAACTGACTAAAACCTTAGGGTCTGTCCAGGCCCATTTGGCTTGTGGAAGCCACCTGCCCCAAATTCAGGTGGAGGAGTTGACTAGACAAAAGTGGTAGGAAATCTTGAAAAAAGAAGAAATCTATTGGAAGCAAAGATCCAGAATCTAGTGGCTTGCTGAAGGGGACATGAAAACAACTTTCTTCCATAGGTCAGCTAGCAACCATAAAAGGAGAAATACCACCACTGCTATTAAGGATGAGGGAGGGGACAAAGTCAAGGAGAAGGACAAAATCAATTAGGTTGTGGTTAACTACTTTAAGGGGTTGTACTCTAATGAGGGGCCTATTTTCCTAAACAAGATCCAAAATCAACTCCTAGACCACATCCAAAGTGCTATAACTCATGGGGATAATGACCAGCTCATGAACTGGGTGTCTGATGAGGAGGTCAAGAATGTAGTCTTTTCTATGGGAGCTTACAAAGCCCTGGGGATGAATGGCTTTCCTCCGGCATTTTTTTAGGAATTTTGGGACATTATGGGGACTAATGTTACCTATGCGGCTAGAGACTTCTTTAGGATAGGGTACCTTCTCAGACAGCATAATAAAACCTACATTGTGCTTGTCCCAAAACATGACAATCCTACCACTATGTTGGATTTTAGGCCCATCAACCTCTGTAACACCTTCTAGAATATTCTTACCAAGATTCTGGTTGGCAGAATGAAGCCTCTTCTAGATAAGATTATCAACACTACTCAGAAATGTTTTATTCTAGAAAGATAGATCCTTGATGTGACCATAGCCACCCACAAAATCATCCACTCTATGGACAGGAGCAAGGTCCTTGGTATAGCCTTGAAACTGGATATCTCTAAAGCTTATGACAAAGTTAACTGGTCATTTTTTCTTAAAATTCTAGCTAAAATGGGCTTTAATGAGAAGGTTATCTAGATTATACAAGAATGTACCTAAATTGTTATCTTTTTTGTGCTTGTCAATGGCACCCCTGGTGGATTCTTCAAACCTAAAAAGGGTCTCAGATAGGGAGATCCTCTCTCCCCCTACCTCTTTATTATGGTCGCTAATGTTCTTAGCAGGAATCTGAGTATGCTTTTCTCTATGGGAAGAATAAAAGGCATCAAACCTACTTCTACCATTCATCAGGTTGTGTTAGAATAGTTTGTGGATGACACTTTCCTTTTTGGGTGTTCTTCAGTGATTGAGGCCAGACAGTGGAAACAAATCCTTGAAAGTTATGCCTGAGCTTATGGATAGTGTATTAACTATCAAAAGAGCTAGTTGTTCTTCTTAAAACCCCCATGGAGATACAGAACAAAGTGCTTCAAATCCTAGGTTGTCTATCAGCTACACTCCCTTCCACCTACCTTGGCCTCCCCCTAATGGTTAAGGAGGTGTCCCATAATTTTTGGAAGAGAACCTAGAGGAAACTCCCTGGTAGGAAAGGGAAGATTCTAAGCAATGCTAGTAAACTTCAACTAGTGGCCTCCACTCTCCAAGGGATCCCTGTCTACTTCCTATCCCTCTTTAAGATCAAAAGAAACATGGCATACAAACTTGAGGGAATTTAGAGAACCTTTCTATGGGCGGGGTCTGAAGAAAAGAAGAGGATGTCTCTTGTCAATTGGGACACTGTCTACCTCCTGAAAAGACTTGGTGGTCTCAGATTGAGAATAATTGGCTTGATGAATAAAGACCTTACCACAAATGTGGCATGGAAACCCATAGAAGGAAAAGTGGACTGGTGTAGAATAATGGAAGCTAAGTACCTCCAAGGACATCCCTATGAGAGGATGTACCATGATAGTGACCTCCCAAGTGGATCCAAACTCTGGATGAAAATCTGTAAATGCAAGACGTTGTTGTCTATAGGATCTTTTTAGCAAATTGGGAATGGGAGATCCATCAAATTTTTGAATGACTACTGGATCCTCAAACACCCTAACCTAAGCTATAGATTCAAACCTCTTATGGACTACCTTAGACCTATCCTTGAGATCAGAGCCTCTAACTACATCACTGGAAGGGATTGGAAAGATATACCTAATCTAGTAAGAGATAGACATGACCTCCAACAATTGGCCAAAGAACTCATGGAAACCCTAAATGATATTAGAATTTTGGGGCTTGGTGACTCCATTATCTGGGCCCACACCCAGGCTAGTACCTTCTCAATAAAATCTACTTCTGAAGGAGGAGAATAACCTAGGGGACTAGAAGAAGGTTTGGATCCCTCAGCTCATGCTAAAAATTAATTTTTTCTGGTGGAACCTCATGCATGGTAAGGTCCTAACCTAGGATAATCATATAAAGAGGGCTTCTCCATGGTGAAAAAATGTGTCCTATGTAAGAAGGAGGAGGAAAAGGTGAATTACCTATTTATCCACTGTGATTATGCTACTAGCATTTGGCAAGTGGTTATCAGCAAGTTGGGTATCTCATCGGCCTTGAGTAGTGTTGTGCATCAATTTACCAAGTGGAGATCTCCCTCCAATCACCCACTCCTCCAACTCCTTTGGAGAATGCTGCCCCCTCACATCTACTGGACTATTTGGAAGGAAAGAAACAACAGGATCTTTAGGGAGGCTGGTAACCTATCAGAGATTTGTCTCTATATCAAAACTAATTTCCTATGTGAAAATGCCAGAGCGGCTATGTGGAAGCTTCCCTCTTTTCCCCCTACTACCTAGGAGGTCAGAATAGCTGATAGTTGGAATCTCCTAGCAGGGTTTACCTGGTTTGATGATGCTAAATGGATAGCTAGAAGAAATTCCAGAGGGATTGCCCCTCTCAGAGGATGGATCAAATTAAACTTTGATGGGGCATCCAATAATCTTGGCCAAGGTTGGGGTGGTATTCTTAGAGATCATAATGGCACATTCCTATTGTCTTATGCTAGGCCACTCAATAAATACACTATCAACCAAGCAGAGGGAATGGTCCTTCTATGGGGGATTAAATTTTCAACCCAAATGAATATTAGATTGCTGGAAATCGAGGGAGATTCCAAAGTGGTGGTAGAGGCTATCAAAAGTGGAGCTAATGTAGGTTGATGGGTTAGATAGATTATGCTGGAGATCTATGAGCTTCTCAACAGCTTCCAATGCATGACTATTGGCCACATGTATAAGGATAGGAATTTAGTTGCTAATTCGATGGTAGCCATAGGCCTAAAGCAAATCAAACTTAATAGTTGGAGGGTGGTCAACGATCTTCCTACAGTGACTTAGCAACTCATCAAAGGAGAAATGAATTCTACATTTTAAAATGAGCTAGGCTATCATATTCATTATGAATCCTTCCTAGATCACGTGTTGGCATGCTCTGGTGATTTTTGTGATTATGAAGAGGAATACCCAAAACCCCATAAAGAATCATAATTACTTTTCCAACATGTGGAGAGAGAGCTATCTGAATCGGTGGGCTTACTTGGCTAATAAGGACAACAAGTGTATCCCTGGCATTATTGTTATTAATGGCACTTGGAGATCCATTAGATTTGGCCATACGGAGCCTAGCTTCCTATATTTCACCCAAGGCCATAATTTTGAGTATAATCTTCCTCACAATGGCCACACAAAAACAAGTGGTTTTTTACGATCTGCCAAGAAGCTCGGCTCTTAGGTTTTCAAAATATTCTAGTGTAGGAGAGGCTGAGCATTGACATAGGAGGCAACACTCTTCACATCAAATCAAACAAGATCGATGAGGCTTTCACCTTAGACCCTTTGGTTACCCACTATTGAAAATAAAGAGGAATATGGGATTTTATGGAGCGCATGAAAGGTGGCCATGACGAATGGATTTCCAAAAAAATCATCTTGTCCTGGAACAATAGGAGTGTCTTGGTTGGTGGCATCCATTTATAGATCAATGAGGAGGTCATTGCAAAGGCAACGGGCCTCTCTATGGAGGGGAGAAAATACAAAAAGACTAGTCGAACTCCCGACCCTACCAGCCTCAACCAGTTTTTCAAGGAAGGAGAGAATCCTATGAAGAAGCAAGGGGGTTTTAACCGGGAAGAGCTGCTAGAGTTCTGGCCCAAGATTTGTCTCATTGTGATGAAATATTTCATGCTAGAAGGTAAGTTCACTATGTTCTACTACTACCACTTACCGTTCCTGAATCATATTAGAAATAAGGATTTAATTTCCATACCCTTCTATCTCCTGCATTCGATAGAAAGTAATATTTTGGATATAAAGGAGAACCCTAATAAATCAATCCCTATCCTCCATCAGGGCCTCCTTCTCTATATTTACCACTTCCACAAGGCTACCTGTCTACCACCCCAACCCCCCCAATTATCCAAGAGATGACCCAGGAGGAGTCCTCGGCCAAAATATAAGACCTCACTCATTCCACCTCCCAGTCCATCTAGGTTATCCAAGAGTCTGAACTGGGTGCTAAAGAGGGTAGAACCCACAAAAAATGTGTTAAAAACCCCTTCAATGGGAAGGAGGGTTAGGAGGAGTCTCATATCTCTAATTCTGTGGAGAATAAATATCGGAAGGAGTCTGACAGTACTACTGAGATTGAATGAAAGCCCAAAAAATAGAGAATGATGGAGAGCCATCTTAGTCTGGAGGTTGACTTAAGTGGCTCAGGTCGCTGAAGGTCTAATAGAATTGTGAAGGAGTAGTGTAAAACTAGAATGATGGAAGTGGCCTCTAGAGAGTAGTCCCTATCTGAAGAAGACTCTCACACCACTGAGTCCATGAAGGGTTCCTCAGATGATCACATGAGTCCTATTAGGACTGGTAACACTCCCCTGCCCAGCCTCCAGAAAATCATGCAAATCCCCTGTAACACTACCTCGCCCCTGAGTCCCCCCCATGATCTCCAGGATAAACCCCACATCTGAGTACAATACCAGGTTTTTGGCTTACAAAGACAAACTTGAAGGAACTCTCAAGATGAGGTTTTCTGATATGGACAAGGAGATTGATGACATCAAAAAGAATATGTAGGAACTAAAGCAACACTGCATGATTACTAACAAATTATCTCTGAAGGTCATGCATGCTTCGGCTATGACCCTTTGTACTGTGCAGGAAAAGCTGGTAGGTGGCAGTCTAGAGGCAGACGAGGACAATAAGGATCTGTTCCTATTTCTGCAGGAGGAGTGGGCTAGGACCCCGATGCCTGAACATCTGAGTGGAAAGAATCAGCTGGTGGTGGTCATGAGTTGTTTATTTTTTATTGGGCATGGCCCTCGGTTCCCCTATTTTGTGTTCGGGGTTAAAGTTATTTTGTCTAGTTCTTGGTACAGCTCTGCATGGCTTATCTCTATTACTTTAACTGCTACTCTTCATTTTAATTACTCTGGTTTAATCCTTTTGATTAGTATTGTGACTTATGTTTTTGATAGAGGCCGACTAGACTTGGTAATTCTGTTGTTAAACTATTTGTATCTACTTTGACTAGTGCCATTAATGTGCTTTTAATGTGCCTCTAGTCCCTTTTTTCCATGGGCCAGCACCCTCTTGATGCATTTTCTATCAAAAATATTAAAAAATCATTTTTTAACCATATAATTACAAAAAGGCACTTAAAAGAACAAAAATATGAAATAAATGCTAAAAGGTGGGGGCCCTGCCTCACACTTAACTAAATGTCCTCAAGCCCCTTCTCTGATCCACTAGCCCTTGACTGTGCAAATGAGTGGCTTAAACAATGTTTTGAGGTTTTTATTGAGTGTGTGAGACTTAGTAGAGTGTGATTTAGTCAAGTACCTCTAGCCATGTATGCACTACTAGGAACCATACAACACATGTGGATTCAGCCAAATTCTACTCGTCCAGTTAGTACTCAACTGAATCCTATGAGTGCGTCTCAATTACGATAAACAATTGTTCTTTTACCCATATAAAGATAATATAACAATTAAGTTGGGTTTCAAAAGACCACAATTTATCATATCTAACCAATAATCTTAAAATCATCAAATAAAATCCTAATACACCCAACCAAAATCCAATGGGTGACAAGGGAAAAATCAAGTGCATAACATGGCACAAATCACATAAACATGCCTACAAGTTTGAGGAAATAATTCCAAATTCCATAATCCATATAAAGGGCATAATCCCAACTGGTAGCTTTCAGAGGCCAAATCACAACTCATCCATCAATAACATAAATCTTTAAATTTATCAAAACCTCATAAAATCTCAGAATGACTCCAAAAATGATCATAAACCAAAATAAATGATCAATACCAAAGTTATGAAGCTAAACATCACCATCAAGACTAATGAGTCAACTTAAAACATCACTCTCCCCACAACCTCTACTAAGAAAATAAACTTCCCCGAACATTAAAACTACACTACCAAGGTCAAATCCTACAACTATGGTACATATGAAATCCATAAATCAACTAAGAATGTCTTTGCATTCATATAGATCATTTATAGATCTTTCTTCAACTTAATTTGTATTCTATTTGAATAATCATTATAACATAAATAACAATATGGAATTGATTAAGGGTGCCCCCCTTAATACCACAAACAGATAACAAAAATAGAGAAACAACAACAATATGCAAGAACAAACAATTGGCTTCTTATTATCTCCACAAATGTAGAATTACAAACTTTCAGAATTACAATATGCAAAGCCACATGGGCATTCCATTACATTATTCTATAGGACAAAGCATCAAATCAATACCCAGATCTACTACCCATAACTTCCTAAACTGCCTAAGACAATACTACGGGCCTTCTTTATATAGGCAATTTTCCACCACCTAGGAAGGTTCCAGAATTTTTTAAGCCAACAAAGCTGACCAAACTTAGAATTATTTTATTTTTCATTTTATTACATTAAAGTCAGCTCAAAATAACTTTTTAAACCCAAACAAAAATATTGAAGGAAAATCATTTTCTACCATTTCAGGTGACCCAACTTTTGGAGACAATAAGTCATCATCCGTTGACCCGATTGACTATTATAACCCCATTTTGGAAAGGGTATGAGGAGCTCTACAATGCCTAATTTAGGAAAGCTTCATTTAGTCAAAAATTTAACCTCATCCCAGGCATCTAAAGCCTTCAAAACTGAGTTGAAAGTTTCTGTACCCTATTGCCAATACTGAAAATCTGCAATATCTTCAAAACTAGACTTGATTTACCAATAAAACTTTACAGGTAGGCTGATATGACTAAGATGAACCTCCAACTATGAAATTAGAACATTTCAAGCCTGTATGACCAGCTTACTAAAAATAGCAAGTTTCCATAAATAGCAGCACTACACAAGATAGCATTTATTGAAAAGAAACCAGAAATATTTTTGCGTGATGCAAGATTGCTCTTACACCGAGGATGCTCCTGCATCAAACACCCAAGGTAATTTGAGAAGTGACCCTATCACAACTTAGGTGTGAAGAGGGAAACCAAGACGGTTAACCTCCTGCTTTGTCAGCCATGATGAATCTTCAACAGGTCATCCTTTCCACTTGACCAAATATTCTTCATATGTCTTGTTCCTTGTGCTTTTACCAAGATGACTATCCATTATATCATCAATCTCCTTAGTATCTAAACTAGTTGCTGGAATACTCCACTATGCTGCTATGATCTCATCTTCAACACCTCCTTCATGATAATTTATTAAATAAAAAATGTTAAACACTGGTGAAATATTCAGCTCAGTAGGCAATTCTACCTCATATGCATTTCTTGAATCATGCTTCTTTAGTATCTTACATGGCCCAAACTTCTTCATTTTCAACTTGTTGTATGTACCAACTAGAAATTGCTCCTTCCCCAAATGAACCATGACTTCATCTCCAACCTAAAATTCCCTATGCCTCTTTTTCTCATCTTCCTTAGCCTTACACTATACATTCATCTTGGTAATGTGCTTCCTCACCTCCTCATGGATGTTCTTCAAATGTTCTGCAAAATCCTCAGCTTCAGCACTACTTATTTCTCCTTTATCTATCTTCCTCAACTCAGATGCATTTCTGGGACTACTTCTATATACAATCTAGAATGTTGATTTACCAGTGCTCCTATTGACATAATTATTATATGCAAATTTTACCTGTGGTAAAATCAAATCCCATCTTGTTGGCTTATCTCCAACCAAACATCTCAGCAAATTCTCCAAACTCCTATTCACCACCTCTGTCTCTCCATCAGTCTGTGGATGATGTGATGAGCTGAACTTCAAATCTATCCTCAACTTCTTCCACAATGTATGCCATAAATATCCAACAAACTTAGTGTCTCCATCTGAAACTATGATCTTTGGCAAACCATGTAGTCTCAATACTTCTCTGAAAAACAATTCTGCTACATGAACAACATCATTAGTCTTCTTATAGGGAATAAAATGTGTCATCTTTGAAAATTTGTCAACCACCACAAAAATTGAATCATGTCCATACTGAGTCTTTGGTAAACCAAGAACAAAGTCCATACTGATATCCTCACAAGGCTTCTCTGATATAGGTAATGGCTGATACAACCCTATATTCTGCTTCACTCCTTTCACCATCTAACATACTCTGCAACTTTGTACAAAATTTTTCACATCTTGCTGCAACTGTGGTGAATAATAATTCTCACTAACCAAAGCAAGGGTTTTATCATGACCAAAATGTCCAGTCAATCCTCCGCTATGCTTCCTTTTTATATGATTCTCCCTCATATAACTTCATGGAATGCACAACTCACTCCCCTTGAATACCATAGCATCTTGAATGATAAAATCCAACCACTTCATTCTATCTAGAGTAATAGGTTCTTTACAAGCTTTCCAAGCTTCACCAAAATCAGGATCCTCTGGATACAAATTCTTGAGTTCCTTGAACCCAACCACCTCAATCTGCATCTCTGCCAGCAATAGTTGCCTTCTGCTAAGCGCATCTGCAACCTTGTTATACTTTCCACTTCTATGTTTCAAAACTAATGTATAACTCTGCAAAAACTCAACCCATTTCAAATGTCTCTGATTCAACTTTCCTTGACTATTCAAATATTGCAAAGCTTGATGATCAGTATACAAAACAAACTCCTTAGGAAGCAGATAGTGTATCCACTTCTTTAATGCTTGAACTATAGCATAAAATTCCTGATCATAAACATAATATTTTCTCTCAGCATCATTCAACTTCTCACTGAAATAAGCAATAGGTTTACCTTCTTGGCTCATAACAGCTCCTATTGTAGTACCACTAACATCACAGTCTACTTGAAACACCTTATTAAAATTTGGAAGTGCTAAAATAGGCTATTTTGTAACTTTCTATTTCAATAGTTTAAAACTCTTATCTACCCCACTAGTCCACTTGAACTCTTTTCTATCCCCTCTCATTGTTTCAGTCAAGGGTCCACAAATATTGCTAAAATTTTTGATAAATTTTTTGTAAAAGCTAGCCAAACCATGAAAATATCTTACCTCAGTAGCACTCCTTGGAGTAGGCCATTCAAGGATAGCTTGTACTTTCTCTGGATACATTTTTAGACCTTCTACTGAAACTACAAATCTGAAATACACTAATTCTTTCTTCACAAAACTGCACTTCTTCAAATTAATCAACAATTTCTCGTCTCTCAACTTCTCAAACACCATATGAATATGCATCATATGTTCCTCCAATGTCTTGCTAAAGATCAAAATATCATCTAGGTAAACAATGAAAAACTTACCCAGAAATTCTTTCAGAACCTCGTTCATGAGCCACATGAAAGTGCTCGGTGCATTGGTTAGCCCAAAAGGCATGACTAACCACTCATATAGTCCTTCTTTTGTCTTGAAGGTAGTCTTCCATTCATCTTCTTCTTTGATCCAAATCTGGTGATATCCACTCTTTAGATCTATCTTTGAGAAATACACAGCCCCACTCAAATAGTCCATAATATCATCCATTCATGGCAATGGAAAATGGTACTTGATTGTGATCTTTTTTATTTCTCTAGAAGCTATACACATTGTCCATTCTCCATTATTCTTTGGTGCTAATGCCACTGGTATAGCATAGGGACTCAGACTCTCTCGAATCAACCCCTTCTACAATAACTCATGTACTTGTCTATTCAACTCTTCACTTTCTACTAGTGTCATTCTGTGTGCTACCTTGTTTGGGAAACTGGCTCCTGGAATCAAATCCATCTAATGACTGATCTTTCTTACCAGTTGTAATCCATCAAGTAAATTATCAGATACAATATCTTGAAACTCATTCAACAAATTTGCAACCTTTATAGGTACATCCTCCATTTCCTCTTTACCAGCTTTTAGAATTAAAGTAAAACACACATGCTCATGCCTCATACCATCTAGAAATTTCTTCTATCAACAAAAGTTATTCTTGCATTACCACATACCTTTTCTTTTGTTTCCTTCAATGGTTTTAGCTTATGTCGCACTCCATCCTTTAACAAGGAACAGGTATTCGTGTGAGCATCATATACAACACATCTATCAAACTACCATGACCTACCTAACAACATGTGACATGCATCCATAAATATGATATCACATAGTACCTCATCATGGTACCCGTCAATCTTGAACTTTACTAGGCACTATTCACTGACCATGACCTTGTGGTCATCTTGCACCCAAGCAATCCGATATGGGTGTGGGTGTTTCTATCTCTTGAGCTTCAACTTTGTCACCATCTCTTCTGACACTAGATTGTTAGTGCTTCCACTATCAATAATCATATTATAACATTTACCCTCACACTTGCATCTAGTGTGAAATAGGCTCCTCCTTTGTTTAGGTTCATTCTCACCACTCAGCAAGACTCTTTTGTTAATCAACATTTCTCCTCTTTCAACATCTTTAAAATTTGAGGATCTAGCATCTTCATCTACATGTGCCACTTTGGCCTGGCCTTCATTCCTCCTATCTATCCTTCCTTGGCATTGAGGAAATTCAAATGCCTTGTGACCTTCTTCTCCATAGTGAAAACATGTTCCACGAAAACCTCCTCTTCCTAAACCTTGTCCTCTTCCTCTTCCTCTCTGATCTCTATTGTTCTGATCTTGGAAACAATTAAAATTATCTCCTCTATGATTCTGACTATTACTGGCCTCATCCTACTTTTTTGGATCTTCATTTTGATCTTCATATGACCAGCCACTAGATCTTCCATCACGACTTCTTCCGCTTTGTCTGCTCTCAAACTTCTTGTTCAACTTTCCCTCTACTTTTAGGGCAAACTGGTATACCTCTTCAATACTATTCATTCAAACCAGATTCAATTCTTCCTGAATGCTCAGTCTCAACCCATTAAGGTAATGGGCAACTTTCTCCTTATCAGCTTTCGCATGTCCTATTCTGATGAGGATTCGATAGAACTCCTACGTATACTCCTAAACAGATCTTCCTACTTGCTTCAAACTTTGCATTTTCCTCAGTCGGTCAAGCTCATAATGAACAAAGATGAGCTATCACTTTAATTTATCCACCATTTTATCCCATCTTGTGATTTTATCCATTCCCCTTTGATTTCGCTCCAATTGAATCTCTTGCCACCAAATCTTTTCATGACCCTTCAGTCTAGCCTTCGCAAACTTGACCCGATCAGGATCCTCGATATCTTCATGCTCAAAATATTCTTCAAATTCATTGATCTAGTCGATCAATTCCTCTGGGTTAAGATTTTTTGAAAATATCAGAACCTCAATCTTAGGTCTCTTCCCGATCTTGGAAATGGCCCGAAAAAGTCTTTCTTCCTCCGGGTTCACAACTTCGACTTCTCCTTCTTGATCTTCTTCTTCGGCTTCATCCTCACTTTCATCTCTGACATTAAGATTCATTCCTCTGCGAATCTCTTCTTGCAATGCTCAGACTTGTCTCTGGAGCACTCTAACCTCAAGTGTTACAACACTAGCTCTTCCACCACATTCCCTTCATGGAGGCATTTTCGCGATGCGCACTGAAACCCTAACCGCGGTTCTGGTGCAAACTGCCTCATAGTCAGTGATTTGTTTACACAAAAACCCTAACCCATAGTCCTGGTGCAAACTGCCTCATAATCGGTGATCTGTTTACACACTTAGAAACTCCCGCTCTGATACCACTTGATGAAGCGTGTTTTCCTTTATACCACAAACACATAATAGAAATAGAGAAACAACAACAATATGTAAGAACAAAAAAATGGCTTCTTATTATCTCCACAAATGTGGAATTACAAACTTTCAGAATTACAATATGCAAAGCCACATGGGCATTCCATTACAATATTCTGTAGGACAAAGCCTCAAATCAATACCCAGATCTACTACCCAAAACTTCCTGAACTACCTAAGACAATACTATGAGCCTTCTTTATATAGGCAATTTTCCACCACTTGGGAAGGTTCCAAAATTTTTTTAGCCAACAAGGCCGACCAAACTTAGAATTATTGTATTTTTCATTTTATTACATTAAAGTCAGCTCAAAATAACTTTTAAAATGCAAACAAATTTTTTGAAGGAAAATCATTTTCTGCCATTTCAGGTGACCCAACTTCCGAAGACCATAAGTCATCACCTGTTGACCTGATTGACTATTATAACCCTATTTCAGAAAGAGCACGAGGAGCTCTACAATGTTGAAATCAAGCAAGCTTCATTTGGCCAAAAATTCAACCTCATCCGGGGCCTCTAAAGCCTTCAAAACTGAGTTCACAGTTTCTGTACCCTGTTGCTAATACCGAAAATCTGTAATATCTTCAAAACTAGACTTGATCTACCAATGAAACTTTACAGGCAGGCTGATATGACTAAGATGAACCTCCAACTGTGAAATCAGAACATTCTGAGATCATATGACTAGCTTACTAAAAATAGCAAGTTTCCAAAAATAATAGCTCTACACAAGATAGCCTTTATTGAAAAGAAACCATAAATATTTTTGGGTGATGCAAGATTACTCTTACACCAAAGATGGTCCTGCATCAGGAATCTTACATTTACCCTTTGATTTTATCTAATCAACCATATAAAATCTATATAATACTAAGCTATTATTACCTCTAAAACTTACTTTCAGAACCTGATTAGACCCTATTAAGAAATTACATGCGTTATCTCATATAATCAACAATATTATTATAGTGGCACTAAACAAATTTAAAATACTTGAATTAGCAATCCATGAAATTCATGCAACTATTAACACTAAAACCACTGAGAATGAAAACAATGTTTTCATCTAAGAAGAAAAACCAATTCTCCAGTGAATGGCACCCAAATTCATGACAAGGTGATAGTAAGAAGGGGAGTTTATGTGGTCTAAAACAAGGAAAACTATTGCAACTCTCAGCCTAGGAAACTGTAGGATGAGCATATATATGAAAGGTTTTCTAACATAAAATAAAATTCTACAACCCAAGTCTATGCACCCAAATAGAAATTCAATAATAGGGTGAAAACCACATTGTAGATCTATGCTTACATAAAATAGTTTTATGTAAGAGTTACAACATAATGATAATGCTAAACATACAAGACACTAACCAAGGCCAAAGGGAAAATATTCTAGAACTATATGATTGAACTATTAATATTTACAAAGACTAAATATGTACCTTTAATAATGAAAGAAAATCATATTTTAAATCCATAATTATACCACTTCTTCAAAACCTCTTCCAAATTCTTTCCTCCTTTAAAATTGAAACATAGAGAGATCAAAAAGAAAAGGAATGATGAAGGGTGCTCCCCTTAATACCACAAACACATAACAGAAATAGAGAAACAACAACTATTTGCAAGAACAAAAAATGGGCTTCTTATTATCTCCACAAACGTGGAATTAAAAAATTTTACAATTACAATATGCAAAGCCACATGGGCATTTCCCTTATAATATTTTATTGGACAAAGCCTCGAATCAATACCCAGATCTACTACCCAGAACTATCTTAAACTGCCCAAGACAACACTATAGCCTTCCTTATATAAGCAATTTTCCACTGCCTGGGAAGGTTCTAGAATTTTAGCCAATAAGGTCAACCAAACTTAGAATTATTTTATTTTTCATTTTATTACATCATAGTCGGCTCAAAACAACTTTTGAAACCCAAACAAAAATTTTGAAAGAAATTTATTTTCCACCATTTCAGGTGGCCCAACTTCTGGAGACCATAAGTCATCACCCGTTGACCCGATTGACTATTATGACCCCATTTTGGAAAGGGCGTGAAGCACTCTACAATGCTTAAATGAAGCAAGCTTCATTCAACCAAAGTTTCGACCTCATCTGGGGCCTCTAAAGCCTTCAAAACTGAGTTCAAAGTTTATGTACCCTATTTCCAAAACTAAAAATTTTCAATATCTTCAAAACTAGACTTGATCTGGCAATGAAAATTTATTGGCAGGATGATATGACCAAAATGAACCTCCACCCGTGAAATCAGAACATTCTGAGATCATATGACCAACTTACTAAAAATAGTAATTTTCCATAAATAGTAGCTCTCCACAAGATAGCCCTTATTGAAAAGAAACTAGAAATATTTTTGGGTGATGCAAGATTGCTCTTAGAGCCAGGATGATCTTGCATCAGACACTCGGGGTAATTTGAGAAGTGACCCTATCACAATCGAGTGTGCAGAGGAAAACCAAGATGGTTAACCTCCTCCTTTGTTAGCCATGATGAATCTTCAATAGGTCATCCTTTCCATTTGACCAGATATTCTTCATATGTCATGTTCCTTGTGCTTCTACCAACATGACTATCCAGTATGTCCTCAATCTCCTTGATAGTTGAACTAGTTGATAGAATACTCCACTTTGCTACTGTGATTTCATCTTCAACACCTCCTTCATGATACTCTGTCAAATCTGAAATGTTAAATACTTGTGAAATATTCAGCTTGGTAGGCAACTCAACCTCATATGCATTTCTTGAATCATGCTTTTTCAGTATCTTACATGGCCCAAACTTCTTCCTTTTCAGCTTGTTATATGTACCAACTAGAAATCACTCCTTCCGCAAATGAACCATGACTTCATCTCCAACATGAAATTCCTTATGCCTTATTTTCTCATCTGCCTTAGCCTTATACTGTGCATTCATCTTGGTAATGTACTTCCTCACCTCCTCATGGATGTTCTTTAAATGTTCCGCAAAATCCTCAGCTTCAACACTACTTATTTCTCCTTTATCTATCTTTCTCAACTCAGATGCATTTCTTGGACTACTCCCATATACAATCTGGAATGGTGATTTACAAGTGCTCCCATTGCCAGAACTATTGTATGCAAATTATTGTATGCAAATTAAAATCAAATCCCATCCCGTTGGCTTATCTTGAACCAAACATCTCAGCAAATTCCCCAAACTCCTATTCACCACCTTTGTCTATCCATCAATCTATGGATGATGTGATGAATTGAACTTCAAATATGTCTTCAAATTCTTCCACAATGTACGCCAGAAATATCCAACAAACTTAGTGTCTCGATCTGAAACTATGCTTGTTGGCAAACCATGTAGTCTCACCACTTCTCTAAAAAATAATTCTGCTACATGAACAACATCATTAGTCTTCATGTAGGGAATGAAATGTACCATCTTTGAAAATCTGTCAACCACCACAAAAATTGAATCATGTCCCCGCTGAGTCCTTGTCAAACCAAGAACAAAATCCATACTGATATCCTCTCAAGGTTTCTCTGGTACAGGTAATGGCTGATAAAACCTTGTATTCTACTTCACTCCTTTCACCATCTGACATACTCTGCAACTCTATACAAACTTCTTGGCATCTTGCTGCAATTATGGCCAATAATAATTCTCACTAACCAAAGCAAGGGTTTTATCATGACCAAAATGTCCAGCCAATCCTTCAATATGCTTCTCCTTGATGAGATTCTCCCTCATAGAACTTCATGGAATGTACAAATGACTCCCTCTGAATAGCATATCATCCTGAATAATGAAATCCATCCACTTCATTCTCTCTAGAGTAACAGGTTTTTTACAAGCTTTCCAAGCTTCACCAAAATCAGGATCCTCTAGATACAAATTTTTGAGTTCCTTGAACCCAACCACTTCAATTTACATTTCTATCAACAATAATTGCCTTCTGCTAAGCACATCTGCAACCCTATTAGACTTTTCACTCCTGTGTTTCAAAACAAATATATAACTCTACAAAAACTCAACCCATTTCAAATGCCTCTGATTCAACTTTCCTTGACTATTCAATTATTGCAAAGCTTGATGATCAGTATACAAAACAAACTCCTTAGGAAGAAGATAGTGTCTCCACTTCTTTAGTGCCTGAACTATAACATAAAATTCCTAATCATAAACATAATATTTTTTCTTGGCATCATTTAGCTTTTCACTGAAATAAGAAACAAGTTTACCTTATTGGCTCATAATAGCTCCTATTGCAGTACCACTAGCATCACAGTCTACTTGAAACACATTATTAAAATCTAGAAGTGCTAAAATAGGTTGTTTTGTAACTTTCTATTTCAACAGTTTAAAACTCTTATATACCCCATTAGTCCACTTGAACTCTTTTCTATCCTCTCTCATTATTTTAGTCAAGGGTCCACAAATACTGCTAAAAATTTTGATAAAATTTCTGTAAAAGCTAGCAAAACCATGAAAAGATCTTACCTCAGTAGCACTCCTTGGAGTAGGCCATTCAAGGATAGCATGTACTTTCTCTGGGTCCATTTTTAGACCTTCTACTGAAACTACAAATCCCAAATACACTAACTCCTTCTTCACAAAACTACACTTCTTCAAATTTATCAATAATTTCTCTTGTCTTAGCTTCTCAAATACCATACAAATATGTATCATATGCTCCTCCAATGTCTTACTAAAGATTAAAATATCATCTAGGTAAACAATGACAAACTTACCTAGAACCTTGTTCATGAGTCGCATGAAAGTGCTCGGTGCATTGGTTAGCCCAAAAGGCATGACTAACCACTCATACAATCCTTCCTTTGTCTTGAAGGAAATCTTCCATTCATCTCCTTCTCTGATCTGAATCTGGTGATATCCACTCTTCAAGTCTATCTTTGAGAAATATACAGCTCCACTGAAATAGTGCATAATATCATCCATTCGTGGCAATGGAAATCTATACTTGATAGTGATCTTGTTTATTGCTCTAGAATCTGTACAGATCCTCCATTATCTATTCTTCTTTGGTGCTAATACTGCTAGTACAACACATGGACTCAAGCTCTCCTGAATCAACCCCTTCTATAACAACTCATGTACTTGCCTATTCAGCTCTTCACCTTCTGCTAGTGTGATTTTGTGTGCTGCCTTATTTGGCAAACTAGCTCCTAAAATCAAATCCATCTGATGACTGATCTTCCTTACAGGTGGTAATCCATCAAAAACATTATCAAACATGATATCCTGAAACTCTTTCAACAAATCTACAACTTCTACAGACACATCTTCTACTTCCTCTTTACTAGCTTTTGGAATTAAAGAAAAACACACATGCTCATGCCTCATACCATCTAGGAATTTTCTTCCATCATCAAAAGTTATTCTTGCATTACCACATACATTTTGTTCTGTGTCATTCAATGGCTTTAGATTATGTCACACTCTATCCTTTGTCAGGGAATAGGTATTCACACGACCACCATGTACATCACACCTGTCAAACTGCCATAGTCTACCCAACAACATATGACATGCATCCATAGATATAATATCACACAATACCTCATCATGGTGTCCACCAATCTTGAACTTCACTAGGCATTGTTCATTGACCATGACCTTGTGGTCATCCTGCACCCAAGCAATCTAGTATGGATGTGGGTGTTTATGTCTCTTGAGCCTCAACTTTGTCACCATCTCTTCTGGCACCAAATTATTAGTGCTTCTACTATCGATAATCACATCACAACATTTACCTTCACACTTGCACTTGGTGGGAAATAGACTCCTCCTTTTCTCAGGTTCATTCTCACCACTCAGCAAGACTCTTCTATTAATTAGTGTCTCTCCTCTCTCAACATCTTCAGAATGTGATGATCTAGCATCGTCATCTATATGTGCAACTCTAGCCTGACCTTCATTTCTCTTGTCTTTCCTTCCTTAGTGTCGAGGACATTCAAATTCCCTATGACCTTCTTCTCCATAGTGAAAACATGTTCCACGGAAGCCTCCTCTTCCTGGTCCTTGTCCTCTTCCTCTTCCTCTTGCTCTTTGATCTCTATTATTCTGATCATTCAAATGATTGGAATTGTTTCCTCTCTGATTTTGACTACTACTGACCTCATCCTTCTTTTTTAGATCTTCATTTCGGCCTCCATAAGACTGTTCACCAAATTGTCCACCACAACCTCTTCCGTTTTGTCTTCTCTCAAACTTCTTGTTCAACTTTTCCTCTACTTTTAGGGAAAATTGATATGCCTCTTTAATACTATTCATTCAAACCAGATTCAACTCATCCTGAATGCTCAGCCTCAACCCATTAAGGGGAGCACCCTTCATTAAGGGTAATGACTAATATGACCAAAATAAACCTCCACCAATGAAATCAGAACATTCTAAGATCATATGACCAACTTACTAAAAATAGTAAGTTTCCATAAATAGTAACTCTGCACAAGATAGCCCTTATTGAAAAGAAACCAAAAATATTTTGGGTGATGCAAGATTGCTCTTACACCCAAGATGCTCTTGCATCAAGGAAGACACTCTTTGATTCTTAAAACTCTTCAAAAACCCCAAAAACTCTTCAATTCCCATTCAAGGGAAGATATAAGAAGAATAAATTAATTTTATTAATGTGTTAGCCTTTTAAATTCCATCATTAAAATGTAATTAAATAAGACCACATTAACTTTAATAAATTCACATTAATTTATTAATAAAATTTTATGTTACTAATGATACTTTAATTGTTAATTTAAAACCAAAGCCACCTAATCTATAATTACCATAAATTGTTATATCATGGAAATACCTAGATAATTTTAATTCAAATCTAATCAATTAAATGTTCCATAACCTTTAACCATGAAAATACATACGCACACATGACTAAGATGCGCAAGGTCAAGCCCAATCGCAAGCTAAACATGAACAAAAGGATGGGGTAGGCATTACAACATGTACATTTCAAACATTTAACATAGTAATGAGTTATCCTTTCTTGGATTACACACAAAATAGTGCAAAAAGTTCAACTACTTATTTTATACATAAGTAAAATATGCTCCGAGTGTCACCATTTGATCATTGGAAATCTTAGAAGTAAGGCCTAAATCTTACAAAATACATAACCATTTTCTCCTTTCACACATATCACAATCCAATGAAATATCAAAAGAATAGTTTTATCTTACAAAAATTTAGATAAATAAAAGTGAAACCTTTACCACTACTTATAATCATACTTTAATATAATTAATTTTATTGCATGAAAAATTTGTAATGCAGTTTTAATACCATAGATTACTTTTATGAATGTGATCATTTTGATATTTAATGAAATATTTCAAGTTGATGTAGAGGTTTAATTTTGTCATGGTTTTGATGACATAGAGAAAAGTAGTAATCTCAAGTTTTCTAAACCTTTTGTCTAACAAATGTCAATGTCAAGATGCAATAATTGATATAGACATTTTTTAATCTTTTTTCGAGCATGTTGAGAAAGAGAAATAGATTCCCAACATGGAAGGATGTAATGGATACATGGAGAAGAGTACATTCTATTTATTCACAAAATAAAGCCCATGATGCAATCGTCCTATGTTAAAAAAAAGATAAGGCTAATTTATTTATTTTGAGTTGCCTCAAGCAACTAGTGTTCTAGACTCCATCGATGTTTAAAATGATCATTCAATAGTCCCACATTTCTATTATATTGGCGGATTCCACATTCTCACCTCCACTATAGTAGATTTCAAAAAATATGAAAAGAAACAAAAATAGATTTTCTTTGTATAATCTTATTGAAATAGTGTGTTTCATGCTTCGAGAATAGTGCAGTGGAAATAAAATCTCCAATGCATAGAGTTTTAAATCTACTATATAATCATTTCCCCTTGTGATATTTAATTTCCTTGGAAATGGTTCCAAATCCCACTACTACAAATAATATAATAGGTATAACTTAACACTTTAAAGTCTTAGTTATGATGAAATTCTAATTATGAAAATCTCATGAGAGATATTGTGAAAGTCTAAAGTTGTTAATCTTAATATTAATTATTAATTATTGAATCAACATATTCACTAAAATATTAAAATATTATTCATGATCATATAAAAACTCTTAATTACACAATCCCTTGAATGATAAACTCTAAATTTTATTTTTAAATCTATATTTTAATAATGCATTTATACTTTGTAATAATACTATATTTATTAAAAGGAGATAAACATATTGACTTGCATGCACAATACATGATAATATGTTTATGTATACATAAATAAAAGTAAAATGTAAAATAATTGACTTTTTGAAAAGAAATAGTAAAAAATTATTTAAATCATAAATATAATAACATTTCAATATGTCTTGATGATGTTCATAGAAAAATCTAAAGTTTCATGGCATCATATTGAATTTAATTTCAATTCTACACAAAAGTTACATAATAAATGTAAGTTGTACAATCCAAAATCTAAAAAAAATTGAGATCCTGTCAAACAAAGCTAAATCAACATATTGATCAAGTTTAATAGCAATATGATATTTTTATCAAAGAATAATATGTTTTACAATTGTAGATTAAATTATTCTTTTTAATGCTGAAACATACTATCTTGAAATGAGATTTTTTTCTTTATGGTAATAGAAATTCTATACTTTTAACATTTTCATCAGAGTAACTTTAAATGGTCATATAATAATAGAATCGTATATATCTATATAATTGTTTTATGAAAATAAAACATTTAAAAAAACACACACAATAGATATTCTTCCTTTTATTATTGTTTTTTTTTTATTCTTAAAATAATTAAAACCAATAATTTTTACTAGCAAAAAAATTAATTAAAATTAAAATTAATTTATTTTTTTCCTTTGTTTCTCTTATAGTAATTGTATTGACTATCTACAGAGTATGTCACCATTTTAGAATGTTTATGGATGTAATAAAAGTGCAAAAGAATAATTAAAAGTTTTAAAAGTAGTTGTAAGATTAAAAGGCTAGCATAACAACTACTTCCTTAGAAAACAAAAGGGAAAGGGAAAGCTTATGCAAAGAGCACCAGAAATTGTCATAGTTAAGTATCGGCACACTATGCTCCTAAGCGGTACACAAAATTATAATATATATACATACATACATACATACATACATACATACATACATACATACATACATACATACATACATACATACATACATACATACATACATACATACATACATACATACATACATACATACATACATACATACATACATACATACATACATACATACATACATATATATATATATATATATATATATATATATATATATATATATATATATATATATATATATATATATATATATATAGTTATCTTTATATGTGACTCAACTATTTATAGTTATTGTTTGTCATTTGAGTATACTTTGGGTTCAATATTTCATGTAAGGATCAAAAAGTGGTTATTACAAAGTGTTGTTTGAAACTTATTTCTTATTGACCCATTGCATGTTTGTTTTGACAATCGAAAAATATACAATTGATCTAATAGTTATGTACAAATATCTCATTACTATTTTTTATTAAAAAAAGAATAACCATTGACTCTTGAGATGATTTTATAGTGGGATTTTAATTAGTAAAATCTAATGAACACAAATGGAACATGGACTATAATTGGTATTCTTCCCCTACAAGAAGATTTTCATAGTCTAAAGAGAGCAATTTTAAACTATAATCATCTAGGGGAAGTGAATGCATAGCTTTCATAGCTAACTTTATGCACTCACATATCCTAAACAATAGAATAGATTTTTAAAAAAAATTCCAATTGTCTTCATATGCAACTTAACTACATAAAGCTCTTGGTCTCGCTTTTGGGTATTAAAGACAAATGTTGTAGGGTTAGTTATGAGTGCAAATGTAAAAAATTGGACATTTCAAACTATTGTCTAAAACATATTATGTATTGTCCTATTACCTATT
>BSBK01007698.1:0-357392 GCA_027943335.1 Chamaecyparis obtusa
GACTAAAAGTCATCATCCAAATCAGATGATAAAATTTACTGCTAGGCTTTTTATTTTTGTATTCAGATAACTCATGTTTAACATCATTGCATGATAAGGAAAACATCATTTTTTTGGTCAAATTTATGAAAGATGACATAAGCACATCTTAAACCTTTATTGGTTAAACCATCAACATGCAAGATGCATTGGTCTCTATAATGCAAAGGTGGTGTGTAAGTCTTCCTAAGCCCATACCCTAATTGAAATGAGTGCTCAATCAATCAGCAAGTGAGACAACTTCTCACATCAAACATCCTCATAAGGATTCACTAGCTAGGTATCTCCTAATGCACCTAAAGCCTCCAAGTTATCAAATCTTCAAACTAGTCTTCCACCTTTTTTGTACCACCTTAGAACACCTTAACATGGTCAATGTGCCATGTTCCACCAGCCCTCCAAGTCTAGTCAATAGTTCTTCAACCCAATCCACTCCATTAGCCTTCTAGGCTTGTAGCCCTCACTAGTCACTAAATTGCCCTTTTTCTCTCCAACTTCCCAAACAACTTAAGAAAAAAATTAGTGTTTCAAATACCCTTTTGGGTCCTCTAAAACATACCCAAATCCCAAGGTACACTCCTTTGGACCATGTATCAGATCCAATAACCTAGTATTATCCAACTAGGCCTAAATCACTCCATTAACAAAGCAACTCATAGATTTAATCACAACGTATATAGTAGTGGATAATTCAACCACGGTTGGTCAAAAATGATGAATGCTTAAGTTGACCATTCAACCATGCTTGGTCAAAATTCCTCATGGATATGTCGGTCATTCTTAATATCGTAGCTCAAAATTTTGACGTTGTTTTTAGTCAAAATTTTGACCAAATGGTGAGTTGAATATTTTGACTTTAAAGGAACTTGTGGAAAAATTGACAAAGAAAGTTCGACAACAAAAAAGGTCATTAGTTGACCATTTTGCATCAAAAAATAGACCAATTTGCGTCAACAAGGAGGCCAAAATTTACTAGTGGCATGCGTCCTAGCACAATAAATCTACCATCTTTCTTAAGATCTATGATTAGGAGTGAAGTAAGGAATTAGAGCTTAAGTATATATCATGAATTAGATATTATTCTTAATATAATATGATGTAAATGCATAATGATGTATATAATAATTGGGAATCGATAACCTCCTAGTTTGAAACATTACAAATCACAATCCCTAGGTACAATTTAGACCCACAAAGGGAAATTTTAGAGAAAATCAAGAAATGACCGAAAAGGGTATATTACATCTTCACATCTATATTTTTGTGGGTTGAAATACCATATATCTATATTCAATTTTGGGAGAAGGCATGTTTGCAGACCATTGGCAAATAGGTATGTGCCTCAAAGGAAACAATTAATTATGGGAGTACCACCAGCACTTGGATTTGTGTGGAGAGATTTTTCTAGTAGTTTACCTACTAAGATCTTTAAAAAGTTGGCAAAGGAATTCGGGGGTACAAAACGTTGATAAGGAAATTATTTCTTTTAGATGTGGGAGGTTTTTTCTACTAGGCACCACACTTCTCTGCGTCCAAAAGTGAATAAATCTGATTTTGAGGGCTATTTGTAGCACCCCCACAAGGTAGATAGGTGTTGAGTCTCTCCATTACTTAATGTCTTCCTAGATACATATGATCTCCTAAAGACACCTTTTCTAGTCTGCACAAATACTTTTTCTCCTCCTTTAGACAATATTCAAGAATTGGTTTTTGAGATTCCCCTGGAGTCTCTAAAGAGGCAACATTTTCAAAGAACAAAAATAATTTCATGAAGAGAGAGGAATCCATGATTTAAAATATTGCAATCAATTTTTTCAGCTCACATTTACTAGAAAAGCTTGTTAGGAAAATGGTGTCTCAACCTTGCAATAATAAAGATATTATCTCTGATACATGAGCGACGAGGATTCAAGGGCATCACCTCTAAGTTCAAAGTTGCAAGGGGTTTTAACACTTGTTGGCCCCCACGACCAACTAGGATCCAAGGGGAAACACGACCTAGCAGGGGTTTCTAAGGGCAGCACCCTGGAAACAAAATTTTACTTATAATTTAGCGTTATGAATCCTGATTGTTTTTCATTACTTCATAGGTCTAACAATGGATATTTTGTACGCTATTTTTTGGATGGTTTTAACCCATATTTTTGTAATATTGTTTGACAATTTTATTTTTTGTATCTCCTATAACTAGGCAGGTGACATGCATTTTGATGTATTCTAAGAGTCTAATAGATGTCAATTTGCCTATGGATCTTTGTTGGTGATACTCCTATGAGAAGCTTCCTTTGCAAGTATATTGTAATTTGTTATTGATTTTTGAATAATATATTGAGCGGCTTTTCTACCAAAAGAGTTTTCCACACATAAATCATTGTATTGTGGTATGCATGTTATTTATGTTAAGTTTTTGTAATTGTTGTAAAAATTTGTAAAATTTTTTGCATTACCCTCCTCCCAAGATTAGTGTAGGAAGTTATTTTTCTACATAACTTTCTTACAAGGCTTGGTTCCAAGGAGAACAATCATTCTAACCAAGCTAGGACAGAAGAAATGGAGGAGAAGATCACCTTAGTGAAAGTAGATCAAAACACATTTCTTTCTTCTTATACTGACTTTGGGTGGACTAAGAAGGAAAAATCTCCTCTTGATAAACACCAAATGTTTCTCAAATCAGAAATGAAAGAGTGTAAGGTTTGACAAAGGGAAAATGAATTAGTCAGCGAGGTCGTCAAAAACAAAATAAATTAGCTATGTTGTAATGTAGTGTCTCATAGTAGAGGGTTATGTTGATTGCACAACCATGTGTGGTCTTTTTGTAGCACCTCTTGTGGAAAGGGCATGCCTTTCTTATGTTTTTATATTTTTAATATGGGAGTGAATCCCATTGTCCACAACTTCTTACAAGTTAAAAAAGATTATTTAATTAACATTAGAGGAAAGAGATGGTGGGAATAATTAAATAGCTCAAAATTATTTACTTAATCATGAAGAAGGGGGTGAGAAATGATTAATAGGGAAGGGTAACTATTTTGTCTACAAATATCATCTTACATGAATGACTAGCATAATAATATCATTACCAATAATTTTGACATGTAGATTGTATTTGAAGGACTCCACTAAAACCCTTATTCAACCAAATACTTGTCAATTTTGATGTATCATACCATGGTGTCTACTTCAAGCCATGTAAAGATTTATTTAGTCAAAATACAAGATGCTCCTTCCCTACAACTTGAAAACCTTGTGGTTGTGATATGCACACTTCTTCCTAAAAATATCTTTTGAGAAAGGCACTCTTCACGTCCATTTGATGGACCATCTACTAAACTAAGTTACCGTGATTTGAACTAATCAGATGGTGCTCATATTTTTTGTAGAGACAAAGGTATCCTTACAATCAATTCTCTCTCTACAAGAAACCTTTAGCAACCAATTCATCTTTGTATTTATCTAATATATCGTATGCTTTATAGTTAACTGTGTACACCTATTGGAGTGGATCTCTTTCGTGGTTAAAGATTTGAAAGATAACATATCTCATTCATCTTTAGACCCTCATGTTCAATTTCCATGGTCTTGAATATTGACCATGAGAGTAAAATTATTTTTGAACTAATCAAGCAACCTAACAAGGGGGTCAACCCTTACATAAACAAGGTCTGAAATAAAATACATGTCATCTAGAACACTTAAATAGCATAATAGATGTTGACTATAAAGACAAAATACTTATCACA
Organism: Chamaecyparis obtusa; assembly: GCA_027943335.1. Classification (NCBI taxonomy): domain Eukaryota; kingdom Viridiplantae; phylum Streptophyta; class Pinopsida; order Cupressales; family Cupressaceae; genus Chamaecyparis; species Chamaecyparis obtusa. Next base: position 3,780 of record BSBK01007698.1, read on the forward strand.
GATGCTAGAATCCCTTCACAGGAAGGCCCAACTCACACCACAAGAGATGATGGGCGAGATTTTGGAGAAAAGTTATTCCTATGTCGTCGGGTAATAGTACAAGCAATGATATCCTTAGGCTCCCCAAAAAAGGAGACTTCATTAGGACAACCACCATCACAACGACTGGAGTGTTGAAGAAGTTGGGCAGTGTCAGCAAAACCCTAATGTAAAGTAGGAGCTAAAGCAATAGGAGGGAAATCGTCCACCAAGTTGGAGGGGACCGCACCTGTAGTAGTAGGGACAATTTCTGGAGTTGTAGTTAGACCTAGATTAGCAACAGAGGCTTGACACCGAGCAGCAACATGGGAAACATTCATATTTTTAGAAGGGGTTTCATCTTCATCAACAAGGAGATCTTCAGAAGAAGAATCAAAGAGAGATTCAAAAGCACGAACTATCAAATGATCTTCACTTGCATCCTTCCACCAAGTAGCAGCACATTTTTGGTGCTAGAGAGTGCAATCAATAGTTGTATGCCTCTTATGAATCTACACTCAATCATTTCACTTAACATCTCCAATAGTGCTTTCCCACCCACTTTGATCTCCTCTTGGAAGTCCCTACATCCAAATCAGCATTTTCATAATGCTATATCAGTTTCTGGATTTGATTGTGTAGAATTTTTTGTCATCAACATTTCGGATCTTATGTTAGTAAGATCCATTATCATGATGCAAGAGAGCAAAAGGAACATAAGATCCAAAACGGTGATGACAAAGAAATTCTACACAATCGAATCTAGAAACTGATATAGCATTTGTATGGATTGTGGAAATCTAATAGATTTGATTGTCATGATGACTTGGACAACCCATGTGTGTATCACTTAGAGGTTGATATAAGATACTATATATGAAAATTGAGTCTATTTCCCAATGCTCTAAGTCCCCCTTCAACTCGAGCTTCTTGAAGATGAACAGTTGAAACCTTAGCCACAATTTATTGATCTTCAATAATATAGAAGTCTAGATAGGTCTAGAAAGGTTGTACTTCCTCGACACTGAGAATATCTTTGTCAAAAATCAAGCAATCGGTTTCAATATGAATCAATATGCATGCCTTATTATCTTCATATACCCTATAAGAATTAATTTCCTACTCTTAGGATCTTATTTGGTTCTCTTTTCATCTACAATCTAGAAAAAAACAATGGAACCAAAGACCTAAGGTTACTAACTTTCAATTTCCTTTGAGTCATGTTTCCTCTAGTGTTTAATTTTTCACCTCATTTTTTAGAGACCTACTTATCAAATAGATTTTAGTATATATTGTCTCAACCCAAAATCTCTTGGGACCACGTCAATCCATCTCTATGATAGTACAATTATGCCCATCAATTACTCCATTCTATTGCAAAGTGTGATCAAATATCTTTTGATGACATTTTTACCACAAAAATTGTTGAATCAATTAAACTAAATTTTTCCTATATTATTAGTTATAAGAGTTGTTGTGACACTATATTCTTTTTCTACTAATTCTTTGAACTCTTGAAATTCATTAAGCACTTCAAAATTTACTTTTAGAAAATACTCATATTTTCCTACTAAAATCATCCACAAACAAAAGAAAATGCCTACACTATCTAACTATTATCATGTTCATTTGTCCACAAATGTTTGTATGAACTAGTTGTAGAACGCTTGGCCTTCAAGCTTGCTTATCATCAAATTTTGATTTATGGTGCTTCCCAACCTACTAAGTCCCACACACCATTGTATCTATTGTTAAATGTCAAGAATCCCATCTTCCATGTTCTCTCAAGCCATTTGAGTGATGTGGGATGAATCAAGGTGTCTATATCATTGATGCCAAAGCGTAGTAACACCTAATGCACCCTTGGCTATCAATGCTTGTCCTCTAACCTATCCAATCTATACCAAAATAAATAGGTTTCTTGATCTCCTTGTTAAATGATACTGCATTTGTGTTTGTTGAAAATGAAATATAGATTAGGTCTATATCACATAATCTATATCTATATCACCACCACCAAATTATGTGGCATCCAAGAAAGTAGTGTACTCTATGAACCAACCTCGTATGTCAATGAAGTGAGGTGATGCTCCTAAATTGATGAACCATTTAAATGAATTAATTGACTAATCTTCTAGTCTTCAAGCCATTAATACATAGTGAATAGAGGTAAAATGGAATCACCTCTATTTAGAATGTGTATGTGTGTGTAATGTGTATGGGGGAAATATGAGATCCACTTCTAAATCCAAATTCCCAAAGGAGAGATCCAATTTGATCAACCAAAAGGTTGATGCACAATCGAATCAATCTATGGAGAATATGAAAGAGAGAAAAAAACCCTATATTTCCCTATGGTAGAATTGAAGTGTTTGGAATTTGAAATAATTGAAATGCAAGTACTAACCTCAAATTAGGGCAAATCTAGAAAATGCCAATTTCTGATGTTTGTGTACTTTCGGGCAAATATGCAACTTGTTTTGGACTGAAAATGTCGAGACGGAGAAAACCCAGAAACCTTTTTCCAAGATGAGATCAAGTCAACTTTGACCCTCATAAAAGGTAAAAGGCTAGATTCTTTATTTGAAGGTCGATTCTGACTTTGTTCGCAGATCTCGGAAGCTCACCAAAAAGGGTATTCAAATCCGCTCTCAGATATGAAGTTCTACACCTATACCTGCAAGAAAATGGGGTATTTTTGTTGTTTGTTTGAGGGGTTTTCCTTGGTCAAACCCCGATTTGGAATCAACCTTAATATTGAAATTGAAATGAGAATGCTAGCAAGTAGTAGAAATGGATCTAACAATGAAGCCATGCAATTCAATAGATATGTAATTGTATTTTGAATGTAAACAAGTATATTGATATGAAAGCTTGAACATAACAATGACATATGTAAATCAAAACCATGAAAGTAAATACAAAACCTTCATGCTTGTATGTTTGGAATCCACCTTGATAGAAGAATGAATGAATCTTGAAGATGAACAAAAGGATCTTGAAGGAAGATCACACCATCATGATGGCTAGATCTAGGGTTTGAATGATGAATCTTGAATGCTTGAACCAAATCCCTTCAATAGCTTGAATGCTTGAATCCTTGATCTTCAATGGAGAACTTAGATGGAGAAGAAGACTTGAATGCTTGCTTGATCACCTTGAGATCTTGAGAGATGTTCCCACCAAACTTGATTGAGAGATATGAATAATGGATGAGAAAATGAGAGAGGAAGGCCTCCTTTTATAGTGAACTAGGGCACAATCCTCTAGAGAGGCCACCTTGGAGAATTAAATCTCAATTAGGTCATAACCTTTAGAAAATATACTTAGATTAAATGCAATTAGAGGATTTACCATTTCTAAACTCGAAATAGCCAACCCGAAGGCGGGAAAACAAATATCCCCCAAACCCGACACTCGAAAATCAAAGAATTTGGAAATTCAAACAGGGGGAAAAATCAAGCTTGTAACTGACCTAGTCAAGATCAAGCTCGATTTTGACCTAGTTAGGATCAAGCTCGACCCTGACCTAGTCAGGATCAACCTCGATTATGACCTTATGGGCCCAAATCTAGCCAGAATCAGGACAGGAGGTCCCTTGGATGCCCAAAGACCTAAAAATGATACCAAAATAGGACAGAATACTAGGGATAGGCATAAAATCCTATGATGATTGTGATGAAGGCCAGGAGGACCTATTTCTAAGTCCTACCTAGAAAATAGAGCCATGGAAGAGGGAAATTAAGGATAATCCTCAGGATCCTAACCCTAATTTCACCTAGAATGAAGCAGAAAAGAAGTGGAAAGCGGGGAGAAAGTCAAATCAAAGCAAAGATAAATTCAAGACATCCAATATGACCCCAAACCACTTACTCGGAGGGCTAAATGCTCTTAACATGGAATTGCTTCCATTTTAAGACGATACATTAAGCCCCCACTTTAGCAAGAGTATGGACTCGATGCAAACTCTTAGTAAAGGAGAAGAAAGAGAAGATCCAAGTGGATTCAAAACGAGATAGAATGACACTTAGTTAGGGACACAAGCCCCCAGACTAAGGATTCTAACTCAACATACACGTACAAGGGTGCGAAAAATAAAAGGACACAAAAAAGGGGTTAGTACTAAAACAAACCCAAATCAACTAGCACAAGAAACCTTGCTAAGAAACATTTCTTATACTAACATCATATTTGGAAAGCTATCATAAAAGCATAAATGTTTACATAACAAAGACAAGAACAACACTATAAATGACATAGCTTCATGATCCAGTCCTACTAGCATGAAAGCGAAAAGAGAGAGAGGGAGAAGAGTGATTACCTTGCCTAGTAAGATGCCCACCTTACCATGAATCACCCTGGAAGGAGAGCCCAACAGGTTCACCCATAAACTACGCTTCTAATTATAATGCGTCTTCTGACGGCTTCTGGAATACCCATAGATCCACCTTCTTATATCACTATGAATATGAAATGCATGTCTCCTCGGGATTTAGCAACTTATGTGCATTACCTTCGGAAGATTTAGCATATAGGTGCATGTCTTTTCAGGATTTAGCAACTTATGTGCATTACCTTCCAAGATTTAGCATATTTGAAATTGGAAATGTGTGTCCCTTCATAATTTAGCAACTTATGTGTGTTACCTTTAGAGGATTTAGCATATTGAAAATTTTGAAAAATGTGTCTCCTCAGGATTTAGCAACTTATCTATGTTACCATCGGAAGATTTAGCATATAAATGCGTGTCTTTTCAGGATTTAGCAACTTATGTGCATTACCTTCCAAGATTTAGCATATAAAAATTAAAAAAAACTATAGTACAAGGGAGGCCCTATATATGCCCCCCTCAATATGGCAAAAAAATACTATTTTGACATGTTAAGAAAAGAAAAGAATAAGGATAAAGCTTTCCTCAGAATCAAGACAATATCCACAAACAACACCCAGTCGAAGCCAAGAAGGTCATAGCTCCTATGAGGCCATGGAAGGGATGAATGTAAAGAGATATCATGCAAGAAGTGAAAAGAAAGTAACCCTTATGAGGGATAGCACACTGTTCACTTTCTAGGGTGAGAGATATATCAACCATGAATACCCAATGTCAAACAACAAAATAGGTTGTGATTAAGGACAAAGATCCTCAATGCAAACCAAAAATTTTCATGTATGATTGGATATCACATAATAGATAAATATTGCTTAACCAAGGAAAGAGGTGAATCTCGGAAAGACAGAAAAGAAGGAGATAGCATCCTTGCCCCCCAAGTGTAGGAACAAAGATGGAAGAGGATACCTACTTCACAATGCAAGGAGATATCCTATTTACAACAATGTACACCACATCCTAAGCGAGGGATATTGACACCTACATCCAAGAATATAGATAATTGTGAAAAGGATATGTCACTCATAGAAAAGGATCCTCAAAGAAAGAGATCTTATCAACAAGACCCCCACCAAAGAGCAGTGCTTTAGATAAAATATCATTTTTCAATAGCGGGAACAAAGATTCAATCATCAGGCCCCATGCAAAGAAGAGGAAGAGGAATCTTTGGAATGAGGGAAACAACTCTAACACCAAAGCAAGGGTGAGAGTTTATAAAGAACATAATTTGCAACATAGAGAAGAAGTGACGACTTAGGACAACTTCTCATATAAGAAGGTTATCTATAGTCAGAACATCTATCAATATGATGAAATAATATTGCAATATAAACAAATACCACTAAGCTAAGGAAAGCGGCTCCCTAGGCAAAGAGAAAGAAAGAGGTACCTTGCCCCCCAGAGATAAGGACAAGGGATACCTTTGCAAAACACGTCTTAGAAAAGATATCTTGAAAAGAAAAGATAGATTCTATGGATGATTAAAAACATAATGCAAATCTATAGAAAAATAGGAGAGAAAGAATACCAATTAAGCCCAAATAAAAGACCTAATGGATTCTAGGAGACTGGATGAAGATACACCTCTTGCCCCCCAGTCATGAGACAAGAGGGGAAAAACATCTACATTATATCTAAAGGAGGGGAATCCCCTATATCAAAATTATGAAGGAATTGTAAAACTGCACGAGAGTGAGATATAATTTCTATAGCAGCTCTTTCTCTAACATATAACTTGAAATGTTTACAATCAGCAAGTAAATGTTTGTTACTATAATGAAAAGGACATTTGTATTTGTATAAAGCATCGATCGGCATAGGTCTAAAGATTTCTTTCTTGGAATTCATTAGCTCAACATATACCTTGTTAGCCACTTCTTGACGAGTATTAGGGTTATCTAGGATAGGTGTGGGGAGAAGAATATGAAGAGGAGGAGGATGTTTAGCATCACCTACCTTAACTTGAGATTTTGAACAACCAACACCATACATATCCGGCTTAGGGGGTATATGAACTGGGAACCTAATACCATGCTCATTGATCCCAAGCCCTAAACCTTTATAACCTTGTTTAGTCACCATATTATATCCAGTAGTGTACATATTATGTAAAGCTTCTATAGAAGGTGATTGTGTATCATGTTCATGAGTAAAGGTTGCATGAGGTGGGATAATAGGTTTTGAAGGAGTTTCTTTACCCTTTCCTTTAATATCATCGTGAATCGGAGGAGAAGGTAAATCAAAGAAATCTTGCACATCCACATCCTGAACTATAACTTGAATCCCATCATAAGTATGGGAAGAGCGAGGATGAACAGATGGAGAATTAGGTATCGAATTAGGATTAGGAAGATTAGGATTGGGATTGATAGGATTAAGATTAGGATTGATAGGATTAGGATTAGGAAGATTAGGAGATGGTGTATCATCTACCAAATTCTTCACATAATCCAAAAGATTAATAAGGCTACCACATAAATCTTTAATGAAGGTTTTAAATGTAGGCAGACTAGTGTCGATCAACTTCACAAAACCATAAGCAAGAGCAAAGTGAAGGGTCATCAACATAATGAAGTGAATGATACTCTCATAAACATCATAGGTATTATAAAGAGATGCTAAAAAAAGAGTAATGAAGAACATAACTACACACCAAAGCATCTTAACAATCACCATAAAAAAAATTGAAATGGAAGAAATATTTTTGAATTTTATTAAATATATAGATTTTTTTGTATTTTTTAATGCAACAACATAAACTAGATCTAATCTAAATGCAAGAAAGGATCTAAAATCTAACACAATAGAGCATCTAATTCCACAAAAGAAAAGGGGTAAGTATGTCGGGTTCACCAAAATGAATAGGGGTAAAATGGCATCACACTTATTCAAATGTGTATGTGTGTGTAATGTGTATGGGGGAAATATGAGATTCACTTCTAAATCCAAATTCTCAAAGGAGAGATCCAATTTGATCAGCCAAAAGGTTGATGCACAATCGAATCAATCTATGGAGAATATGAAAGAGAGAAAAACCCTATATTTCCCTATGGTAGAATTGAAGTGTTTAGAATTTGAAATAATTGAAATGCAAGTACTAACCTCAAATTAGGGCAAATCTAGAAAATGCCAATTTCTGATGTTTGTGTGTACTTTCGAGAAAATATGTATCCTGTTTCGGACTGGAAATGTCGAGATGGAGAAAACCCAAGAAACATTTTTCTAAGATGAGATCGGGTCGACTTTGACCCTCATAAAAGGTCAAAGGCTAGATTCTTTATTTGAAGGTCGATTTTGACTTTGTTCGTAAATCTCGAAAGTTCACCGAAAAGGGTATTCAAATCCGCTCTCAGATCTGAAGTTTCGCACCTGTACCTGCAAAAAAATGGGAGATTTTTGTTGTTTGTTTGAGGGGTTTGCCTTGGTCAAACCCCGGTTTGGAATCAACCTTAATATTGAAATTGAAATGAGAATGCTAGCAAGTAGTAGAAATGGATCTAACAATGAAGCTATGCAATTCAATAGATATGTAATTGTATTTTGAATGTAAACAAGTATATTGATATGAAAGCTTGAACACAACAATGACATATGTAAATCAAAACCATGAAAATAAATACAAAACCTTCATGTTTGTATGCTTGGAATCCACCTTGATAGAAGAATAAATGAATCTTGAAGATGAACAAAAGGATCTTGAAAGAAGATCACACCATCATGATGGCTAGATCGAGGGTTTGAATGATGAATCTTGAATGCTTGAACCAAATGCCTTCAATGGCTTGAATGCTTGAATCCTTGATCTTCAATGGAGAACTTAGATGGAGAAGAAGACTTGAATGCTTGTTTGATCACCTTGAGAGTTTGAGAAATGTTCCCACCAAACTTGATTGAGAGATATGAATAATGGATGAGAAAATGAAAGAGGAAGGCCTCCTTTTATAGTGAACTAGGGCACAATCCTCTAGAGGGGCCACTTTGGAGAATTAAATCCCAATTAGGTCCTAACCTTTAGAAAATATACCTAGATTAAATGCAATTAGAGGATTTACCATTTTGAAACTCGAAATAGCCAACCTAGAGGCGGGAAAACAAATATCCCTGAAACCCAACACTCGAAAATCAAGGAATTTAAAAATTTGAACAAGGGGGGCAAAATCGAGCTTGTAACTGACCTAGTCAAGATCGAGCTCGATTCTGACCCTATGGGCCCAGATCTAGCCAGAATCAAGACAAGAGGTCCCGGGGATGCCCGGAGACCTAAAATTGATATCAGAATAGGACAAAATACCAGGGATAGGCATAAAATCTTATGATGACTGTGATAAAGGCCAAGAGGACCTATTTCTAAGTCCTACCTAGAAAATAGAGTCATGGAAGAGGGAAATTAAGGAGAATCCTCGGGATCCTAACCCTAATTTCACCTAGAATGAAGCAAAAAAGAAGTGGAAAGCGGGGAGAAAGCCAGATCAAAGCAAAGATCAATTCAAGGCATCTAATATGACCCCAAACCACTTACTCGAAGGGCTAAAAGCTCTTAACATGGAAGTGTTTCCATTTTAAGACGATATACATAGAAAGGGAGTCCTCTAAATGTTCTCCAACATGAATATTTTATTGATTCTATTCATGCCCTCCCTAGTTGTATTTCCATTCAGCCGACTTTTTTTGTGATGTCTATTCATATGGCACTACTAATCGTGAGAATGAAAATGTGATGTTTTCTAGATTATTTATTGTATCTTCATTGTGACCTTGCCCTTTCTTATGCAACCATTTTCCTATGCCATTGTTTTTTGTTGCAAATGCCTATTCCATACTCATCTCACTACTATTACCAAGTTGTTTGTTCAATAGGTCTTGTTTTAAGAGCTTATAAACTTAAAGTCAATATCTATAGAGTTGATATTTAGTGTCTAAATGAAATGCTCATAAGCATGTGATAAGATTTTCAACAAGATTACCACATTTTCATGTTCCATCTTTTCACGAATGGATGAAAAATGATATTTGTTTTCCTTAATTGAGTAAATGCTCTTGTAAAGACATCTTCTCATTTTTAGTGGTAGAAAAAAGCATATTCTTTTGAAAGAAAGTCATGTCCTTATTCAAAGTCTCTTGACGTTCTCATCCACATTATCATTGGAATTGTCCTTGTTCAGACTTCAATGACATCTACGACTAATAATTTGATCAAAATGATTTGACTTTTTATCACATTCATCAAACTTGTCTAAATCTTTACTCACAATTATTGGCCTAGTGTTGGTATCAACTAATAATTTGATCAAAATGATTGACTTTTTATCACATTCATCAAACTTGTCTAAATCTTTACTCACAATTATTGGCCTAGTGTTGGTATCAAGGATGATCTTTTTGAGACATTTTTACTAGAAAATTATTAGCATTCATTGCTTCCACATTTTATGATTTTTGCTAGAAAAATGTTGAATGCCTTAAAAAATAACGTTGGGTAATCAGATCATTTAACTTATTATTCCCTCCCACAAATCACAAATATGGCACGAAAAATCCTTGCCCAAGAAAGATTATAGGCTGCAAAAACCTAAATGTTTTCTAGTTAGCCCTAATTAGCACTGCACAAACCCCACAGCTCATAAACCATAGCTACCAAACATACAAACCCTAAACGCCAGTCTAATAAGCCTAGTTGTAACCTAAGAATACTGAAAAAAAAAGTTCAAAACCCTAAACTTGAACTAGCAAACCCTAGTTGTCGTCGATTTGAAAAAATTATTCAAAATTGAATGTGGAAGAAAAATACACCATCAAAAATATCCCCGCAAAAAAAACATAAAAAACTTAGACAAGTCGAATAAAAACATTGCGCAATTTTCTAACTATAAATAGATGCAATTTTCATCAAAACTAGTCCCTTGAAATAACGAGTCTTTCTTATTGGATGTCCCAAAAAAAAAGATTGATTTGCATACATGTCAACACATTTCCATCCTTTGGACCCTAGAGGCACATTTTCCTTTGGAATTACTTAAGCATTTTAACGAGTTCTAATACATCCCCTCTTCCTTTGTTCATCTTTATTGTGTTTAACGAGTTCTAATTACTTCCAAGAGTTTAACCATTGCGAACTAACTTGTGTTCACTTTTTGGATTTAAAAATATAGACCTCATCAAATGAAAGAGTAAACGATGCTAATGTTTCGAATTTGAATAAAACTAATGTGCGAAAAAGCCAAAAGACTGCCATTGGCAACATTCAAGATTTTCTACAAAAATGAAACCACAAATTCAAGTCCGTATGTGCCAGGAAAATGCTACATCTGTGGAAAATGCATTATCCTCGAACATAAGCAAGATTGTTGAGTTAGCCCACCCTATTCAAAATGTTTCACACAAGATGAAAATAAGGTGACAATCAAAATGTAAACATGAAGGCTTGTTATGCAAATGTGCAGATGTTCTCGCTAAATACATCATAATCATAGACACAAGTCTTGGCAACATATAACCTAGTATATAGAAAAAAATTTTAGAAGTGACGTTTGGATACACAAATGGGAACATGTCTGATTCTTATCTTGAAGCTGCAACCAACCACAATGAAGCTGCTAGAACAGGAATCGCATGAAGTACTGGAGCATTCATATTTGGGCTTGCAAAAACAGTGGACAAATTGATTGCCAAAATGAATCATATTTGGGGTTCAACATATACACCCACACATTGTAATGAATGGTGGGAAGATTTCACCGATTTATAATGTAAAATACATTAAAGGCCTCAGACGGCTATTAAACCTCTCGTAGGCCAGAACATACATTTTGCATCAATATTTTCTATGAATATTGAAGCTGCAAGGATGGGGTTTATTAAAGGAGCTCGAGCATGGGGCACACTTTGACCACTCTATAGTAGTATCGTAAGACCCAAAATCCACAATAAATATGGATCACAGCAGTATGCCACTTTTTATGCCAAGTCTCCCTGTACAATTGTGTTGCCATTGATACTTCTTGATGGCTACAACAAAAAGAGCCTTGCTCATCTATTACCGTTCCCCTTGCATCGCCTATTGGAAAAGCTGCCAGGTATACATGATTTCTACCTTGAAGACGAGCAGCTGTGAGAAGAATAGTCTTCTTCCATGTCTGCTTTGGCATCAACAGCATCTGTATTAACAAAAGCAGGGAATTCTGTAAACTCAACAATTTGTTCATCAGGATCTTCTGGACGTGAACCATCATTTATAGACTTCTTGGTTCTCTTCCCAGCTCTTCCTTTCTGCTTGGAATCCCCGTCAATTATTAACTGCCTGGGATCTTTCAGTTCTGCAGATGCGTCTGCATACTTGACAGTTTTCTGTGTGATCCGAGGCTTTGATGGTGTCTTCCTTTCTGCATTCCTTTTTCTCTGCAGGATCAAAAACGTTGCCTCAATATTCGCCAACTCCCCTAAACTAGTCTATATATAGACAGCATTTATATTGCATGCAAAATATAAATTAATATAACAGAAATATTAATAAATACATGTAATATTAATATTCCTAAACCAAGATTGAACAGTAGCAAACTAACCTTTTTACTTCCTGACTTTTCATTTTCCAGCTCACCATCCTTCTCTGATGCTAATGTGATGTCTTCAAGACAAGCATCACCTTCTGCATCAAGACGAATGGCCTTTTTTCTCTGCTTCTCCTTTCCCTGGTACGATAAATTGACAAAAACAATCCATATATTAGAAAACATACACCAAAAACAAAACTAACAGAAGTGAAGGAAACCAAGATAATAGCACCTTGTGTGAGAATGGGAGTGTGAGAATGGGAGAGGGGCAAACAGAAACCTTTTAACTAGGACTAAACATAAAGGTTTTGGTGATTACCCAAATTTTAATTCCATTTCATTTCATGTACCAAAAACCCGGTTTTCTCAGGCCCCTCTGAATTTTTGTTGTGTGTGATAGATTTGAATTATGTTAAATATGTAAATTGGACTTTATATATAACTGGAATTAGAGCAATAGTGGGTTGGCCCACAGTCATGAAACTGGTTAAGTTACAACCTTTTAATGGTTTCAGATCTTGAAGCTGCCATTTGGTTTCTCTCTCTCTCCACTTTTTTTCTCCACTAGAACCATTAGGAAAAAGGTAAGATTGTCTTTTCCACGTTTGTGCTCCTTGTTTGCGAAACAGTATATGGTCACCAACTCTGGTACACTCGGTTCAAAGCAGTAGGTTTTTACGACTAAAAGGAAAGGCAAAACAAACTTCCAAAGCAAACAAAGACAAAGATATGCATCTGAAAGAACAAAGAGCGTTGATAATGGGAACAAGTGAAGTCCTCATGATGACAGTCATGAGCAGTCAGAGGCAAGAAAAAGATGCACAAAGAATATAAGTGCAATGGCAAGCTGGGACATGTTGAGGATACTTGCTTCAAGAAATGAAAGATCCTATGAATGAAATCAAAGACCTAAAGGAGCTCATGGGAAAACACAACAGATATGGTACAATTGATACCTTTTTTCTCATATGTCAAAAATTTCATGCTCAAACTTCAAAATTAAGTGTATTATGGATTCTGGATGTACTCATCATATGGCCAAGGATAGTACTTTGTTCCAATATTTTGGCAAAGCTGATGAGAAGATGGCATTAACCATGATGTTTTTATATGTGCCAAAATTAAGTGTTAGTCTGAGTGATGTCTCTTTAATAAGTACCTAAATTTGTTGTTGTAGAAGAGTACAATAATACTAACAGTGTTGTCCAATTACTTGATGTAAATGAGGATGAAATATCTACTTCCAGTTTGAAGTCTCTTTCAGTGGTGACTTTTGGGGGTCTTCCAGATGATAATGAGATTGTTTAAGGAGTTCTACTTCAAGGTGATGTTAGTTGTCTTGATTCAGTCAAAAGATAAATGTGAGTTTTTGTTTGGTGATTGAACCAGTAATCAAGATAGCATCACAATTAATGGGAGCATTAGACAATCATCATCAAGAGACTTTCTACTAAAAGTATTAATTACTGAATGGGTTACATTGTGTGGGCCATCCCCTAGAGTGAGTTGAAGATATGTGGACCAGACCCTGTCCGGACCCACAGGCAGACCGGACCAGTACCACGGACCAGTTCGAACCATGGCTCGTACGGGGGCCCATTTTAACAGCAAACCCTGCCATCGCCATCCCAGAAACTCAGTGGAGCATAGGTTTGTTTTTGGATTGCTCCTCCCTTGTGGCAGAAATTCGTCCAGCTTGAGACTGTCAGGAACTGTCACTGAGGGGAGGTGTTAAGACCACTCTTCTTTCCAGAGGTATGGCTAGGTAATGCAAACTTCTATAGGCCCTTCAAGTTGTAAATGAAGAGGATATTAGAAGTGCCAAACGCATCTTGTTGTTAAGTCCCTTTGAGTTACCATTGCTGCAGTGTATCGTTGAGTTTTATACAAATCCCATGCGTAGATGTGCAATTTGCAGTTTAAAATTTTAAATGTATTTGACCAAAAAGCCTTAATGGGCCACCCAGCCCTTACATAGCTTGTGTTGATGATAGAGTCCTACACCTCCCCACCTAATCACTTATTTAGATCCAAAGTATCCATTTTCGCATCCATTCATTCATATTATATATTGCGATTTTACTGATATTATTTTCCTTGTGGTGTTTATTATAGTCTGATTATGGACCTGTTGTATTCATCTCATGATAATAAGAAACTAATGAGCTTGAGCAAATACTAATAATTATCTTAGTGCTTTATTGCCTACGGAAACAAAATCACCATGAAGAAACAAGTGTCTAGAAAGTCAAATAACCTGTATTGGCACTTGCTCCTTTATCTTCTTTTCCAGCTGAGCATCATCCAGTAACAATGAAACTACATCATCTGGAACCAATATATCACTTTGTGCTTGACGTCCAGTCATAACAAGCTGCTGGACAGTATTTTTTTGGCTAGCTCTTTGCAAAATTTTTTCTTCAACTGTCTCTTTACATATCAACCTATACACAGTGACCTAAAGCATAGAGAAAATAATTATAAACCAGACGCAGGCAAGCCAATCAAATATAGACAGAAAACAATGAAATGCAAACAAGACAGGATAGACTTATTCATAATCTCTGTATAGCTTGAATAGAACCTATCACAATAAAAACATCCAGTGATAATAAAGACTAAAAAGACTGTATGAAGCTAATAGCCACAACATAAAAAGTGTACATGTAAAACCAAGATCAATGATTCACCACACATTAAAATGATAAATATTTCTAACATTGCTAAAAGTTCTAAAATAACATCAAATAATGATTCACTTGTAAATACAATTGAATAGCTCAATTTTTAAATGAAGAATATTCCCTACCTCCTTGGTTTGTCCAAGCCGGTGTGCCCTATCCATGGCCTGTAAATCCAATGTTGGATTCCAATCACTTTCATAAAATATGACAGTATCAGCAGCTGTAAGATTAATTCCCAGCCCCCCAGCTCTTGTGCTCAACAAGAAGACAAATATATCTTGCCTGTACCATAAGTCATCAAAAATGGACTTATTAAAATCAACGAAGTTTCTGGAATACATAAAATGAAAGGGAACTAATCTGCAACATAAAACCAGGAAGAAACCACTATGGTTCACCCCTTAAAATAACATATCATCAAATGCAGCTTGATGTAATTCTGAAAGTTTCAACCATCCAGTAGATGGATAGATGCCAACTTGCCAAGGCAACATCCACACACCTATTTTGGAAGTCCCTGACCATGTCACGACGGTCCATTATAGTTGAAGATCCATCTAGGCGAAGATATCGGTACTTCCTGTAATTCATATAGTCCTGCAAAAGTAGTTGTTTGTAAGCCACTACTGAGAATGAGATTTTCGCAACAAAAATCATGTACTCTATAAGAATAACCTGTCGGTCCTAAAGATAATAAGAGTGTGAATCACAAAACCAATGGCAAATAATTACAATGTTACAACCACTATAAAAGAAATCTACAGTATGCAACTTTAGATTCATTAATATATATAAAAATTACATACTGTAATGTAGAGAAAAAAAAAAATGGGTGAACAAGTCAGCCAGGCACAGGGCAGGTGGTTGCAGAAAGAGCACCTCGAGGCAGATCAGGAGGAGCTTTACTGATGGGACCAAGGTCTAAGCCCGGCCAGTTTGGGAAGATGAGCAGATGAAGCTGACAAGAAGCTTCTGTTGGACCGGGAAGTTCTAAAATCATGGAGGAGTTCTGTGCTAAAAATAAGAATGACGTGAAAAAAATGGAAAATCCTGGCATTCAGCTGAAGATGAACCACAAGAGATCACAGCAATTTTGGGTTCGGAAAATATTCAATTCAATGAGAATCAGAAGATAGAAGCAGACAAAATCTTGGTTGAAACTAAGATTCTTTTGAACATCTCTATGGAAGAATTGGATCTACTGTCTTGACTCAGAAGAAGACAGTAAGGCTGAAGAAGATGAAGCAAATCTGATAGAGGAAAGGACTTTGGAGCAATTGCAGTCAAAAATCGACAAACCAAAGGTAATGCACTAATGCGGAAAAATAGAAGGGGAAGAAAGACAAACAAGAAAAAACTGGAAGTGAGAGGAGTTGCTAAAGGGCAAAAGAACTGAACTTGACAGGAAATTACAAAGGTCAGTTAGTTTTGAGAAACAGGAAGGAATTTTTTCTTCCCGAGGAAGGATAAAGGCCCTAACTTGGAATGTTAGGGGCATCCTAACAAATGGTACTTGATCAAGCAAAGATTGATCTCATTCTATTACAAGAAACCAAATGGAGGACAGAAGAGAGCGAGAAAAGAGTGAAATTCTGGAGGCAGTGGAGTGGGAGCTTCGACGGAGTTGGGTTTTCTATGGAATCCCTTCAACATTTCTGGTGAAAGCATCAAAGCTTGTCAAAATTGGTAGCTAGTCAAGCTTAGGCTTCTCCATGAGAATGCAACTATCTATGCCATCAATATATATGTTCCAACAATGACAAGGGAGAAAAAGGAGATATGGCAACAGGTGAGAAGGATTCTTGAGAGACTAAAATATGAAATGGTGACCATAGCAGGGACTTTAATGCTACACTGGACAGCTTGGAAAAAAGGGGTGGCTTGACTAACATTTCTCAAGTCCATCTGGACTTTCAGAAGTTTGTGGGGGACAATCAATTAAGAGATACTCAAGCAAAAAATGGAATCTTTACCTGGACAAATAGAAGGAAAGGTTTCACAAGCATAGCAGAAAGGTTAGATCGATTTCTGATTAAAAATCATTGGTGCAAGTCTGAATGTTACTATGGAGGCAGCAATTCTCCCTTTGACGGGATTGGATCATTTTCCTATCCAACTAAATACATTACCAAACAAACCGCCCAAGAGATGGCCCTTTAATTTTGAGAACATGTGGTTCAGAGATAAGAAGTTGAGCTCACTAATAGAAGATTGGTGGAAAAAGCTTCAGTTGGACAACCACGCACACCCAGGCACCAGCTACCTTGACAATGCCACGGAAATTCACAAAACAAAAAATAAAATTGATTCTAATCTCAAACCCGGAAAATATACAAAAGATTAAAGAATAAAGTCAACTCTTTTTAAAAATCACTTTCCTACACAAGTGCTTTAGAGCTTGAAAACCAAGAGACAAACCTAGAAAAATTCCTAAACTGATCACTAAAGATAATGATGAGATATTAATGGTTAGCATAACAAAAGAAAAGGTAAAATTGGTTGTTCCACAATTTCATTCCAGTAAGGCCCCAAGTCGTAATGGATTTCCAAATATTCTCTTTCAAAAATATTGGGCCACAGCTTGGAAAGTTATCAAAAATTAGAGAAGATCATGGAATATCCTCGAGGAATTAAATACAAACAGTATTACTTTGATTACAAAAAACACTAATCGCGCAATCTTTTTAGTCATTATCATCCCATCTGCCTTTGTAACACAATGTACAAAATCATATCAAATGTAATAATAGCAAACAAAATCAAATTGCTTGTCCCTAGCAACATTTCAAAAGCAAAGTGGTGTAATGTCCCCTTCTGGGACCTGTCCTAGTTTATGCCCTGTGATCTGTCTATGATTTCAACGTTCAGAATTTCCCACCAGTGCTTGTGCGTACAGAATTCCTTCAGGCTCTTAAGCCGTCTTGGCAGTAGTTACAGATTGTAGCTGGCTGGTTAGAGTTTCCAGGTATCGTTGCTGTTTATGTTTGCTTGATATTGCTCAGTGGCCAATTTCTCCGATTGTCTGTTCATATATATTCCGTGCTCCCCTTTCCTTCTATTCGATGATTCCCTGGAATTTATCCTCTTGTGTTTCTGGGCGTGGGGTGTTTTTCTGCCATCAGCTACTGTCTGTGTATATTCCTATGCTGTGCATATTGCTTTTCCTTGTTTCTCAGATGATGACCTTCCTCCAAATCGATGATTACTGCCTTGTCTCTGTCACTGGCTGCTGTTCTTCTCTCCCGTGGGGGGGATTGACTGCAATTATGAGAGATCTGCTCCTTTTTCAATTCTGTTTCTCCAGTTGCGGAGGAAAAAATACAGTCTTCCTTCCTTGTGGAATGGGAATTCTATTCCCATTAATATTCCCAGGATGCCTCTTCAGCGAGACATGTCATTTGAGCATGGCTTACCGTTGGCTGTGTTTTAATATATAAATGTTAAATGTTCAATATTATTTTATTTGATTAGAATGATTAAATATTAAAATATTAATATTATAATAAATAGATTAATGTATAAGATATTACTTATTATTTTATTATTTATTTATCTATTTTGTAATTAATTATTATATTATAATTATATTTGTATTATAATATTATATTATTTATCTATTTTTATATGTTAATATTATTATTTATTAATTAAGTTCTCTTTCATTATTATTATTTATTTAGTAAAATTCAATTGTTCAACTATTATTAAATCCTATTTCAAAATGGGGATATCACAATTAGGGTTTTAAACGGGGACATGACAAGAGGCTTCAACCCAAATTGTTTGATTGGTCATGGAATCATCATTGCACATGAAACAAACCACTCAATTCTACCCTCTAAGTAGAGAACTCTAGCAATCAAGTTAAAATTTAGTTTTGACAGATCCTCCTGGGTAACATGAGAGTTTGAAATTGTGGCTAAATAATTTGGGATGAGAATGACAACTTAATTTGTGCAGCCTCTAAGGATATTGAGGGTGATTCGTTGATCATCATCTTAGTTACCGATTTGCAGCATCCTGGCCTGGATCTGGAAGCGGATGCGAGCAGAGCTGGATGCTGATCCGGGTGCCCTGAGAATGCCTCCTGGAAGCACATCTTGGGTGCCCAAATGCGTTGTGGATGCTTTGTCCGCAGCGCATCCGAGCGCCCAAGATGTGCTTCTGAGAGGCATCCACAGGGCACTCGAGCACATCCATCAGCATCCGCAGGCCCAGACAAAAAAAACGTCATATTTGCCCTAAAACGACTTAAAGCACATATAAACAAGTGCTAAATAACATATTTTATCCTTTTTATTGCTCCTAAACCCCAAAACGGCCTTAAAAAGGCAATTCAATCATTTTTCATCTCATTTTGTTTGCAGTTGGGCTCTCTTCTTATTTGGTCTCCATTTTGACATTTTGAAGGCTAGGTGATTATTTTCAAAGAGGATCGTTCGTGGGGTAAGAGATAGCTTCCACAAAGGAGTTTTAAGCATCAAAGGTAAGCATTTGATCCCATTCTTGTTATTTTGAAGAATTTTTTTGAGATTTTGATGATTTTGAAGTTTGGGAACAAATTTTTCATGTTTTATTTCTTTTTTTTTAAAGAAATAAAGAAACAAATTTAGCTATCTATTTTAGTATTTTTGTATCCTTTTTTTGCACTTGTATGTTGATGTTCATAGTTTTTTTCTAATATAAATTTATTTAATTTCTTATTATAGCAAGAAATTAAATTGTATTGTGCAAGAATGGCCACCACCGGTAGTCAAAGTTCAGTGGGAGGGCAAGGAGCCAATAGTTTCAAAATTGATGTAGGATCTCCTTTATGGAGACATACCACAAGAATATCACAGGTTTCAAGAGATGGCTCATATCTTTCGAAGTGTAATTATTGTCAAAGTAACAAAGGCAAACCATTCAATAACTCATATTCCCGAATAAAACTTCATTTTATGGGCCCTGCTAGCAAAGATGTGAAGGAGATCTATAATGCACAAATAGCTTCATATGTAAAAGAACAAGAAGTTGTTGATAAATTGGTTAAAAGGTCAAAACAAAGTTCTTATCAACCTCCATCCGGAAAGAAAAAAATGCAATTACCCATTGAACCAATTGCATCCTCCAAACATCCATTCTTGCAAGTACATGTACCAAGAGAGGAAGAGGAAGAAGTAGAAATTACTGCTCACAAAAGAGGTCCATTAGACACCACATTTAAAATGGAGGCAAGAGAGCTTGTTGATCAAGCCATTGCACGTTGCCTCTATGCCAATGGTCTTCCTTTCAACTTGGTGAGATCACCATATTGGAAGGAAATGGTGGCAGCCATCAATAAAGCATCGGCTGATTACACGTCCTCGTTAAGAAAATGTGTGTACCACTCACTTGCAAAAAGAGAAGACTTCTATAGAGAGAGCTCTTCAACCAATTAGAAATTCTTGGAAAACTTCAGGTGTTTTTTCTATTTTTTCTGATGGATGGAAAGATACAAGAAACCGGCCATTGATTAATGTGATTGCAGTGTCCCCCAAAGGGACAATGTTTTTGAAGGCAATTGATTGTGAAGGGGTAGTGAAAGATTCACAGTTCATTTCCAAAATTCTCATTGAAGCCATAGAGATGGTGGGTAGTGAGACTGTGCTACAGGTGCTTTGGTTGAGAGTCGGTATGACCATATTTTTTGGACACCATGCACCATACACTCCCTGAACTTGGTCATGCAACAAATTGGCACTCAAATAGATTGGGTGAAGCAAATATACCAAGAAAGGGAGGAGATACAGATGTTTGTGACGAACCATCGAATGTCACAATCGATATTCAAATCATTCTCCAAATTGGAGTTGTTGAAGGTAAATTGTAATTACTAAATTTAACTTATTTATTTAATTTGAATAAATTTTATGTCATGTTCAATTATCAAATTGTATATAACTTTGATTAATAATTTTTGACATATTTGTTATTAACTTGCTTAGGTTGTAGAGACCAAACGACTTGTCAAGGTGCAAGGGGCATTATATGGAAGGCTTCGAATTCAAAGAGGGCCCAAAAGGTCAAGGCATTGATCTTGGATGACAGTTGGTGGGCTCATGTGCAATTTATATTAGATTTCACGGAGTCTATCATGACTATGGTCCGCTTTGCTGATACAAATAAACCTTGTTTGGGGGATGTCTATGATGGAATGGACACAATGGTAGAGAAGGTAAAACTTTCCATACAAACACATGAGAATAACCCCATACAATGTGAAGCCTTATGCAATAAGTTGGAAACAATCATTCATCATCGTTGGGAAAAGATGACTACCCCATTGCACCTCCGTGCATATGCCCTATCTCTGAGGTACTATAGCGAGGAAGTACTTGCTATGCCAAATAGAGTAGCACCATATGCGGATGAAGAAGTTGCTAATGGGTGCTACAAAGCTTTTGCAAGACTCTTCCAAGATGATGAAATGCACAAAAAAGTTAGGCTAGAATTTGGCTTATTTGCTTCAGGAGCAAAACTTAGTCAAATTGCAATAAAGGACCAAAATGACTTCAACATGGGAGATATCACATGGTGGTACATCTATGGTCAACCATTTAAGAATCTACAACCTCTTGCAATCAAGATCCTCTCACAAGTTTCTTTTGTTTTTTGTTTACGACTTGTATTCTACAATTTAGTGCTTATCATTCTTTAATTTGATTTTCATTTGTATGTTTAATTTTGTGAACACTTTCCAAGTTGCAAGTTCTTCTGCTACTGAACGGAATTGGAGTACATTATCCACTCAATGAAGCGTAACTGGTTGAGCTCAAAAAAAAGCTTAGGACTTCGTTTAGATTCATACCAACTTGCCTCTTTTGTCACATGAGGAGGATCACTACAAGGAATGGGTGGCCAAGCTTTGGGATGTAGCCCTTGACTGTGCAAACTTGGATGCAAAGTTTCAGTATCTTACTACAATCATAGATGATGATGATGATGATAACATCATGACACATGGTGCATCTAACGCATGTGGAACCATTTTGGGTTCAAATGATACTGAACTTGCAGTAGATGGAGATGATGAGGATGCAGATTTTCTTGAGAATCCTTATGATTCTGAATCTTATTAGTGAATCTTGAATCTTGATTGATGAACATTGAATCATGAACTAAATTTTGATTTTGTCATTCAAATTGCATTGGAATCGTCAACATAGACGTATATGATATGGCTTATTAGTTATTGAACTTATTTCAATTTGAATATTTGTAAACTATGAACAATCAAATATGAAATATCTTGATCAATGGTGAAGTATCATACTACCAAATGATTTAATTTTGTATATTTCTTGCATTTTGTATATATAAACGCATCCAAAACCCCCAAAAAAAAATTCCTGCATCCGCACCCGAATCGATAACTTAGATCATCATCCTTGTAATGCTAAAGAGAAACACCTCAAATTGGATGCTTAAAAGTACTATATCATACGTCTAACCAATTTTTGATTAAATGGGTAACTATTCAAGTTCAACATTTTTATAGGGCCGCAAATAAAACTGCAGAAACATTGCAACACTATGCTATCAATCAGACTGAATAAAACGTAATGGCTGATAGTCCAAACCAAAGTTCCTCAACTCGCCACGAGTTGTGCGAGTTTTCCAAGTCGGCGAGCCAAGGAGAGGTAAAGGAGTCGTGATAAACAAGAAGGATGTAGCCCCAATGACAATGAAAGAAGATTAAGTCTTGAAGTCTGGCTTTGATCCTGTAAAAGTAAAGTTTTGGTGAGCCTGAGTGCGCAATGCCCCCAGGCCTACATGCTCAATGCCCCCATGGCAACAACTTGCATAACAAAAAAAATAACACTTTCCACATCAATTTTTTTCGGATCCCTCTTCTAACAAACCAGGAACTGATTAAAAAAATTATTTCAGCCAAATATATTACTTTGAAGCTACAGTTAGCATCTAAGTAACCAGATGAAACAGAGAGGCACTATAAGAAAAGTTTAGATCTAATCAAACGATAAGCCGGCTAATCATGTGCACGGGAGTGAACTACAGCCCTCTGCTTTCCTTCCACTGCAGGCCCTCTTCTCGAGAATAGAATACAAACAATATGAGAAAAAAGAGTTCTGATTATCTTTACTTTTTCCCAAATCTGACGCACAAAGAAACTGGGCAGATTGATCAAAGATAACAGTTTCTAAGACTAAAACAAATCAGATCAACAGTAGTTGAAATTCCAGGCACTCTGAAAAATAGGGTCAAAGCTTGAATTCCAAAAGAAAAAAGTTATCTGCCACCTTTAATACAAGCTAATCCCAAAACGACATCCTTTTCTACCCAAAACGACAAATTGAGCATGCATTTACTTATGTTAAACTTGTAGAAACAGAATGCAGAGAAATTTATAAACAAAGGATGTAGAGAGAGAATCCAGATTGCTTGAATCAACAATAGAGTCACTTGTATTTATAAATCAAAAATATCATGTTTTATAACTACTCGATATTCCATCTCCTACCTCAAGAATATTGAGCATTTTGGTCATTTGTGCAAATAGAAGCACACGATGATTTTCAGCACGAAGGCGCTTCAGCAGAACATCTAATGTCTGCAACTTTCCAGAGTCCTGCAGTCATTTGAATAACAAATGTTAACAAAAAGAAACAAGGACACAATTACTTTTTATACTTTATATGATTCAAATGGAATTTATAATAAAAATAACGAAATTTTTATGTACTGATATAACATAATTGAACATTAATAATACCCATTGTCAAAAAAATGGTCAAGCTTGTCCTTCAAGTAAAAATTGTTCCAGAATTTCGTGAAAGAAAGTGATATAACAAAACAACTAGGACCAATAAACTTCTGAAGGGATACAGGTAAGATACTCCCTTGTGTTGACAGTTGCCCTTTCATTCACTTCCAATTAAAGAGAAAAATGAATTGAATTTTATTTTTTTATGTAATATTTCTATTTAAGTTTTCTATCATTGAATTTCTCAAGACAAGAACCAAGTTCAATTACTCTGCAGATAAGGAGGGTGATGAGCTTATTAGCATTTGACTGAAACTAGAGTGAAAAATTCTTTTGCACACCCTACAAAGCAAAATTTGTGTTACAAAAGGTATGAAATCTTGTGCAAGTTAAGAGGAAACTATATACCAGCATACTAAATTCAAATGAGATCTAGAGATAACGATGTCCTGCATCCCTAGATGCAGAAGATGCAGAAGAGAAAAAGAGATGGCAGCTTTACACAGTAAGTTTTAAGAAAGAAGACAAAACAACCATCATCAACATGATGATTCACACCATCACGCAGCACAAAATGAATAGATTCGTAGAACATTAAACAAGTATATCTCAAGGATGGGAAAGGGCAGCTTTCATTAATCACTCCACAAAATTTTAAATCTCCAACACCCCTCTAACACCATTTGTTGTACCCAGACCATTTCTAACTTTATTTCCTGTTTCTCCTTTCATGTATAACATGTATAATGCAACTTCTACGAAAAATTTAATCTGAAATAATAAAAAAATGAATAATCAAAATTAGACAAGTATACCGTAAGCATTTTTGCAAGATCAAAGCTTTGCAAAGGAGGAGAGCTTCCAAATATTCTATTGGTCAGCTGAAGCACTGGCTGCTGGATAGGCAACTCTGAATCTATTTCTTGAATCAAGTGATGAGGATTTTGTGGTCTTGCAGGACCATTGAACTCAGATGTGCGGGCAAAACCAAGTAACAGTCTCTTCATCCATGGATGATAGAGTTGTTCTGACTTTTGATATGCAAATTCCCTGTCGGCGCACACTGAATCCACCTGCAAAACAGGTGCAAAATTCATAAAACTTCAGCACTAATATATCCTGCCTACCACAACTTGACCAACTCAATCAAGTTTGCTAGCTATCAAAAAAAAAACAATGGGGCATCCTCCTTAAGACAAGAACAAGTAATTGGACACATTCAAACAGACATCCAAACTAAACTAAAACATACCGGGGGAGCACGAATAGGTGGAATGAAAGAGTAGATAGATTTTAAACATCTAATTTCACTGAGGAAACGGTCCTGATGTGAGACAACCAATGCCTCATAGGGAGCATTTGTAGGGCCAGTAGCAAGCCGTCTCCTTAAAAAGCTTGATTCTGCACGGATTGGCAGCATAAGCATTCTAGTGACAGCCCTTACTTTTCCTTCATCCAGCTTATCATATAAGCATGTGTCCTCCTCACTTATGAAGCCTTCAGTTATTTCGTTTAAAAATTGCCGATCCCATTTAATTACAGAAAATAACAACCGTTCGATGTCTGAGGCTTTGGCTAGAAATGCAACCTCAGCTGGAGACAGGTCAACCAATCGAGAAAAGCCAAATGAACCACTCCTTACTAGTGTAGATTCACTTTCTGCGTGTCTTGGAAACACTGATGCATTAATATTCTCTGTAGAAAAAATATTCAACAGGTTATCCAACCATTTTTGCCGAAAACCCTGAGGCGATCCTGAGCAGGATACAGGCAAGCTTTCAGTACACTCTCTGTAAACCAGCTTGGGTATCTGAAAATCACAAGCTAGTTATCAGGATTGTACTTGAAAAAGATATATAATATGATTGCAGAGAACTAGCATCAGTGTGCCTACTCAAGCATAAAAGAAGGAAATAGGTTTCTGTTGGTTGCCTTGTAGGAGATAGGATTCCGACTCCCAGCATAGTGTATTTCTTCCATTTCACCAAAAGGGGGTGGTGAAAGAGAATTCTGGATATGCCCAAAGTACATAAATGAGTGTCCCTCATTTCTTTCAAATAACTCTGGATGATTGCATACCTGATGCAATACAAAAGAAAACCTTGTTAAACATTATTACAAAAGCTTAAAGCCAACACATTTCCTGAGAGTTAAGACGAGGATCTGAAACAAGAAAATAAAGGTGCATTTTCAAGCTTAAAAGATTTTAGCAAAAAATTGTATTTGTAATCATATAGTGAACATTTTTCAGATTACGAGAAAGCTCTGGTGTTTCTTTTTCCTTTTGATTTTGACCTAGAATCTAATGCAACAAATATGTAGATAGTAAAGTCCTGAAATGATTTTCTATTCAAGTATTGAAATCATATTACTCTTGCTACATTCCTTACCAAAACTTCTTCCTTTCTGCTAAAATGAAATTTGTCCAATATTCTACTGGAAATTAAAACCAAGAAATACGCCCAGTAGAGTATTCCTAACAGCACCACTATCCAAAGAAACATGAACATACCTTCCTTAACTGTATAACAATGTTCATGAGGTTAAGAACTTTTTTGTCAGACAGACGATTACTCTCCAGCAATTCCGCAACTGGGATTTTGTTCTTGATAGCCTGATAAAATGCCTCCTGTCGAGAACTCAATTTACAGTTCACAGTAACTTCCTTTTTGCTGGTCATCTCTGTAATCACGTCCTTCTTAACTCGACGCAACATAAAAGGTTTCAAGACAGCATGCTGGTAATTAAACAATCATAGTCACTAGTTAGTTTTACATGAACAACTTTTGGAAGTATGAAGTAGAAATGAAATTTGCAATGCCACACGAAGCTAGCAAAACAAATTTTATATGATTGTCAATCAAACATCTAAGTGTGAGAAACATAAATGACATGAAATATTTATAGATAGTCAATGATAGGATAGCTCTCATAAGTTGTGTATGTAAGTAAACTCGATGCAAATTAAAACCACTAACCTCAGACTTGTCTAACCCTCTAAATAAGATAAATTTCTTTCATTTCCTTAAATTTCATTTTGAAAAGATTTCAAAGAATTTGATAACAAGACTTACCAATCTACTAAGTTGGTGTTCATTCAGTGTCCCTCCATGCTCAGCATGATTCTCAATGCTGCAACAGATATCAAAAACCATATCAGAATTTAAGTGTTTTATTGAAAAGATTACCTGATAACTCATAACACATGTCACTGTAGGAACTGTGGGAGTGAGATTCTACCCTTTTGAGAACCATTCATTGAACTGTTCATGGCTATCAAACAGTGTTGGCATGATGAAATGAAGCAGTGCCCAGAGTTCTGCCATGTTATTTTGTATTGGTGTTCCAGTAAGTAGGAGGCGATTTCGACAGTTGAAACTCAATAATGTTTTCCAGCGTATACTGCAGAAATGCAGATTGCTCAAATTGTTAAAGAGGAAATTCAAGTAAATCCAAATTCATGACATTCCTCTTGGAGTAAAATTGCATAAGTTAATCCATATTACAAGGAAAATTTTATCATTATAAATATCAAACATGAGTTGCTAAAATAGTAAATAGTACTAAACAGTTAAGTTAAGAGATCAGGATTTCCCCACCTGTTTGAGCTTTTAATTGCTTGAGCTTCATCTAGAACCATATACTGCCATTTCACACGCCTGAAGTACTTCTCATCAGTTACAAGTAGCTGATAACTCGTGATTAATATATGGAAACCTGCTTCTCTGTAAAAAAAATAGGAAGTAATTTTATGTAGAATCTTAGGCATATAATTACCACCAACACAAGAGTTTAGA
Organism: Chamaecyparis obtusa; assembly: GCA_027943335.1. Classification (NCBI taxonomy): domain Eukaryota; kingdom Viridiplantae; phylum Streptophyta; class Pinopsida; order Cupressales; family Cupressaceae; genus Chamaecyparis; species Chamaecyparis obtusa. Next base: position 30,962 of record BSBK01007698.1, read on the forward strand.
GATATCTTAAATACATCTATCTGAAAAAATTCCAAGAGCTATGTCTTGACTTGTTTCATTTACTCAAGAGTTTTTTATTTTACTTTGCAACTATTTATAAATTATTTTATTTCATTTACATTGTTTAAAGAAGTATTTTTATTTACTTTAAAATTATTTTATTTGCCTACACTTAGTTTAAATGTTGTAAATTAGAACTATTTAAGAGTTTCTATTTTTTTTATGTCGTATACTTTTATTTTATCTGAAGAGCTATTTTTATTTTCTTTAACAATTACTTTATTCAGTAATTATTTTATTTTATTTATTGAAGGATTATATTATTTTTATTTTTTTTACTTAAAGACTTATTTTACTTTATTTGCTTTTGAGCTATTTTATTTTACTTTATTTACTTATGAATCATTTTATAGTTCTTTTAATCATATGTCAGCTGTGTTTTAGTTATTTTATGTACAGACACAACAAGATGCTTCATTGATGCAACCATAGAATGCTCATCATAAACTAGACTAAATATAACAAGCTTGTCAAGAAGAAAATTGTTTCTGCTGAATATTACACATTAACTGAAAATCATAAACATACAAAACACAAATGGCTAGAATCACCACCTTCGATAAAGCCGCTTAGGGTGTATATTTTTCCGAAGGATGGATCTCTCTTGAAGCCCACCCCAATATGGAAGTGTTTTTAAATCAGGACAGAACCTGCTCATTTCATCAGCCCAATTATTCAACACAGAGGCAGGTGCAACCACCAAAAATGGCCCCCATATGTTTTTTTCCTGCAAAATGGAAAAACCATGACTTCATAACCATCCACAAAACAATCAATGTAACAAGATACTGGACATGTATAAATGACAATACAGCAAAATCTTAAGCTAGTTGTAAACAAGGAAAGTTGTTTAAAAAGTTCTAAATATTATTTTAATAATACATACTTCAGCTAAATGAGCCAGGAATGCCATCGCCTGAATTGTTTTACCCAACCCCATCTCATCAGCCAGGATGCCATTCAATCCCTGCATAAATATTAACAAACTTGTTACTAGGAAATGAGTGGTCCTATAAACTAATATAGAAATTTGTATATAAATCTCAATAATGCACCTGTTCGTAACAATTGACAAGCCACTGAAGACCCTTCAGTTGGTATTCTTTCAAAGTGCCATTAAACAACTTTGGTGCTTGCACTGATGATGTAATAGGCATTGATGAACTGCACATTTAGATATCAGTTATCACTATACCACACTGTGACAGATATAACAAACACAAAGAGGATGCCAACAGACTCAAAATTTTAAGTGCTTAACTAAAATTTGTAATCTATAACTTACGGGTTGAGCAAATCCATGTCACTAGAGCCTTCAACCATGTCCTGCAGTGTCAGCCCATCTCCTGCAGTAGCTTCACGAAACTTCTTGCATTCGTTGTCAAAATCACTTGTTTTTTTCTTTTGCTGATCAACAGCATTTTTTGCAGCTGTCCAGGCTGCTTCTTGCATAAAAGCTTCTTCTTTGTCTTCTTCCTCTGTTAGATTTATAGCATCTGCATTTGGTGCTTCACCTGCCTCAGGAATAGAAGCTTCAGCATCCAATTGTGAAAATTCAGTAGGTTGAGTAGACACTTTGGGCTGCATGAAATGGCTAAAGAGCTCGGTTTGTTTCAATAAGAAATCGAGCTTTTTTGCTTGTCTTTTTGCTTCTCTACGTTCTTCTTCAAGCTTCAAAGCTTCTGCTGCTTCTTTCTCTTCCTTTTTCCTGATTTCAGCCTGTTAAGTAAACCAACACAGCCTATTTTTTAATAATTGAACTATTTATGTTTTTTTTCCCACATGTAGGTTATATTTACGCATTGCACCGCTTACATTCAAAAATCTATGAGTTCTAACCCAAAAATTACAAATCAACCCTTTGATTGCTTTTTACTTACTATTTAGGCATCGATTTTGTAATGAAAGTTAAGGCTACATTCCAAGTTTCAACTAGCATTCTTTATCTAAAATAATACTAATGTTTCAAATTTTATTCTCAGATTCAGCTTATTAAGAATTTGTTCTCTTTCATTTAGATTGTTCACACTTATTGTTTATCAGTCCAATGAAAGGTAGTCTGTTAAGCTCTATTATCACGGTACCTGCTCTTTGTCCACTCTTTTATAGAAAACAAGCATGTCTCGAGATAATTTTCTGGTACGCATGGCTGCAGCCTTCATCAATTTCAGAGATCGTGTGGATCTAGCTTTGACCTGTTAAATAATCAAAACATAGATAATTTATATGACATTTAACATATTTAACAGAAACATGTATTGCATCTCCCTATTTTGAATAATATAATCTCAATGCAGTGAGATGGAACTGCAGTGGTAATCAACAAGCTTACTAAAGCTAAACCTCTATCCCTATGCAATTTTAATATACCTCTTTTTGACAATATTCTGCCACTTTCTTAGCATCGGTAGCTAGTTTTTTGTGACAGAATATGAATGTCTTGTGATGCTTTGGCAAGTCTCTTTTCACAATGTTCACCCAGTACTTTCTAACTTTCTCAGCATCCTCCCTTTCAACCACAGATGGATCTTTCTGTATGAGCTGCTTCTTGGGTATCTTACGCTCAATAACCTGTGAACATACTCCAGTCATAACAAACCATAATTATGAGTTCAATGAGAAAATGAAGTTAAGCTAGATTTCAAATGTTACACTTAAACAACAAAGAGAAAATATGTATATCATCATATTGATCATGCAACGAAAAAGAGAGCTATGAGCTTCCCAACCTATTAATTTCAGAAATAGATACACCACAGAATGAAAGCCTACTTGTTTATAAAAATGATAGGGAGCCTTGTTCTGTAGTTATATGCCATATTTTAACTTACTATTTCAACTATTTTATTAGCCATCTGTAATCAGCCATGACTAACAATTTAGCCAACTATGAAAAGCAGATTGCAAAACTGTTCAATGCATCTAAACATAAACCAAGAAGAGCTAGCCAATAACAATAAGCCCAACAAATTAAAATATGGAGATTGTGCCAATAAGCAATGCTGTTATAGAATCATTTAGTATCCATAAATATAGAATATAGATTCTCTTGCAATCAACATCACAAAATTAAAACAAAGTTGAAAGACAGGAAGTACCCTGTCAAGGAGAGTGTAACTGACCTCAAAATTTTCGCCCTTACCCACAATCCGCACGTAACAGGGTTGCAATTGACCTGTTTCAGACATGATCATCCGTTGCACACCTAATGATTCCTGCTGCATTGGTGATGCACTCAGATCAGAATCAAACACTTTTAGATTGAACTTTTGAATTGCATTGCTGGCTGATAATGCTTTCAACCTTCCCTGAAGAGATTCGTATGTGGGTAAAACTTCTCCCATTCCAGCACGACTCTGATGTCTAGAAGCAGGTAAAAATTCTCCCCTGCTCTGATGTCTAAGCCTTCTGTCAGCAGCCATCATAGCATCTAAAGATTTTAAGTCTAGTCTACCTTTTAAAAAATGCTCATCTATTCGAACATCTGAAAGATTTGGCAAATTAAGAGATAGTGCCAATTTGTCATAATTTGGTGGAATTATATAACAAATGCCATCTGCTATCTCCAATAAACCAGATTGAGATAAACCAGCAGCTTGTTCCACAGCAAAATCAAGATGGTTGCGATTTGTCACTTTGTGAGAGGCATCATCTAGAGGCAGACTCCTTGAAGCAGGAACTTCTGATCCATGTGTAATCTTCTCATCTTTAATAACAATTTGAGAATCATGACTTGATTTCCTACTCTTCCCATTTGTATTACGCTTTGGCAAGGAGGTACCTAAGCGTGCAACAGCTGCCGCTGCCTCTCTTGATCTTGCTTTCCTGTATCTCTGAACATGTTCTCCAAGCATGTTCCTGTAGTGCTGTTCTGATATGTAATTCTCATAATCAATATCATCTTCATCATTACTATCTGCATCTCTTCTTGCAGAAGAGTTATAGCCAGCCTCTGCTTCAACCTGGTACCTCTTTCTTTTTAAAGTCATCTCGGGTGGCGAATCTGATGGCCTCTCAGCCCTATTGCCATTTGTGTGTTCAATCATCATATCTGCTTTATTGCATACAAAAGAAACATTGCAGAAACATCAGAGTTGTGTTGATGACCAAAAGCAACCAGTGCTACATTGTCATCAAGCCCGTAGCATCGTGGAGATTCACATAACCATCTCTATGACCATTGTGATAAAAATTGAATAAGCCAAAGAGTTTGTGTATTTAAATCATTAAAATTGGCCTTATATTTATAGCACCTTTGCTTTCACTACTATCGTCTTGACTGCTACTGGTATAATTGACAGGATCATCCTCGTCTTTTGGTAGCTGGAAATTTCTAAGAGACTGCATAGAAAGAAGACACAACAAATCTAGTTGCTTCAATAATTAAAAAATGCCAACATACTAGCAAATTAAACAATCTGGATAGAATTTGAAAACAAACTTACATCCAAGTTAAAAAGGTTTGAATAACTGTTTTTAGTCAGATGGTAACCATTACCATAAGACGAATTATGCTCCATCCTGAATAATATAAGGAACTCATGTTATACTGGTGGTGGTTATATCAATGAAAAATATACAAAATATAATGAAACGAATTGAGAGAACATCTATAAACATATCTAACACATAGAGCAAGTATAACTTCAGTCCAAACCATAAAAGCTTTTTGATAATAAGCCATATCTCAGGGTTCAGACATGGACAGCCACAGAAAATAATTATTTTTGCAAACATGAAGGAAAACAAAATAGAAAGGGATGTATCAGTGACCTCATCCAACTTTGGAATAAATGACCAAACAATCTACCTCAATAAAAATAGCAGTAAGCACGCCTCTTTACAAATGTTCCTAGTATTAAGGTGGTGGCATTACTGCAAGCCACATCCAGACAAGGCAGACGTAAGTTCCAGGAGAAATGTTGCACCACAAGAGCCCCTCAGACATGAACTCTAAGCCAAAGGCATATATGGTCGATGTTGAGAGCTACAACTAACCCAAGTAAACTAATGATTCCAAACAATACTAATCCACTAGATATAATCATAACTGGTAATAATTGCAATTTGAATATAGGAACATCTAATCATGAAATTTGTTAAGCATGCTAAACAGCCAGGCTTAACCAGTATGCTGTCACAAAACTCCTACATTGGTAAAGTCCTATTGCCAGCAATATGAGATTTAACTCAGTGCATATCTAATTAGTAAAACACAAACTAAAGGGAAAATAAAGAGGGCAAAAAATCAACAAAAAATAAGTAAATACTAGATTGTACATATTTCCATAACAAAAGGACATGCAAGAGAGAGTAGTATGAGTGACATTCTCCCACAGTCTACTGCCTACACTCATATGAATAAAGAAATTCATGCCAATAAGGATTACTCAAATTTGACCAAGCACTATAACAGACTAAATGTTGCCAAGAAGAACTATCAAGTTTTACCCAAAACAAAATAATAGTCACCAACAAGAATGAAGGTATGGGAAAACTGGGCTGAACAAAAAAATCTGCTATCCTTACTTACAAACATAAACACTAGAATAGTAATACTAATATCAATCACAGCCAAAAATTGAATCCCTATGCCATTTGTTATATTCATTCAAATGCTAAATTTTGTAAATACTAATTATGACAACAAAGGAATTGTACAGGCAATATACCTCAAGAAGTTATGATCTGATCTAAAAACCCCAAATTTTGATTACATTTATTAGTCACCCGGGAAAATGTACAGAAAAAGTAATTTAGAGATGAAACTTATTCATATATTCTTGACTTTCTTTAAAACACAAATAATAATCACCAGCCAAAATTAGCTTACGCCCTTCCTCAAAAGGGTATCACAAATTCAAATGACAATTTTTAACAATCATGAAAAAAATGCGGCTAAATCTCAAAAAGGTAGAGTAACTCAAATCCTAAAATCAAATGGAAATTTCTATTGAAGATAGAGGGCTTAAAAGAATAAAAAATTCACTATATTGTTCTTTAAAATCAAATTCCAAAATCAATCATAGCTGCACATTCAAAAAGCAAATCACATTTTAGGCTCTAAAAACCCTATTAAAATTTTCTAAATGATAATTTTTTACCAATCATGAAAATTTTACAGGTAGTAGACCTCAGAACCCCAATCACAATCAAATATTCAACCAACTTCCTACTACTTATATTTCATCAAATCTTTAAATTCAAACGAAAGCTTTAAAGATATAAAAAAAAATTAGGGGCAATATACACGAAAAGCCCATATTAAAATGACAATTTGTAAAATTCATGTACTTTTACAAGTAAAGTAACTCAGAGATTAAATTCATTTCTTGTTCTCTTGCCTTTAATTACACTACATCAATCATTACCAAAATTGAAACCCTTCCCAAGTACACAACACTTTAAAACTCCGAGTACAAATGATAATTATATTCAATCATGAAAAATCTTAAAGTTTTTATGATGACCATTGAAAATTTACACAGAAACCAACTCAGAAATGACAGTATTTACTTGCTCTTTTTACACAAACATGAAAATCCATCAGGGACCAAATCAAAACCCATGCTCGTACACTAAAGATTCAGATAATATTTTTTTAAGTTTTAACAATCAAAAGAAAACTGTACCTCAGATTCTGATAATAATTTCTCACCACCACAGAAAAATTAACTCAAAGTAAGTCAGGGACTCAACATGTTCCTTATTTTCTTTCCTTTTCTTACAAAATACCAAATCCAATCACAGACGAAATTGAACCCCATCACATACTTATCACATCATAACCCTGAAACTCAAATAGGAATACACAACAATCCTGAAAAATCTACAACTAAAGTTACAGGCAATGTATTTCAATACCCACTTTTTCTTTAAACAATATCTACAACAACGAAATTTTCAACTTGATGCCTTCGGAAACATTAGGACCAAAATCGATCACAGCCAAAAAGGAAAATTATCCCCATTATTATAGAGGTAATGTAACTCAAATTCTAACAATTATTTTTACCCATTGTAAAGATTTTAGAAGCAACAGAAAATAATGCATTTTTAATAACATATTTTAATAACTAATTTATATGAATCATGACTATTTGACTCATCTCATAATTTACCAGAATCTTACAGGCATGGTTACTCAAAACCACGAATTTGTATAATAATATCAACAAAAAAAGTAAATCCATACCGTTTTCAATGCAATAATTAAAATAAAGAGCCCTTTCCTATTAATGCTTTCCATCAAAATTCAAGTTCAGATATTAATACTTTGAAATTATAAAAAGTGTTTGTGCAATGGGCCTAAAAAACACCAACTTCCAAAACCAATTTTCACAAAACAACACTTTAGTGACTCTTAAAAATTTCCCAAATACAAGAAAAACAGAGGAGGGAACAATATACTCTCCTGGATCTCTGCCCTATATTTATCCTATCAAAAACCTAAATTTAAATGATGATTTTTTCACTCATGAAAATTTCAATGCAAAACCCCAAATTCTAATAACAATTCAGCTATTGAAAATTAACAAGCAAAATAGCTCAGAGGTTAGACAATTTTCCTTTCTTCTTTTTACTTAAGTGCCAAATGTACAGCAGCCTTAATCCTATCCATCCAGCCCTTATGTCCAAATAAACACTTAAGAGTGACAATTATATGCAGTGCACCAAAAAATAATGAATTCTAAAAATGATTTCTACTGATGAAGGAAAATTTAGAAGCAACAAAAACTTTATTTCCCTTTTCTAAAAAATAATCTGCAAAATCAATCACAACCAAATTGGATCACTTTTGTGTAAATTTATCATCATACAGGCAGTCCTGTCAAACACACTGATCAAATAGTTAATACATTGGCTTCTCATTGTGAAGACCTGGGTTTGAATGCCCAAAGTGACATTTCAGCACCATAGACTGTCATCTAACAATATTTCTGTATTAAAGTCACATGGTGGAATTGTAAGTACCATGGCGGACATTTCGGTCCTTAGTGCGCAATTTGTATGGTCTCAAAAATAAACCATTACCAAATAATCAAAAACAAAAATTTGACAGGCACTCTCAAATTCAACTAACATTTTTTTAATATTAAAATAAGTGGCAGGCATCTTCCTTAAAAACACAAATTCAAATAACATTTTTTGATATTCAAAGAAATTAACAAGCAATATGCCCTTATGAAAAACTTTTCCGTTGAAAATTGGAAAAAGAAAAAGCAGAATAGTGCAAAATAACTTTCTAAATGATTTATTTCATCAACATCCTGAATTCAAATGATATTTTTTAACAAGAAAGAATGTACCTTAAAACCCGAAATTCTAACAATTAGAAAAAATTAACATAGTAACTTAGTAAGTAACTTAGAAATCATAGGAACTTAAAACATACCAAAACCCTATACTTCAACTAATTCCATCAAAACCCCATAATTAAACTCATTCCATCAAGACCGCGTGATTAAGCTTATTCTCATCCAAACCCTACAATTCAACCCGTATTAAAACCCTATGCAAATTCTATTTTTTCATAAACTAAGAAAAATGTACAGACAATTATCACAAAACAAATTTAATAATTGCTGCAAAACCAACTCAGGCCAAACTTTTTTCCTCAACAAACAAGCAAAAATATGCAACACGGAAAAATTATATCTCAACGAAACATTTGAAATGATAAAAGAATTCGTACCACTCGATTAACAAAGCGGCGATAATCGTCCGGCGCGCGCCCTCAGCAACCTTAAAACAAAGTCATTTCAACAAAAACCGAAACCCTAAGCGTTTAGATCTTAAATGTTACTAATTGCGAAAGAAACGTCAGCCGGCAAACAATGAAGCGCAGCAGGAGGCAAAACAGAGCAAAGTGAGTACCTTCGAAAAGAGGGCTGCTTCATAATTAACTTATAGCAAAAATCCTTCAAAATTGAAAGAAGCGGAGCCGAAAAAGCGTATCCACACTCAATTGGGAGACGCTCGGGAGGATCGAACAGTGCGCGACAAGTAACTGTGGCTTTGGCGTATTCCGTCTCCTGTAATAAGGGTTTCAACTGAGAGAAAAATATAAAGCTAGGGTTTGAACAAGAGGTGGGGTTTCTTCAACCTGGCCATATTTACCATATTCTTTCTCTTCTCTTGTATTTGCCTGTTCTTTTTCTCCCGTTGGTTCTGTGAGTGAGTAGACACGTCTGAACGGTGCTTTTATGAAACCGGATACTTTGTTTTCTTTTCTTGGTGGTTTTTTTAGGGGGGGGTTTTCTTTAGAGTTCCTGTAATTAACCAGGGTGTGTACAACAACCATTGATCTGGTTAGTCCCACTGTACACATTGTAATTCTTATGTTAGCGCCGTAAATGTCCCTTAAGATATTTTTAGGCACCTTGGTTTCGGGAAAGTAAATAATTTTTTAATTTTTTTTAATTGTTAGAGAATGTTGAGAGGTGAGGACTGAGAGTTTACGTTCTGGTCTAAACGTTGCGATATTTTTCTTGCGGTGATTTTGACCAGCCAGGAAAGGTTTTCATTGGACGGAGGAGAACGATGAGCCAATGGGAGAGTTGAGAATAAGGAGTCCCTTAAAATAGCGTTATGCTTGTAAAGGGAGGACTTTATGTTTTTGTTTTTTTTAAATTAAATAAATTGACTGTCATGTGGGTGTTGAAGTGTCTATCTTGGGTTGGATTACCACATGTTTTATATTTTGTGGATTGGATTTTATCTATGGGGTTTAGATATTGTGTTGAATTTGCATGAATTTTTAATGTTGGGATTAGTAATAGTTTATTTATTTATTTTTATTTTGTTTTTATTATATGTTTATATCATTTTGGTTTAAATTTAAGATGTCTAGAATGATCTTAAGGTTTAGATGTAATAATTTAAATTGTTATGAAGTAACTTAAGAAGTATTTTTGTGACTTGTTTTTTTAATGGTGATTATCTAGAAATCAAGGATTGGTTTAAATTTAAGATGTCTAGAATGATCTTAGGGTTTAGATGTAATAATTTAAATTGTTATGAAGTAACTTAAGAAGTATTTTTGTGACTTATTTTTTAAATGGTGATTATCTAGAAATCAAGGATTGGGAAGGAGGATTGGAAAGGATCAAAATAGCAATTAGAAAATATTTAAATTATAAAAAAGACTTTAAAAATTTGAATTTATGTGTATGTCTTCCACATGTTTGTGAATGTTCCCTCTAATATCACTTATTGCTATTTATCTACCCATCAAGAGTATTGACTTAAGAAAGTGCATTCATATAAGTCAATGATTTCATTTCAAGATGTGAGAATGTTTTTATATATTTGTGAGGATGGTTGTATATTTGTACTATTTTGGTTTAATCTTAAGATGTGTGAGAATGATTTTAGAATTTCGATGTAATAATTTAAAATTATATCATTTTGTTTCTTTTTATTAGTTATTTGGTTTATTAAAGGTACAAGAGATTTTGAAGGGACCCTAAAACCCTTTACAATAGAGAGCTATCCAAACATAAAGCATCCAAAACCCAGCAACAAAAAAATAGCAAACCAATAGCAAAAACACAAGATGCGAAGCAAAAAGGACACTATTAGAGCTCCTTTGAAATACAAGTCGTCTTCAAGTCTTTGTGAATCAAATGGTTATGGAAGTCGACACCTCCCTAATAATCTTAGACTAGTCCTCACCCTACTTAGAATGGCTACGCATAATAGTAGAAGGATTGTGCCTCTCGGAAGTGGCATTACTCCCTTCTTGAACAACTTCCAAAGTATTCACATTATCCTTTAGACCCTTGCTTGCATTATCATTATTTCCTCCATTAGTAAAGCCTCTTTTATTCAGAGAAGGTGCCTTCAAATTCTTGACTGTATTGTTAAGGATCATAAACCCCTATGCATTATTCAGCATTGAAGATTGACTAACCTTGACCACATTCTCCAATTTTTGGTGCACATTGTAGATAGCATCCTCCAATTACTTGATCTTAACTTTGTAGTCATTTCTAAGGACCTCAATGTTTGTGGTAACCTTCTTTGGGATAAATAACATCTTAGAGTTGTCCTCCTTACTCCTTTCAGGACCAACCCCTATTTCCACTTTTTCCATTCTACTTTGAAAATCCTACATCTTCTCGTGGATAATGTTATTTTAGGGAGGAACCAATTGTAAAGCCTCGCCTTCTCTAAAGCACCATTCTTGGCCAAAGAATTTATGTCCTCAACATGATCCCCATTCTATCCAAAAACACCATCTTCCTCATGGTTGCATTAATCCTCCCCAACCTGTTCTTCAAATAGCATGTCATCCCCTTGAATATGTTGCAAAGGGGAGTTAGCTTTGAATTTATCCTCTTCAAGCTCGTCATGTTCATCTTCTTCAGTCCTAACACACCTTGACTCCTCTTCCTCAAATAGACATTTTCCTTTCCCCTCAAAATCTAGATTATCATTATAACCACCTTTACCAGTATGTGAAGGGTTTCTTCTCTTCTTAGCCACATAATTCTCCTCCTTGTGAGAGAATGAACCATTTGACCAATCCTACTGAGGCTTTTTTTTTTTGAGGTTTTCTTGGCATAGAGGAATTATCCTTGCCATCCCCAAAAACCAATACAGCTTCATCCCTAGAAGCTTTGTCCTTAAAATATGTTGGCATATCTATATGATGTACATAAAGTGACTTATATTATTTGTGTTTAGTTTTTAGCTTTTTAGGATTAGCCAGGAGAGAGATGGCTTTAGCATGTTCCATGATAGGAAAAATTAGGCATTCATACAAGATATGGAGATTGATATTTTTAGCATGGTCCTTTATCCCAAATTCTAGGGAAGACTACAATTTGAATGAAAAAGACATTGACTATTTGTGGCAAGAGTGGTTCAAAAGAATGAAATAGTGGCTAAACAAACTAGTAAATGTCCATACAAGGTGAAATACATCATAATTACCTTGGAAATATTCCTCGAACGAGGCTTAATGGTGTTGTAGTCATAGCCCCCAATGATTCTAATAAGCTTGTTGTGCTCCCCTTTTTTAAAAAGCATATTCCTAATAATAGCTAGGGCCTTCTAATCTCTAAATATTTTCTTACCCTTGATTGAAAGGCCTATGATTTGGGCTATTAAATTTTAGTTAACACCAAATCCATGTTGAAAACATATAAAATCCTATCATGCCAACTAGTGACAAAATCCTCAGTAGCTTGAGGATCGACACCATAAAGTCACTCCAAATACTAGTAACTACACCCTCCTTCAATGTATCCCAAACCTCAATATCGCTTATCCATTTTTTTTCATGTTGAAGGCTCCATGTAGCTCCTCTCACCTCCATATTTAAAAAAGAAAGGGAGGGATCCAAAGGACTAAGAATGCAAAAGGTGCAACAATTTAGAATGGAACATGGTGTCAACCAAATAATCCCAAAAGAGATGGAAATGCTACCCGAAATCTGTGGACACATTATATTGAAATGATCGATAGCCATCGTGATAAAGTAATGAGGTGCTACATTAACTTTTGATCCTTTCATCATTAATGATAATTTGAACATCAAGCGAAAGGGGATCATTTGGCCCCCATAAAGGTTGATGACTAGAAGTAACTCCTTGGTTGGAAAAAAAAATGTTTACCACTACATTCCCTTCCCTTAACATGTGGGTGATGTGGCACTCTTCATAACAGTTGATGATATCTAGATAATCAAAGATTATGCCTTGGATTGTCTAGCTCAGAATTTGAATCATCTTAGGCAATTTATAATGTTCAATAAACCCCCTCAATCCAAACTCTCTTACACCCCTAGGATTGGGCCAATTTTTGGCCAATGTAGATGACTTTGGCTTTGGCAAAGTGGTTAGACTAGGTACCCAAAGGGAGTGTTATCTTTTTATTAGTTGACATGTTTCTATTATTTTTTTTGTTTGATTTCAAAATGTATGAGAATGATTTTAGGCTTTAGGTGTACTGACTTAATAGTTAATATTTTTGTTTCTTTTTATTTTTAGTTGTTATGAATTCATTTGGGAAACATTTTTATGTATATATGTATCTATGTATCTATATATGTATTAGAGATCTCAAGTGTATTAGAAACATATTAGGATATCCTCTTATATTTTTAAGAGAGGCTTCCTTGGGGGTTTTATCACCTCATGGTTTGACCTTGAGCAGTATTTTATTTGGGCCTCTATATAAAAAGAGCAACAAGCGAAAGTAGGCCCAATCCAGTACATATTTATAGAGTGCCAAATCTAAGAGGGTTTAATGCATTCCCATAAAGGTTGACTAGATATTTAAGTAACTCACTCCATAATCTATATGTGCTAGTGTTCACTAATAAATTACTACAAGCCATTGTGGTTAGTAAACTTACCTTTTCTTAATGATTTAAGATGTGTAGAGCGTACCTCATAGATACTTCTCATGTACCCCTCATTGTTAGACACAAATTCCTTGATTACAAGGTTTTTTAGATATTTGAGGTAAGAGGAAAGGTGAGCTAGGACCATGATGCAAGTGTGCATGTGTGTGTCAATGTGTCACTAGACCTTTATCTGTCACATGATTGCATTCTATTTTAGCAGGATTTCTTTGAGAACCAACGAGATTGTTGTCTGTGTCCCAATATATTTGCATCTTATTCTAGTGGGATTGCACTGTGAATTGGAAGAATCGCAATCCTTTTCCAACAAGTTTGCACTCTATTGCAATAGGATTACAATTTTTGTCTAAAACATTTTTCAAAACCTTAACCAATAGATTTGTACTATATACTAGTAGGATTGCTTTGTGCTTCAACAGGATTGCTTGCCATAGTATTTCTAGAGAGCTTTGTTTGTTGATAATAGATTACCAAGTTGTCATTATTTCCTCACATGTCAATCATAATCATTCTATCCATCCAATGTTTGAGTAACATTTTTCCTAATCCAAATATTTTTATTGTTATCATCCTCTTAGGTCAAGGATTAATCAATTAAATCAAACCAATAAATCTATTGCCTAAACCAAATCCAATCCTTCATCCGTGCTTGATCTCATGTCGCATAGTTATCTATAGCCTCCATCCTAGCAATCCTAACCACTTACTCTTTGAATTATCTTGTCTAAAGTTAGTACATTTGTCATTATAGTTGCATCACTTTGATCCAGAGGTTTGTCTTATATCATCTATCTTATTGCTTAATCACATATTATCTTGAGTAATAATATTATCATTACATCCATTAGGTTTTTCAACTCATGTTTGAGTATTAGGTTTACCAATCAATTAGTCCTTTTTTTCTATTGAAAATATAGAGTCAATTGAGTACAACTGATATTTATAACTAGAATATGACTGGCTTTCAAAACTTTACATGGGAATTATATGTCCAATAGTTACAAAAAGCTAGTTACAGAGTATTACATGGGCTAAGCCATATCGGAGACAAAAACATCTCAAAGTCTCTTCTGATTAAAGACTAAAAACATAACAAGGATTATCATATTAGGACATATCAGTCCCAACCTTTCTACTACCAATCCTCTTCGATGTAACTTGGGTTATACTCATTTACTCTCTAATGATCTTCATTGTTTTCCTCATTTCCACCATCTGCATTATTATTTGTATCATCCCTTCTATCTCTGTCAGTGTTGTCCTATGGCAACAGAGTGTCTTGCATGCTAGGAATGGATGCATCACTACCAAAGTGTTCTTCATACCTTGAGTCTCTATGTATGTTGGTTCAGGAACAGTTGCATTTTGGATATCTTTTGCAAATAGAATTGTAGCCCCTTCCTTTATCAAGCTTTGGAATCTTTCTATCAAGATTTGGATAGTAGCAGTGACCTGAGACAAGATAATGAAATATGTGAGTTTAGAATTAAACTCAGTAAGGTCCCTCCTCTTATCTTGGAAGATGTCTTCATTTCTCTATCTCCAAATAAGCCATAGAACTTCAGTAGTAAATGTGATCCAGAAGTCATTAAGCTTGCTATCAAAATTCTCTACATATCCAGCCAAAATTTCATGCCAAGACAGACTCAAATCAACATTCCTCAAGAATTTACTATCAAAAAAAGAAGACCATATATTGACAGCCCACTGACATTCAAAGAAAAGATGTTCATACGACTCAGCGCAATTGCAAACAGAACAAAAGATGGTGTTTTTAGAACCTTGAGACACAAAATAGCCAATAGCATGCTTTTTCAATAGAAAAATCCACTTAAAAGAAACTTTTTTGGGCTCAACATGAGAATGCCATAACAACTCAAATATTAGATGCCACTTATTGCTCAACCAGTTCAAGCCCCAAGCTTGGTTGATTTCATTAAAGATATTGTCATTGTTAGCAAGCATTTTATAAATTTGTTTGCAAGAGAAATTACCAAGAATATTACCATCACTCCACTTAATGTATGAAGGATTTTGACTAGAATCAATGCACTTGCTAGGAAACCAATTACCCACAGCCTTTTTAATGAGAGTGTAGGTTTTTTTCCAGAGAGGGAGGACTATCAAATCTGTTGGTTAATTCTTCCCAAGAAGAGATTTTGTTATCAACCAAAATATCATTGATGAGGGATATACCTTTTCTATTACAACATTTAGTTGAACACCACTGAGTGAGGGCAAGGGGTTCATCATTAAGGTATATACCCCACCAGATAGATCTGTCTAGAACTGAGAAGTATGGGTTTCTCCCTATAGCACTTCTGGAACGTAGGAGTGGTTTAATATGTCTCCAAGCCTTCCACAGAGCAGAGAACACCTTAGATCCAAATATTCTCACATCAAAATCTCCTAGGAGGATGTCAAGAAATGGGACATTATTCCAGGATTTCCCTTTTTTAATAGTGGACTTGATAATATTAT
The DNA here is from genome assembly GCA_027943335.1 of Chamaecyparis obtusa. Classification (NCBI taxonomy): domain Eukaryota; kingdom Viridiplantae; phylum Streptophyta; class Pinopsida; order Cupressales; family Cupressaceae; genus Chamaecyparis; species Chamaecyparis obtusa. Next base: position 46,878 of record BSBK01007698.1, read on the forward strand.
TCCTAATCAGGACTTTCCATGGCTCATTGCCTGAAATAGCCTTGATAATCCACTTGGAAGATAAAGTCATACCTTACTTTTTAAGATCTTTAATTCCCAGACCTCCCTGCATTCTTGGGGTACAACACCACTCCCACTTGACATTATGTATTTTTTTGTTCCCAATACCATCCAACCACAGAACATCTCTTAGAATCTTCTCAAGCTTATTTGTTTGGAAATTGGTAAACAACCAAGTTGAAGCATAATAAATGGCATAAGATGATAGTACCTTTTGGACTATGTGTAGTCTTCCTACTAGAGATAACATATGAGTTTGCCACTTTAAATGTTTCTTTTCAATTTTCTCAAAAATCCAATTCCACATTTCATTAAGTGAAGGATCAAGAGCAAAAGGTATTCCCAAATATCTGACAATAAAGTTAGGACCCGACCACTGCCACCCTTTTTCACCAAGCCAAGGGGGAGGGGCATTTTCCCATCCAAGAATAACAGATTTATGAGGGGCTACCTTAGCACCAGAAGCTTTACAAAATATCTAAATTCTGCAAACAACTCTATCAAAGTTTTGTTCAGAGAGTTCAACAAAGAGAGCAGTGTCATCCACAAATTGCTCAATGAGTAGTTCTTCTTTATTAGGAAGGGAGATACCTTTAATTGGGGGACCAAACTTAGAGGCCTTGAGAATGTAAGTCATAGCATCAGTAACAATCACATATAGGGCAGGGGCTAGTGGACAACCCTGTTTAATTGATCTACCCAAGGGGATAAGATTATATAGTTCTCCATTAATCTTAATAACTGTATTAGAATATTTAAACAAAATCTTTACCCAGGTACAAAAATATTTTGGGAAGCCAAACTATTTAAGCATAGCAATCACAAAGTGCCATTCAATTATGTCATATGCCTTTTCAAAATTTAGAAGGATCATAGCCACATTTTGATTGTCAGCCTTTGCCCAATGCATTGCTTCCCAACTGATGATTAGATTCTCTAAGATAAATCTACCTTTGATAAAGCATGTCTGGGTCACTAAAATAATGTCATTTAGAACTTCAACAATTCTTCTAGCCAGTAGTTTAGCTATCACTTTATAAGATATGTTTAAGAGAGTGATTGGTCTCCATTTTTTTACTTGTGTTTTATCACCTTCCTTAGGGAGAAGCTTGATTAGTCCTTTGTTGACATTTTCACCCAAGGTCCCATTACCAAAATCAAATCTATATAATTCAAAAAGTTTAGTAGAGATCCAATCCTTGTTTATTTTATATAATTCAACCAGTATGCCATCAATACCCAGAGATTTCCCATTAGCAAGTGATGTTATGGCATCTTCTATCTCTTGAATGGATATTTCTTTGCCCAACATATCTCCTTGCTTCTTATTGATCTTTTTAGGAATGATACTCATGCATTGGTCCATACATAATTGATTGCCTTCATTATGTTCAGATGTGAAAAGTTTCTTATAGGATTCCACAATGGTTGTCATGATCTCTTGATTATTGGTGATAATCCCTTCCTCAATCTGAATACCAGTAATTTCATCTCTGCACTATTTAGCTCTAATGATGTTAAAGAAGTATTTGGATCCCCTATCACCCTCTTTGATACAGTTAGCTTTAGCTCTAACTTTTTGGCCCTGTATTTTGTATTGTTGGATAATTCTCAGTTTCCCTGTTGTATCAATTAACTCTCTTTCTAAAGCCACATCACTTCCTTTATTTTGGAGCTCTATCACAGTTTTTAATAGATTGAAGTTGAGGATTCTTTCTTCAAAATTTCTATCTTTAGCTTCTTTTGTTCCAATAGTTTGGAACAATTTTCTCCAGGAATTTATTAATTGATTCCACTTCTCAATAGGTGAGGAATTTGTAGATCAAAATTTGGAAAGGATAGTAGCCATCCTAAGGGCACCTAGATTATCTTGATTGTTAAGAAGGGAGATATTCAATTTAAATAATTGTCTCTTAGGGCTATTATTGACTTGATTTCCTTGATCTTTAAGAGAAATACAAACACTGATGGGGGAATGATCAGACATGCTTGCAGGAACGACACTAATAGGATAGTGCCCTACTTTATGGATCAAGTTAACTTCATGTTTTTTAATGTACACCCTATCAAGTCTGTAGTGAATTATGACTTTATTAGCCTGATTATTACACCAAGTGAACCACATTCCTTCATGACTGCCTTTGAGACCTTCCAGTGGATCATAAATAGCAAAGTGTCTCTTGAACCTAGTCTATAAGAACTGTTCATTTCCTTTCCATTCAAATTTCCCTCCTCCTGATTTATCCTTAGGGCATTCAATCATGTTAAAATCACCAACAAAGGTCCATGCTGCATTGGGAAGATTGATTGATAACCATTCCCACAAATTGGCTTTTTCCCTATAATCATTTGATGCATAGACATTACAGACTCCTATAATATTATCTTTATGCTTGAAAGTAATCCAAAGTGCCCTTTTACATGGTGACATCCCATTAACAATAATTTTGCCATTCCATGAGGAATTGATCGTGATTTCTACACCCCCTTTACCTCTAACATGGTTATAATAGAAGCATTTGGAATTGCCCCATATGAACTTCAGCACATTAAATGTCTGATATCCAGTAGTTTTAATTTATTGCAGATAAATAATGTCCTTTCCTTTAAAACTATTACACCATCTTCTAACAATGTATTTTCTATCTGTCATTTTCAACCATCTAACATTCCAGCTATGAATTTGTATTTTCATTATTAACAATTAGAGGGTGTAGTGATCTTGCATAGCCTAGAAAAATAATCTGGAATCTCATTCCCTTTAGTCTTATTAGCCCTATCTTTGTTCTTCAGGATGTTGCTTCTTTCATAAGTCTCTCTTTTATTTTTCTTAGATAGGATTTTAGTGAATCCCTCGTTATTAAGTACTGTATCACCATTGACTTCAACCTTAGCTTGCGTCTCATTGCTCTGTGGTGAAAGTGTGGCTAAAAGGTGATCATTCCTATGTTCTAGAGGGGATATGGGGATTGAAGCAGGGTTAGCTTCCTTAGCACCAGATTTAATTTTTTCTAAAGCAATTTGTTGGGCATTTTTCTTGCTATTATTAACATCAACATTTTTTCCCCTAGGAACCAGGATATACTAAGGGATAGCAAAATTCTTATCTCTTGGTTCAGGATTAGCAGCAGGTCGAACCTCAAAATGTCCTTCAAATAAAGGGTTATTTAAAGTGATGAAGCCATCAACCCGAGTATCAACAGTTCTATTAACATGGATAGGGTTTCGATTGTTGCCCTCAAGATTGGCAGCCTGAAAGTCTTTAGAGATATTCTTAAGCAGTGGGCATTCTTTTTTTCTATGACCATTAAGCTTGCAATGGAAGCAAGCTCCAATGTCACCCAGTCTAACTACCTTCCAAATAAACAAATCATCTTCAAATTTCAAAGAAATGTTAGTTGGAAAGGAAACCCCCGGGGTTGGAGCTAGAAGAACACAAACATTAAGATGGGGTAAAGTAAACTTAGTTTCTTCAATTTGCAGGACAGACCAGAGAGATTTTAGAATGCGTGGCAGAAAGGGCTAGAATTCAGGCTAAACCCCTAAGATTTCCATCCAAAACAGGGAGGCCTGAGAAACAACATCGACAAGATTTCCTTTTGGGGACCAAGGTAGGGCTCTGAACATAGTTTGGCCAACATTCCAAAAAATTTTACTCAAAACTTTTTCTTGCATAGCATGGTTCTTGAAAAACACCACAAACAAACCTTTTTGGATCATCCTACTGAAACTAACAACAATGCCAAGTTTTTTACCCCATACATTGTTAATCTAGTCATCAAGAAATTTACGTGCAGGAAGAAACTTTACATCCATACACACAAAGAAAATGACAACATTCTTAAGTCTAGATTGCTCATCTTTGATAGCATTCACCATATCAACATTTGGAGCCAGAGAAAGAGTGTTACCAGCAAGGTTCAGGGCCTAACCTTCTCCTCCAAGGGCATCACTAGAACTACCTGAGACATTATCGGTTCCTCGTCAATTTCCATGGGAGTTGCTTCCTCAGCTTTCAACATCCTCCTCCACATAAATACACTAAAAAAATGTAGTGTCAGGGCATTTAGCTACAGGTCCATCAACCACCACTACTTTGAATGATGGCTTAAATCCTCCCACACCACGATTGCCACCACCACCACCATTATTTGGAGTGGAAACACCTTGCCTCTCCTCATTATGATGAGGGTCATCATTTCCTCCCTACTTGTCGATGACCTCATCCATGAAAACTCCTACACCCACAACTCGAGTGGCCAAGCCCTAAGCTCCACAAACCAAAGAGAAAACAACATACACGAGAGCCCAAAAAAGAACCAACATGAAACAATGCAAAAAAAGGCAAAAAAAAAGAACACAAAGCCTAAAAACAAAACCAAAGGATAGGATGCCATGACGAAGACATGAGGCACATCAAGACAACCCACATGAGGAACCCCTACAAGATGGGACACACAACATAAAGGAGAGAAGTGCCCACTTGCAGAGCGATCCTCCCAATCTCTCTAAAGCCTCGGGCCCATCAATTAGTCCTTTGTCAAATTCAATGTAATAAAATAAATCAATCCAAATATCTACATATCATCCTAAAAAGTTAGCACCCATAATTGGATGCTCTATTAGGCCTTATTTTGGGGATTTTGAGATTTAATGTTCATTATGCTTGATCCTAACAACTCAATTCCTCTTTTCCCACATCTACCTCATCATCCCAACACCTAGTTCAAATTTGGGCTCATTTTCTTAGGAACAAAACATTTCAACTATTTTATTCCCATAAACATAATGTTTGAAACATTATAATTGCTTAAATTGGCTCAAATTTGGCCAAAGGTCTCATGTTGGTATTTTTATAGGTACTTAGGTCTTGTGGTCAGCCTAGATCAATTTTGAATCCAAAAGTGTTTAAGCAGTATATAAAACCATATCTCTCCTCATTTTGGTAAGAACCATTATCAATTACAAGCAATCGAGCACTCAAGCAATCATGGTGAATTCAATATTTGAAGACAAGCATCCAAGATCAAGCATTTCTTCATGCATCCCAATCAATTTGAAGGAAATATCCTCCTTTGAAGCAACCTTCTCTTCCATAATGGCCAAGTAGAGCAGTTCACAATCAAGCAAGAAGATCCTTTATCCTATCCACAAGCATTATTTTTTCATAGCAAGTGATTATCAAGCATATCAACATTGAAGATCTGGGAGTGGTGTTCATAGATCCATGCATTTATGAGGGCATCCTTGATTCCTATCTACATTCCAAAGTCAAAACCTTCAACTCAAGAAACAATCAAGTATCTTCGTGAATATGAGTGATTCCTACATCCGTTCAGGAGGGTATAGTCAAGTTCAATCAATTTACCTTTTTACATATATTCATTTATGCAATTTCAATTCATTTTCAAGGTTGATTCCTAAACATGGTATTAACTAGGGAAAATCCCTCTCCACAACCTTTTTCCCTATTTTTCTATGTGTGGGTGTAGACACTTGAAAATGGCCTATTGCTCTAAACATAATGACATTACTAACACTCCTCCTAAGTTGTTAAATTATCTTTATTATTTAATCAATATGCACCATTCTACTATATTCCAAAGTCAAAATAATCATTTCCCTTTAATTTCATACTTAAGTAATTTTAATTAATTACTTTAATTATTCAACTTCCAATCAATATTTCATCACCTATTCGTCTACAAAATAATTAAATAATTAAACATTATTTAATTATTCTATGTCTCCTTATAATTAATTAAATAATCAAATTTAATTAATATTTCATCCTCCTAATTGTTGTATTTATGTAATAATTGAATCAAATTATATCTCATAATCAAATAAATGATATTTAATTAATTAAACTAATTATTTCCCTCTCATGATTTAATAAATTGTATATATTTAATTACAACTAATAATTCATTTCATAAATAAATAAGTAATTATTTATTTATAAAATATCCCCACATGTGCAAATAAATAATTTATTATTTATTTAAATCATAATTATCCTCCTAAATCCTAACTCACAGTCACTTTGAGTTAGCTTCTCAATCACAACTCTTCACTCCATAATTCTCTCTCTTAATTTAGTCTTCTATTCCACCTCTCCAATCAATCTCCTCAATCAGGGAAGTCAATTAGAGTTGAACTCCTACTCACTTAAGTTAGCTCTTCCACCTCATTTAGTGAATCTCACAATCAAGGAAGTCAATCAGAGTTGAACTCCTACTCACTTTGAGTTCAACTCCTCAATCACGGTCAATCAACCCATCAAAAATGGATTCTTGGTTGAAACCCCTAAAATCTTATAAATAGAGAGCCAAACCTTTGATTTTGGTAACCAAAATTGCTTTGAATTATTATGCTAGAAAAATCTTGAACTCAATTATGAGAGCCCACATTTCATAAGAAGGAGAACACCAAGGAAGGATTTCATGGTTTGCATATTCATGTTCTTGAATTGATTTCATTATGTATGATGTTTACGCTTATTATTTATCTTGCATCCTTTCTTTATTATTGAGAATACTAATTGCATTAACAATCTCTTTGTGGTTGAGACATTGATGTTATTGCAGGTTTCTATTGATCCCCTATTACCCGATTACAAAATGGTGAACCCAACATGAAACACTAATCTTTTTAATTCATCATTTTCTCTGTTTTGATGTAGACACAAGTTTTTTTTACACAGATATAGGTTCCAAAGATGCACATACATATCCCTTTCACTACACTAGTCATCTTATAAAGATGCAGACAATCTACTAGAACATCACACACATAGAAACACAACATTGCACATGCAGATTCGAAACGACACACTCTACACTAGATCACCACACATTTCTATTGTTGATTTCTATTTTTTCTCTGTAATTTTGATTTGTGGGATGTTATATTTGTTGATTTGTGCTTTCATTGTTCTAACAATTGATTACATTTCATCCTAAACCATTGATGCTCTATTTTTTCAATTAAAATTTTGTTAAAGGTATACCTGGATTTTTTGGTTTTTTGCAGGTAACAGACCAAACTAATGCACTCACCCATCACAATCGATGCACTTGACTTGCTGGATCACCACAGATGAACTGCTAGATTACCACACTTTCTTAAACATAACAATTCACTTATCTAAATATATTTTTTTATTCTATCTATATTCTAAATTATTTTTTGTATGCTTGTGCACTCTCTGTATTAGAAAGCCACACTTATTGTATTAGAAAGATGCACTTGTTGTATTAAAAAAACACACTCTCTGAAATGAAATTATGCACATGCTATACGAAAAAATATAGTGGTCCTCATAAACATAAAAAATTCAAAGTCCAAGAACCCGTTGAACAACGAAGAAGAGAATGAGAGATAAAGCAAAACCAAGAACCATCTCGTAGATTTGCACTTGATCGATTAGAAGCAAAATTTGGATCTAAAGGGCTCTCTAATCCATACATAGAACAACTAATCAAGCTATTAGATAAATATGGTAATATTTATGTTGATAAATTACTAATTATGCGTATGAGAACTAATTACTAGGGTTTTAGTACTAACTTTGTTCTTGTTAGCTTGTGTCTTGGAACTAGGTTTTATTTGTTTTAAATCTAAAAATCAACTCATCTCTCTTATGGTGCTTTAAAAACAATGTATACACTTCACATCTTGTTCCGGTGCTTAAAATTGACATGTGATTAAAAATTTATACAAAGCAAAATACATTTCAAATTGGTGCACTTAAAATTGGACAAGGCAAATCTCATTTGGTTGGGGCTTAAAATTGAACTTGTGTGCTTGTATGGATGGTAGCTTAGTTCACATTTGATCTTTTGGTGCTTAATTAAATTAAACCAATGTCTTGAGTTCTTGGTGCACTTGCACAATCTGTTAGAGTAGCAACCATTTTATTTTGTAGAGAGGCTTATCTACGGGGTTTGCTTAACCCAATAGAGGATGACCTCAAATTGACAAATCCTTCTGGTCGATATATAAAAAAGACTATGAGAAAACTTTGGTCTTATCTCTGTAAAATCAGGTGAGGTGTGGTGATGATAGACTAGATTGAGTGAAGTATCCCTAAGCAACCAACATGGTCAACTAAGCTCTTAAGTGAATTAAATGTTTACAAACTGATTGGGGAAACTCCATAGATCTTATTAAAACCCTATTAATTAGAAGTCACCCATTTCACCTGCAAACATCTATCTTATTACAGTGCAAGGGGAGGCTAAAATAGAATCTCCCCCAAGATTCTTATCATATATGTTACAGGGATATTGTGTTGTGAAAGAGATCTTTGTTAACACGACAACAATACCTAGAAAAAGGCAAAATAACAGGCACCTTCAAGAGGGATTTTAAGATCTAGTTCTATGGAAAATATGTTGCGTGAGTTGACAAACACCAAAGTAATGGGCCTATAACATTATAGATGAAGCCAAATTGACCATAGATTAAACTGCTTTCATTGTGAGAAACTTTGTTGAAACTTGCAACTTGAAAAAGTTGTTGAACATACACTAATCTAACGCAGTCAAGGTGGGTGGATCCAATTAAGGACTGACCGACATTGCAGCCAAACCAATATGTAGCGGAAATACATAATAACAATAACAAATCTGCAATGAAACATAAGTCTTTATTCATGTATACACTTAAAAATGGTTTCATTTATTAATTAAATATTTATTATTTAATTACTATTGACTTGATAGATTAATTAAATATTTATTATTTAATTAATATTTATTTCTTCTATTTATTAAGTAAATTATTCAATTTATTTAATAAATTCACTATAGTCTAATTCTATATCCTAAGTCTTCTAAATAGTCTATTAAAGTGATTTAATTAAATACACAATCACCCAAATATGACTAAGTCTCCTAGTCCACTTCATCCACCTAGTCACCTGACACATCACCTTGGCTAAGATAAATAATTATTATTAATTATTTATTCATATTTATCCTAACCCACACATGTCCTATTCTTAAGGGCTATGTGGCCTCATAGGACTTGGTCTCATGACCACATGTCCTCTCAACAACCAAGTCAAGAGACATTCCCTATTCCTAAGGGGCTTCTCAAGCCACCTCTAAGGGTCAAGGGTGACTCATAGGACACTTGTGCAAAGAGTCCTCATGAGGAAAAGGTCTCTCCCTCTTTCTCTCTTTGGTCTTTGTGAGACACTTGACATGTGTCTTTCCCTTCCACCTTCTTCTCCTCCACGTCAATATGAGAGGAACATCATCCCTATTCTTCCTCTCACATTCCAACTACATCCCCCTTTCTCTCAACTCCTTCAACCAAGTCAATCCTAGCCCTAGGATTTTCCACCTTTCATTCTCAACCGTAGGATTCTACCACCTAGGCCTAGATCCTCCAAAACTCTATAAAAGGAGCCTCATTTCCCATTTGAAAGCTAATAGGTATTTTTGATAACAAGCATTCAAGCATTCAAGCATTCAAGCAATCAAGCATTCCATAGCAATCACCATTTCAATTTGCATTTCATCCATTAGTTTGCATAAGCTATTGTGCACACAATTTCATTCAATCTCCACACTTTGGTAGCATCTTGGGAGAAGGCTTCATTTTGGAAATCTGAGAGCTCAACATCTTCAAGAAATCAAAGCTAGGAGGACAATGGAGACAAGCTGCATGGTAGGTGAAGGTAATTGAATTATTTTAATCATTTCATAGTTACTTTGCATTCTTCATTGTGTTTTCATTAGATAGATTCATTGGCTTTTATAGTTAATTTATCATTTCTAGTTGTTAGACATCTAATTTGCATACATTTTTGGCGCTAGAAGGAGGGCCCAACTGGGCTTTTCACTTTCAATTTTTAGTTTTTCATGTGTAGGTTTTTCTATAGGTTATTTCTGCGCATTTGTCCACGATTCCTGCGCATCTGGTTTTTCCTCTCTGTCATATTTGCTGCGCATTCATTCAACTATCTCGCGCATATATCCATTTTTGCTGCGCATCCATAGTAATTGCGCATACATACCACCAGACTGCACATTCATTAAATTGTTTCACGCATACATCATTCCTGCACATACATCCATACTTGCTACGCATTTATATCACTGTTCTGCGCATTTATCAGTTTCTGTAGAAAAATTCAGCTTTCTATTAGGTTTGTTTTTAGCTAACATTTTGACAAGTGTCTATTCGTTCTGGCAGTATTTTTAGGCTGTTTTGCAGGACGTAATTGTGAAGACCCCATTGCTAAAAAAAAATAAAAATTTCTAACAATTTGATTACAGATTGCCAAGGGGTTTGCAAAATAAACTATAATCTCATTTGGGCTTAAAATACGACATGTTTTTGTTTTGTGTGTTTTCCTTAGCATAGATTCAAGTGTCTATTGTGTTTTTGCTTAATAGCATATCTGTAATCCCAAAATTATAACAACGTATCCTCTCCCCTCGCCATTCATGGACCTTGGGTGTAAGAGAAACTGTTATAAGTTTTAGAGGGTGGTCTTTGGTGGGAAAAGAGGTACTCACCCCAAGGATCGACCCAACCGATAACAGGCTAAAGCCAAGCCCTTCCAAACCGGTATATAAAAAATGCTAGTGTGATTAGTCTCACATTAGACAGGTGTGAATTCGTTGTGGCAACCAAAATCTCCTGCAGGACCCCAGTGGCGCGTTAAAGTCCTACTTAGTAGAGGTGAAAGCCTTGCTTTGAAAGGATTGGGAGAGCCCACTTAATTGGGAAAATGACTTGATCAAAACCACCTGAACAGATGTCTTTACTACAAAATTTTGTTTAGTGGCCAAAAACCTTCTATCTGCTGGCTCAAGGAGTCACCCAAGCTCGTGAAGACACCCCACATTACTCACGGTTCATAGTAGAGATAGCAGTTCTTTGGGAAGTAATGACCCATTGAATTTGGAACTTGGTGTGCCTGAGAAGTGAGTGCACTGTAAGAAGGAGCCCGTGCCTCCAAGTTCCTAGGCTATCCGCTATGGATTTGCGTGGCTGGATTTTATTATCCTAGTGGGGATTCAGCAAATATCATCCTTGCCAACCTTAGGATTGTAAGCGTGTTTGTGCATTCATACTAGATTAAATTAGATTAAAATCATCTTTGTCTTGCATGTGTGTGTTTGTGCATTTTTACTTTGCCAAAAACTAGAAAACATCAGAAAAAAAAAATAAAAAAAATTCCAAATCATCAAACCAACAAAATCATCAAAAATTTGACAACCTGTACATACATCAAATCTTGCTGCGCATACGGTCTTTGTTATTGTGCATTTACATTTATCAAATCGCATCTGTCAAAATTTGCTGCGCATTTGTTTCAGTTTATTGCGCATATATCACACTGTCCTGCGCATTTGTTGCTACGCATTTACAACAAAGAGCATTCCCACAGACTTTTGGAATTTCAAAATCACTTTTTCAGATACCCATTTTCATCCTTAGTAAGATTCTGGAAAAACAGTCAAGTTACATAGCCCTCTGATTTCTAATTTGACCACCTTCATCACTTTTCATCATCATTCCTTCCTCAAGAGTCAACAAATCACTTTCTTCCAATCTTAAGATTCTCAGTGTGGTGTTGAAAATTTACCTTATCTATCAGACTTTGATCTTGGTGAGCTTATCATATCAGGATATATCATCCTTAACCATCAAGCTTACTTAGATTATTGTTTCTTGACACCAATTTTTAGTACTTATCATATCTTTTATACCAATCATTCTCCATATCTTTTTATCAAAAATCTTTCATCCCACAATCAATTTCATCCATTTTATGGTTCAAACTCGATCTCAGAAACTCAAACAACCTATTAATCCAGAATCCCTAGACAAAATGGAAGGCAATAACAGCAATGAAGAGAATCCTTGGCCCAAAGAGCCTCCTAAGAAAACTCATCCTCTCACATTTGATGACGAACCTACTGATGAGGAACTTAGGGATGTTGCATAAGATCCTAAATTTTTACAAGTCATGGAACGACTCATAGGCTTGGATAAAGAGATGTATTTCCTCATGCTTGCTCAACAAGGAGCTAAGTTACCAAGTGATTTTGATGTTACCTATCTTAGAGAACTAGCTCATATGAAAAATCAAGATATCCTTAAAGGTTCTCAAGATCCTCATGGAGCAAAGGAAATCAATCAACAATCCAATGCGTCCCATAGTGATCAACAACAAAATGTTTTTCAAAATAATCAGCAATCCAATGATCCTCAACATACTCAACAGCATAATATTTCCCAAAACACGCAAGGAAGCACATTATCTTTGGATCTCGTCCTACAACAAATCCAAATGCTTCAACAACAAATCCGTGACATCCAAACTAGATCATCAACAAAGAAGTATTCTTTGGATGATATATGTCCTTATCCTTTTGATAAGAATTTAGCAATGATTCCATTCCCTCCTCATTTTGAGGTACCAAAATTTGACAAATACAAAGGGAATTCAGATCCACAAGACCATATTCGTGAGTTTTGTGCTGCTTGTATTGAAGTCGCTCACAATGACACTTATCTTATGCGACTATTTCCATGAAGTTTAGGAGGACAAGCCATGGAATGGTTCTCCAAACTTCCCCCCGGCATCAAATCTTTCAATGAGCTTCTTGACAAATTTGTGACTCATTATTCATATAACATCAAACATGAGGTCACTATGCTTGATCTTTGCAATGCACATCAAAAGAATGGAGAACCTTTCCTTACTTTTTTGCAAAGATGGCGTCAATTGTTTTCTAAATATCCATGAACAATTCCTGAACAAGAAAAGATGGATATTTTTGTGCATAACCTTACACCAGAAATGAGTTATAGGTTACAATTGCAATGTCCACCAAATTTCAATAAGCTCATAGAAAATGGTATCAAGATTGAGGAAGCCATGGTCCGAAAAGGTGAGATAAAACTTTATTCCAAAGACAATGCTGGATCCTCAAATTCAAATTCCAACACTTATAATTCCAATTCCAACAATGACAAATCAAAATATTGGAATAAAAACAAAAACATTGTCAATGACAGAATTGTTGATAATCGTAATGTCCAACCGACAAAACCTCTTCTAAATCTCACAAGTACGACCAACGCTACTCAAGCTATGTACAACAATCAGTCAGCAAATCAAAATATGACCAAGGATTCACCTAAACCAAGATTGCCTTTTATCTCACCTCGAAGAAACTTTACTCCTTTAGGGGAATCTCTCGAATCAGCATTACGGAAGTTAATCACCAAGAAACTCATCACACTTCCTGAACCGAAAGATTATGAACCTAGAGTGAAGCCTTCTTGGTGGAATGGAAATGATTATTGTGAATTCCACAGAGGAAAAGGACATATAACCAATGAATGCCAAAGGCTTAAAAATGTGATCCAAGACTTAATCAAAAGTGGTGAAATTAGTGTTGACGGACATGTCTCGAATGAATCACATATGGCCTTCAAAGATCCACTTCCTGAGCATGAAAAGGGAGGTTCTTCCAACAATAAGGGTGACAACCAAGCCAAATATAATAACACACCCTATAGATATGTTGGTAACATTTTTGACCATCATCCTTCTGCATATTATGCCAATGTCATTACCATAAAGGGAAAATCAAAGAGTCAACCAATCCATGCTACTACTCATGCTCAAGCTAAGGTTACTCTCCAAGGAGTCCAGTCTAAACCAAGCACTACTCAGAACAAGTCCATTTATGTCCCAAAGTCCATACCCAATACTTCCAACCAGTATAATCTTTTGGAACAGCTCAAAAAGACACCGGCCTGGATATCCATCTTAGAGATTTTGCGTCTTTCTCCATCTCACAAAGATATCCTTGAAAAAACTCTCTTAGACACCCAGGTTCCAACAACTCTAGATCCTGATCAATTTCAAGCTATGGTGGGACATTTAATGACCCCACACTATTTGTCTTTTACTGAAAATGATGATTTATCCATTACCCAAACTCATAATGCTCCTTTACATATCAAAGTCCTTGTCCAAAATCACAAGATTAAAAGAGTATTAATAGATGAGGGAGCTGGTTTGAATATCTGCACGTTAAAGTTAGTCCTTGCATTGGGATTTTCTGAGAATGTCGTTGATCCAAAAAAGAAAATCACAATAAAATCCTATGATGAGGAAGAGAGATCATCCAAGGGATCTGTTGTTCTTCCAATTAGAATTGGTCCTATTGTCAAAGATGTATCTTGTCAAGTTCTTGACATGGATCTTGCTTATAATATTCTTTTGGGAAGACCATGGATTCATTCCATGCAAGTTGTGCCATCAACTTATCATCAATGTATAAAATTCCCTTACAATGGTCAGGAGATCACTATCAAAGGAGATTCTAATCCTTTTCAATATTGTAGCAATGTGAAGATTTATGATTCTTTGGTTCCCTATAATCGTACTGGATCTTCTGCAACTACACCTAGTGACCCTAGTAATATAGCATCAACTTCTAAATCAGATGTGATCAAGATAGATATCAAAGAAAGAAGCATGGGAGAATATACTTTAGGTCAAGCTCTTTGTATCACTGAGTTACCTTTATCTCCCAAATCATATGGTAGGTCTTTGATCACCAAACAACAATCAAAACTCCCTTCCACACTTGTTTATAACACATTTATAAGTGGGGGCACAATATCCAAAGAGGCAGCTGAGCGTAATGCAAATTATTGGCTTAAGACACAGAAGATTGAAGAGGATACTAAACATGAATATATATCACCTGATGTCTATGGAAAAGGGTATACTTTGCTACAAAAGATGGGATATCAAGGTGCTGGACCTCTAGGGTTACAAAGAGAAGGTGTTATAAAACCAATTTTGCAAAATCCCAATTATCAAAGAGACACTACAGGATTAGGATATAAAGGAGAAGGACCACAAGAACCAAAAGGAAAAGCAAAACTACCACCTTTTCATGAGACATCTAAAGCTCCTGCCTTACAATTCAGAAAGCATGGTATGTATGTAGATCCAGAGAAACAAAGGATAGCTCAAAGAATCATTGATAGACTTGAAGATAATGATGATTCTGATTCTAATGATTATGAATGGGATTCCTTATCTGATGGTATTGAAGAAATAGGAGTCGATGTTGTCCATCAATATAGTAATGATTACCATGAGGGTGAGAGTTCAATGAGTGACTCACTAGGATTGGTCCCACGTAATACTACTCGTGTTGATCATGAGCAAAGTGAGCGTTATCTTGTGACAGATGATTCAGATGAGAGTATGGAAATAGACCTCGCTGATACTATCATAAACCTTGACAACTTTTCCATAAATACCATCTCTACTTTTGAAACTGACCCAAATGATCCAATGCCCCTTGTCCGTCTTGACCTTATTGATTGGGATTCTCCCGATCACCCAGAACTTGATGTCTTCCATAATGATGATGCGATCATTGACTATCTTGGCATCAGGGATCATTTACCACCAGGGGATCACAAGTCAGGATTTCCAATAGAACTCAATGACATGCCCTATTTTGGAGAGAGTGCCAATCCTTTCAATCATAAAAATATAAAAATAATCAGCAGATCTAATGGTGAAAACCACTCAGTGGCAGTATTAGATCTCAAAATAGTAAAAAGAAAAGATGCATCTGATGGTGAAAACCTCTCTGAGGTGCCTGACAATGGAAGGATTGACACTCTTCCCAACTATCTAGATCAAGAGCAATCTACCATTCTTATAGAACCAACAGTACCACTTAACATTAGAACAGAGGAGTCTCCACGCATCCTCAAAGTAGCAGCATCCTTGATAGAATCAGAGAAAGAAGCTTTTGCAAAATTCTTCAGAACACAACAAATCAACTTTGCTTGGTCCTATGTTGATATGCCTGGTTTGGACCCCAATCTCATTATGCATCATCTATCTATCAAACCAGGTGTAAAACTAGTTAAGCAGAAGCTCTGCAAAATGCATCCTCACATTGCTCTAATGGTGAAAGAAAAATTGAAGAAGCTCCTAGATGTTGGGTTCATTCGGGCTATTGATTATGCTGAGTGGATTTTAAATATTGTTCCGGTTTCAAAACCAGACAAGTCTATTAGGATTTGTATTGATTTTCGAGATCTTAATAAAGCTTTTCCGAAAGATAACTTCCCTTTGCCAAATATTGATATGATTGTTGACCTAACAGCTGGGCATGAGATGTTATCATTAATGGATGGATTTTCTAGCTATAACCAAATCAAGATTGCACCAGAAGATCAGGAAAAAATTGCTTTTACTTGTCCATGGGGTACATACTACTGGAATGTAATGCCATTTGGCCTCAAAAATGCTGGAGCAACTTACCAAAGAGCCATGACCACGATCTTCCATGACATGATGCATACCATCATGGAAGATTATGTTGATGACATTTTAGCAAAATCCAAAGACAGAGCTGGTCATTTGAGAGTGTTAGATAGAATATTCACCCGGATGGAAAAATATCAGATTCGACTCAATCCAAAGAAATGTGCATTCGGGGTCACATCTGGTAAATTGTTAGGGTACATTGTCTCAACTAAAGGAATCGAAGTAGATCCAGAAAAGGTTAAAGCAGTATTGGAGATGGCTTCCCCCACTAACATTAGTCAGCTAAGATCTTTACAGGGGCATCTACAATCCATTCGAAGATTTGTTTCTCAACTAGCAGATCGCAGTCATCCCTTTCAACATTTGCTGCATAAAAATATCTTATTCCAATGGGATGATAAGTGTGAGGAAGCTTTTAAAAAAATCAAGCAGTATTTAGTGAATCCTCCAACTCTAATGTCACCAATTCCAGGCAAGCCACTCTTGCTCTACATTTCAGCCACGACAATCTCACTAGGTGCTCTTCTCGCTCAGCAAGATCATGAAGGAAAAGAAAAAGCCATCTACTACATCAGTCGCACTTTAGTGGGATATGAGTTAAACTATTCCCCTATTGAAAGAGCATGTCTGGCTGTTGTCTTTGCTTCACAAAAGTGGTGACATTACATGTTGTCACATTCTACTCAGCTTATTGCAAAGATTGATCCTTTAAAGTATTTGTTAAGCAAGACTGCATTGACAGGCAGGTTGGCTAAGTGGGTCATGCTACTTAGTGAGTTTGATATTGAATATGTAGACAGGAAGGCTATCAAAGGTCAAGTGATCGCAGATCAACTAGCTGATGCTCCATTAATGGATGACCACCCTATACACAGAGTTTCCCGATGCTCATATCTTAGCTTTGTCTACACAAACATGGAAATTATACTTTGATGGCTCATACACTCAACAGGGTTTAGGAGATGGTATACTTTTTATCATGCCACAAGGATACACTATTCCGAAATCTTTCAAGTTGTTATTTCCTTGCACCAATAATGTAGAAGAATATGAGGCTTTGCTGATTGGGTTAAAAATGGCTTTATAATGGAACGTATCTGAAATAAATGTCTACAGAGATTCTCAGTTGATTGTTAACCAAGTTAATGATGATTACCAGACCAAAGATGATAAGTTATTGCCATATAAACGTATGGTTGATGACTTTAAAAAATATTTCTCTGTCATCACTTTTGAGCAGATTCCTCGGCATGAAAATAAGGCTACTAATGCCATGGAAATGATTGCTTCTTTATTTGATATAGAAGATACCAAGGCCCGTTTTGAGTTCTTGGTGGAATCCCTAACTTGTCCTGCATATGATGACCCTGATACGAGTATTATATGTCATCTGATTGGACATGACTCCCCAACCTATGGAAAGATCTATTCTTACCTCAAAGATAACACTTTACCTCCCAACCTATCCCGCAATCAAAAATGAACTTTTCTCCACCAAACCTCCCATTATATCTTAATATCTGACACCCTTTATCGGCGAGGTTTTGATGGTACTCTCCTGCGATGTCTCGAACATGATGAAGCTCAACTTTCCTTACGTGATGTACATGAAGGTATTTGTGGGACACATTCGAGTGGTCCCTCTTTGGCTAAGAAACTCATGCGTATGGGTTATTATTGGTCTACCATGGAAGCAGACTCCTTTCATTTTGCTAGGGCATGCAAGAAATGTCAGATACATGGAAACCTTATCCATGCTCCAGCATAAGAGTTACATCCTTTTACAACTACTTTGTCATTCAATTGGTGGGGACTCGACCTCGTGGGCACTATCAATCCTCCATCTTCCAACGGCCACAAATGGATTCTCACTGCCACAGAATACTTCACTAAATGGATTGAGGCCGTTCCATTAATTACCGCCACAGGGAAACAAATCTCCATGTTTATCTTAAACTATATCATTTGTTGATATGGTATACCTATGTATCTTATCACTAATCATGGGAAATAGTTTCAAAACCAAGACATGGATGACTTGTGTGCTAAATTCCACATCACCCACAACTATTCCACAATCTACTATCCTCAAGGAAACGGCCAAGCTGAGGCGTCAAACAAAACAATTGTTAAAATCCTACAAAAGACTATCAATGACACTGGCCATGACTGGCATCTCCAACTTAATCCAACCTTATGGGCTTATCGCACCTCCATCCGTACTCCTACTGGAGCCACTCCATACTCCCTTGTCTATGGATCTGAAGCAGTCTTGCCCCTTGAGGTCGAGTTGCCTTCACTTCGTGTTACTCTTAAAGATTTAATTCCTGATGAAGAGTATAGAGTTGCACGCTTGACTGAAGTGGAACTCCTGGATGAACGCGATCAACGCACCTATGATCATTTGAAAGTTTATCAGTAGCGTCTGTCCCGTCAGTATAACAACAAGGTAAAGATCAGAGACTTTCAGTTGGGTGACTTAGTCCTTCGAGAAAATCCAAAAAATCAACAGCACCATGAAAAGAAGGGCAAGTTCGAACCTAATTGGTTAGGACCTTTTGTGGTTACAACAGTCTATGGTTCTGGAGCCTATCAGTTATCTACACCTGAAGGGGATCCCTTGGATGAACCTCTTAATAGTATCCATCTCAAGAAGTTCTATCCCTGAAATCTCAATGCAAGGGGCATGTATATAGTCTGTATATATATATTCTGTAAATAAAATAATCAAAAATACAAAAAAAATCATAAAATCAAAAGAAAAACTGCAATAAAAGTATATGGTGAAAACTTGGAAACAGGCGCTATGTGTGACAAGTTAGCTCCTCTATCTATTAGGATTCTTTTAGTGTGTCCGTTCATTGTATCTATCCACAATAAAATAGTTATTCAATCCTTGTCCCCACCATGTATATATCATAATAAAATGGCCAGTTCATACACCATCCATTATATTTATCCGTAATAAAATCCCATCATAGCTTGATCTTTTGTCATGGTCTTCATCCTAGTCTTGTTGCATCTTTCTTCACCCATAATAAGTCAGTCCATCACCTAGCTAGGGGCATGTCCTCGACCTAGTTTGGGAAGTGGATCTATGATATTCGTGACTCTTAGAGGACATAATGGAGTTATTTTCACCAAGCAAGGCAAACACAATCAAAATGTTCTTTCACAATGGTATCTTCATGCTGAATCTGAATCTATGATCTATCTTTCGAATTGTGACTGCTTATCTATACATCTTGACTGTACATCATCACTTGAATTGACCAACATATCCTAAATCAATCTTTTTGGCAAAAGAAATGTATATTCATGGCAGGCATGTTAGACTGATTTGTTATAACTTATGCATTCATATCTAGATTTCATTGTTATCGTGTTTCCTATGCTATTCCGGGATATCTTTGACATGAGTTTGAAACTCTCATATGTCATTGATTAGAATAGTCGGGATGAGGCATGATATTTTCTTTGATTGCTGTTTGTGGGGTATTTTTCGATGAAATCGAAGGAACAAGTAATTGGGGTGTCTATGTATAAGTGCCTTCATCCATTTCATAGTATTGACACCATGCAAATCATGTTGTTCTAAACAAATGCTATTTGTGGTGATACGCCATTGCATACCTTGACTCCAAATATTTGTTCCCCAATTGGGGGGGGGGATATTCCTTGTCTGTTATGCAAATGAAACTCAGGTCATCTCGGTTCAATTATACCTAGATGCTTGTCAAGTTTGCAATATTAAACTCCATGCAAAAAGTGCTCAAGTCATCCTGGTTTAATTATACCATGATGCTTGCATTTTCTTGCAACATAACGAGCTCAATGATGAAACTAAAGTTCCAGTTATTATGAAGTTCTAAGATGTTATCTAAATTTGTGGATATATATTCATTTCATATTGCATTTCATTTAAATAGTTCATGACTTACAAATCAGTGCTCCTTTTATAGAGATTTATAGGTTACCTTTCTTATTAGGTTATCTGTTCTCTTAGTATATTCTTCTTATGTCGGATACATTGTTATTTAAGTTGAGGACATTTGGATAACCAAACATATTACGACTTTTTGCATTTAACATTTTGCACTTAAACATTTAGAGACATATGTTATCTTCATTAGGAGTGTTCATTTATATATAATTTGCTCATTTATTATAGCTATCATTTCATCTCATTTTCTTTTATCATGTTATCAGTTATTCCATTCAATCATCTTAGGTACATTATCATTTATTACATTAGATATCATTTGCATTATATCATTCATTTATTATACATTATACACATTTTATATCATTTATTATACATTATCATTCATTTACATCATTTATTTATTATCCATTATCCACATTGTTCATCACAACATTGCATTGATAATCACATAGCATTAGTAAACTCATTTAAGACATGCATTTATATCACCATCATATCATTATTAACCATTAAGCATCAACAATATCAAATCAAAATATAAATCATTTTGCATTCTAAGACATACATTTTATACATATTAAAGTAAATCATCACATCCTGCATATGTCAGTACGCACATGTATATAAATCATCAAAGAAAATCATGATAGAACTGCATCACTGTATATATAGGGTCAATCATATAGCATCCATCATATACAATCCATAAAACAACAATAATATCCGAATGTCCAATGATATAAATCAATAACAATGTGTCCGTAGTCAGTGTCCATCAATTCAAAATATAATGATACAATGAATCATAATGGTACAACAGTATATACAATGCTCTCTCAACATCTATGAACCACTACCTCCAGACTCTGTTTGTCGCTGTCTACGAGATGCAATGTGGCCCTGTGCTGCTGTACTCCTTGATGCTGAGGATCCACCTTGACCTCCTGAACATGTCGGTGCTCTCGGAGGGCATGATGACACACCCTCTCCACCTTCTGGTGCTCCTCTGTCACGCACTACAGTCCTCATCCCCACTGAGCTCTCCCTATAACTCCTGATCCACTAATCTCTCAGGACTACCTGTATGTATGCCTCTCGCCAGTAGGATATCTCCTTCCTGGCATGTATCATGGCTCTCATGATATCCCCATGGGGACTTAGGTCCTCTGTCCTCTGTAACTCATCTAATAACATCTCAAACTCCCCGAGTCTTTCAATCGCTGCATCCCACTCATGTCTCAGGACATCCATCTGGCGCTCTAGCCTCCCAATCTGTCTCTCTAGACCTGGCACCCGCTCTGCCTGTACCTATGTAACTGCTAGTTTGACTAGCAGTGTGTCAATATCTGGCTCCTCCTCCACCACATCCCTCTGTAAATAGGGATCCTGTCCCCCGATGTGCATGTCTGCCTGCTCATCTTGTGCCTATACGTCTGACATCTTAGCGTCAGCCGCATCCTATACACCAACCTGTACCACACCAACCTGGGCTAATAGAATGTCTACATCATCTTGTGCCTGCCCCGCCTGTCTTTGTACCTGTACCTGCGCCACTTGTGCCTGTCCCTGTGCAGCTGCTCCCTGTACTGTAGCAACTGGTATTTGTACCTGAGTAATTGGTACTTGTAAGGGAGCTCCTGCAGCTGGCTATGCTGGCTATACCGGAGGCTATCTTCGTCCCTATCCTCTCTATCTACCTCCACCTCCCCTCATTCGTGGGCCAACTCTCACACCTCTCCCTCCATCTCCTCCACCTCTATCTCCACCATCTCCATCTCCTCTTCCATCTCCTCCTCTCCCTCATCCCCTCCTATCTCATCCTCGCCGCCTCCCCTGACGTCTGTCTGCGGGATCTCTCTCTAGAGGTCTCACTGTTGGATCTGTGATGCGTGGTACAGGATGATCTCTCAAAAATTACTCCAAATCCGCTGTCATCCCAAGATCGACAACTGTCTGCCTCATAGACCATGCCTAGAATGGTGCATCCAAAAAATCCTACCAAGCAACATCAAATGATGCCATGGGCCCCCAATCTCATCTCTCCTGATATGTCTGTGTAAACTCAATCACTCCTTGGGGCATACCCTGTATCCTGCCAAACTGTCGCAGAACCCGGCTAACCAGCTGTCTCTCAATAATAAAGGGCATCTGCCCTATCAACCATCGTGACTCAAAACAAAATCCCAGCTACCGCTCATCATCCCATGGCTCACACCCTAGGTAGGGTCTCCATGTCACTATGTCCAATGTATCAAACATGTACCGCCAAAACTCTAAATGTCCCAGTTTTGCTTGAGACAAAACTGAGGAGTACAAATGAATATAGGGCTGCCCTGCACCCCAGAATCTAATCGCCAATGGTGTAGTCACTGCAATATGCTCCCATGCCCAAACATGGAGCAGTGTCACCCTTGCTGATAGAGATGCACCCCCGTGGTACACCACCTGATGTAAATCATGATATAGGTGTGCTAATAAACACACCCCCCAAGCAAATCAGGTCCCCTCCATCACCCGCTGTAATGTGCGGCCCCATCCAACTGCAAATCTGTGTGACCTCCGATCAGGGCATACGAATCCCCCAATTGTGCCTACTAGAATCACTGGAAGCGGGTCATACAAGTCGACCATATCCTCCCAACTAACCTCTCCATCATCTATATCCTCATCCCCAAAGACAGCTCTACACTCTGTGACTCCACTGTGCCGATCGTACTGCACTAACTCTCCTGTGATGGGAAGTCGGAGGATGCGATATACATCCTCTAGTGTCACTATCATCTCCCTTGTTGGAAGATGGAAAGTACTCATCTCTGAGTGCCATCTCTCAGCTAATGCGGTCATCATACTCAGATTCGCCCGAATCTCGGGCATGTAAATCACATAGTAAAGTCCCGATGCTCCAATCAATAGTCTCTTTGTCTTCGACAATGCTGGTCTTAGATTTTGTGTGACGGGATATCTCTCCCATGACATCAGAACATCTGTGATATCCTCCTATTCAAGTCAACAACAATCAACTTATCAGATTTTGATAAACTGGTCTATCAATCTATCTATGCTATCATATCAATTTCAAACATGTTTATCACGTGTTTCAACAGATGATTCTATCAATTGTCTATTTTAGACTGGCTAACTAGCGAACATGCTACAATGTTACCAATCTTTATCAAATCGATCACAATCAACCACCGATAGATCAAATTAGCTTATCGACATCAAGTTTGACCTAATTGACTCTCTTTTCACTACATTCTATCACTTCACATATATGCGCTGCATTGAAACATGCATGCGCAACTTTCTTTCACATTTGCGCAGGTTTTTATCGATGCACAGTCTTCTTCCACATTTGCGCAACATTTACCAACATTTGCGCAGCTTTAAACATATGCGCCATTTTATTGACCTTTTGTGTAGCTTTTCATAATACATGCGTAGCAAGTACCTATGCGCACTTTTATTTCATGCTTGCACAACAATGCCATTCTCCTAGTATGAATGCACACTTATCCTTAACGAATGCGTAGAAAATTTGAATTTCTGCGCAAACGTCACAAGTTGCTATGCATTGATGTGCTGAAACTATGCATTCATACTCCGCCTAGAAAACTAAAAATTTTCTAATCTAATCTATCATTTCATCTACCCTAAACATACTCCAAATCTAATCTAACATGCATCAAATCATCAAATCACAAAGCAGGATCGAATCACCTACCAGATCACCTGAATCAGGTGGTTGCTGGAAGCGTCTGACTCTCTCGAAGTGGTGATCTGACAAGGGGAATGACATCCTGGCGGCTCTGCTCTACTCTCTCTCGCGCTCTAATCTCCAAGTGACAAGTGTGCACAATGAGCCTATTGTGGACCCCTTAGCCCTATTTATAGCCTGTGGACCCGGTGTGCTTGGTGTGTGGACCCTATCTCCCATTTTTCTTCCATTCCACCCCATTTTCCTCCATATTTTCTACCGTTCTTTCATGAGATTGATTGTACAAACCCACAAAAAAAAAAAAAAATCCAATAAAACTTCAACTAATTTTTTTTGTCAATCCATCTCTCAAGGGGGCATGCATAGGTCGTTTGAGACATTGTCTGGGGCAGGGGCAAAAATGCTTGATTTTTCTTTGAAACAATGTGACCAACACATTATTTCAAAGAGGGGCAAAATGTATACACTTAAAAATAGTTTTATTTATTAATTAAATATTTATTATTTAATTACTATTGACTTGATAGATTAATTAAATATTTATTATTTAATTAATATTTATTTCTTCTATTTATTAAGTAAATTATTCAATTTATTTAATACATTCACTATAGTCTAATTCTATATCCTAAGTCTTTTAAATAGTCTATTAAAGTGATTTAATTAAATACACAATCACCCAAATATGACTAAGTCTCCTAGTCCACTTCATTCACCTAGTCACCTGACACATCACCTTGGCTAAGATAAATAATTATTATTAATTATTTATTCATATTTATCCTCACCCACACATGTCCTATTCTTAAGGGCTATGTGGCCTCATAGGACTTGGTCTCATGACCACATGTCCTCTCAACAACCAAGTCAAGAGACATTCCCTATTCCTAAGGGGCTTCTCAAGCCACCTCTAAGGGTCAAGGGTGACTCATAGGACACTTGTGCAAAGAGTCCTCATGAGGAAAAGGTCTCTCCCTCTTTCTCTTTGGTCTTTGTGAGACACTTGACATGTGTCTTTCCCTTCCACCTTCTTCTCCTCCACATCAATATGAGAGGAACATCATCCCTATTCTTCCTCTCACATTCCAACTACATCCCCCTTTCTCTCAACTCCTTCAACCAAGTCAATCCTAGCCCTAGGATTTTCCACCTTTCATTCTCAATCGTAGGATTCTACCACCTAGGCCTAGATCCTCAAAAACTATATAAAAGGAGCCTCATTTCCCATTTGAAAGCTAATAGGTATTTTTGATAACAAGCATTCAAGCATTCAAGCAATCAAGAATTCCATAGCAATCACCATTTCAATTTGCATTTCATCCATTAGTTTGCATAAGCTATTGTGCACACAATTTCATTCAATCTCCACACTTTGGTAGCATCTTGGGAGAAGGCTTCATTTTGGAAATCTGAGAGCTCAACATCTTCAAAAAATCAAAGCTAGGAGGACAATGGAGACAAGCTGCATGGTAGGTGAAGGTAATTGAATTATTTT
This sequence comes from Chamaecyparis obtusa, assembly GCA_027943335.1. NCBI lineage: Eukaryota > Viridiplantae > Streptophyta > Pinopsida > Cupressales > Cupressaceae > Chamaecyparis > Chamaecyparis obtusa. The sequence continues at coordinate 72,448 of BSBK01007698.1, forward strand.
AATCATTTCATAGTTACTTTGCATTCTTCATTGTGTTTGCATTAGATAGATTCATTGGCTTTTATAGTTAATTTATCATTTCTAGTTGTTAGACATCTAATTTGCATACAATTCATGAAAACACCGATTACATGTAATGTGTCGAGCTGTAAGCCTTCCCGGTTATGGCCAATTACAAAGCAAGTAACAGTCTATAAGATCTCACAGGATCCAAATATTTTCTCCAACATCAACATCCAGCTAGTCCAGGTCTGCAACAAGCAACACACTGGTAGGCACCCAGGAAAGATCTAAACTTGTACTCAAACTTCCAAGAAATCTTCCTGCTCCTAAGCTCGTAGGCTACTAACCTTCCAACCAACCAATCTGCTGCCCTAAACAACAACCCAAGCATCCTATAAATACTGATTCCCAGCCACAAGTTGGCTGATGAAACAATAAATCCCTATAAACAAATATTAAATGCTAAAACATTAGTCGACTCTCACATAGCTTTACAAAAATAATTAAACTCTTCAAAAGATGGCCCCAATGGTCATCAAATCTGCATAGAAGAATGCAACATGCTAGATCTAGGTCCCCACACATCCAATGGTCAATCCATAACTTGAGGAGTGCGACCCAAATTAAATGCACTAGTCAGCCAAGCCGATTCATCCAAATAATCCAGTCGGCAAGCAAGAACATTGAGCAATAGAAGAAATAACCAAGCACCAGTCAACCAACCATGCCAGGCATGATCGAGCAACACAGTTATCGCCAAGTGCCAATGAACCGACGCCTTCAGTCACTGAGTATTCTTTAGAGACCGAGCACCCTGATAACCATAGAAACCAAGCAACCAGTCTCCCAAACTGAGCAAGAACTTCACCAAAGAAAGATCAAAACTAACAATCTACAAACATATTTTTGGTTGATACAGGATTGCCAAGAATCCTAGGATGCTCCTGCATCAGACACCCCAGGCTAGAAAGATTTTCTCATAAGGAAATCAGGAACGCCTCAAGGGAATCAAAACAGGTATGCCGAATCTGTTCTTCACCCACATCTCTTCTTGTACTTCATTCCAAGTAGTCTTCACTTCATTCACTATCTCATGCAGAAAGTCCTTCTACTTTTCACTTTGTTTACTCCTCTGTTCGACAATTGATAGAAACCAACTTTGACCACTACCGACCACCTCAGTGCATCGGTAAGGTTCATCCTCTCCAGACTTCTCAATCAACTCAATATCATATGTATCTCTCTATGTCATAAATGTCACCATCTGTTGAACCATCTCTACCAACAAAATCATCTATTTCTTAATCTCAACAAACTCTTTCGAGATATCATTCTCCTTCTCCTTCAAACTAGACTTAACAGGAATAGGTTTATCAACCTTATGCTCCTAAGGTTTGTCATAAGGACAACATCTGATAACTCCACATCTCTTAACCCCTATCTCCTATAAAGGTATTAGCTTATGCCAAGCTCCTTCATGCCTAACCACATAGGTATTAGCATGACCATCAAACACAACATTTCTATTAAAGTGCCAGGGTATACCGAGCAACAGATGACAAACATCCATGGGCAATATATCACACATTATCTCATCATGGTAAGATCCAATCCGAAACTTAACCAAGCATTTTTCTTCAACTCTAACCTTAGAAACATCTTGTATCCAACTAATTTGATAAGGATTAGGATGCTTCATTCTTTCCAAATTCAACTTACTAACCATTTCCTCTGAAACAAAGTTCTCAGAACTGCCACCATCAACTAGAACATTACATACCTTATCTTTTCACTTACATTAGGTTCTAAACAAATTCCTTCTTTGCACCAGTACAGGAACACATGCAGCCAATCTCCTAGTGACAAGACATTCACCTTTCTCAAGAACATTCTCAATGTCTTCTTCAACAGCCAATGCAACTCTTTTCTTAGGAAACTGCCAACTTTTATGACCAGCTTCACCATAGTTATAACAAGTGCCGGTGAACTCATTCTTCCACCTTCCCCTCTATCCAACATTCTTAGTAACTTGACCACTGCCAGATCCCACATCAGGCTTAGGATTCTCTGTCACATTACTCTCAATAATTGTCTCACTAGTTTTACCACCTCGGTTCCTACAATTCTATTTTCCTTCATACTTCCTATTCAACTTTTCTTCAATCTTTAATGCCATCTAATAAGCATCACTGATTTTTGTCATCCTCATAGTAAGTAACTCTTCTTGAATACTAGGTCTCAAACCATAGACATACCTAGCAACCTTCTCTTTATCAGCTTCAGAATGACCAGTTCTAATCAGAAGTCTATAAAACTCCTCGGTATACTCTTGCACCGATTTGTTAGTTTGCTTCAAAGCTTGTATCTTCTTGAACATTTTCAATTCATAATCCACCAGAATGAATTGCTTCTTCAACTTGTCAACCATTCGGTTCCACTTAGTGATCTTCTCTTTTCCTCTTCTACCTCTTTCCAATTGTACTTCTCCACTAGATATTTGCATTACCTTTCAATTTAGTCTTTGCAAATCTAACCCTATCAGGATCTTCTATTTCTTCATACTCAAAGTATTCATCAATCTCATTGATCCAATCAATCAATTCTTCTAGCCTAAGGCTTCCAGTGAATGTAGAAACTTCAATCTTAGGTCTCTTCCCAATCTTGGACATAGCTTTCAGAATTCGATTCTCCTCTGAATCTCTAGCTTCTTCGACAACTTCTTCAAAATGATCTTCCTCAGATTCATCATCACTATCCTCTTTCAAGGTAGGCTTCTTCTTTCTCAATTCCTTTTGTAGGTCTTGCACTTGTTTATGCAAAGACCTAAAATCATCAAGACAAAATTCTCCAGTAGCTTCTTCTTCTTTAGAGATCTCATGATTTCTCCTCGGAGGCATCTTCAAATCAAGATCTAGACACACAAGATCTACTCGGCTCCAATAGGAACAGACTTTGCTCAAATAGGAACAAACTTCACTCTGATACCACCTAACGTAGTCAAGGTGGGTGGATCCAATTAAGGACTGACCGACCTTGCAGCCAAATCAATATGTAGTAAAAATACACAATAACAATAATAGATCTGCAATGAAACATAAGTCTTTATTCATGAAAAAATTGATTACATGCAATGTGTTAGGTTGTAAGGCCTTCCTGGTTATGACCAATTACAAAGAAAGTAATAGTCTAAAAGATCTCACAAGATCCAAATCTTTTCCCCAACGTCACCATCCAACTAGTCCAAGTCTGCAACAGGCAACATAATGGTAGGCACCCAAGAAAGATCTAAACTTGTACTCAAACTTCCAAGCAATCTTCCTACTCCTAAGCTCGCAGGCTACTAACCTTCCAACCAAACAATCTGCTACCCTAAACAACTACCCAAGCATCCTATAAATACTGATTCCTAGCCACAAGTTAGCTAATGAAACAATAAATCCCTATAAACAAATATTAAATGCTAAAACATCAGTCGGCTCTCACATAGCCTTACAAAAATAAATAAACTCTTCAAAAGATGGCCCCAACGGTCATCAGATCCGCATAGAAGAATGCAACACACTAGATCTAGGTCCCCATACATCCAATAGTCAATCCATAACTCGAAGAGTGCGACCCAAATTAAATGCACTAGTCGGCCAAGCCGATTCATCCAAATAATCCAGTCGGCAAGAAAGAACACTGAGCAACAGAAGAAATAACTGAGCACCAGTTGATCGACCATGCCAGGCATGACCAAGCAACACAGTTATCGCCGAGTGCTAGTGAACCGATGCCTTCAATCATCAAGCATTCTTCAGATATCGAGCACCCCAGTAACCATAGAAACTAAGCAACCAGTCTCCCAAACCGAGCAAGAACTCCACCAAAGCAAGATCAAAACTAACAATCTACAAACATATTTTTGGTTGATATGGGATTGCCAAGAATCATAGGATGCTCCTGCATCATAATCATTCTTTGTTGAGTCAATCCTGTAGCTATATATTGAATATGTGATTGTTGGGTTTTTACACATCTCCAAACATTTGTCCTAAAATATTGGTCCTACAATATTTGTCCTACAAGAATTGGTCCTACAACATTGGGCCTATGATATTTGTGCTATAAGATTTTGTTAGAGTAATAAAGTGTTTGCTTATTAATTGAATCATATTTGATTTAATTACTAAGTCACGTATTATCTCTTTATGCTTAAGCTAAACTTTAGGCATATAATAATTAATTACTTTATTAATTATTATTGTGCAACCTAGGTTTTACCTTTTTAGATTTTTAGATCTTCTTTTATAAGGATTGATCTCCTTTGTATTCAATAGATTATAATAGATTATTCATTATTGAATTGCAACTTTTATTTTTGCACATCAAGAATGATTTATCCTCTCTCGTGGATCAATGCGTTCAGGCCTCCATAGCTTCTTGCTTCTTCTCTCTCTCTTTCTATGGAAGGTTTTTTCATGCAAGTATTCTTGGGAGATGTGGGTTGTTTACTCATCAACTCCAATATGGTATCAGAGCTTTAGATCTGTTTGCCCCTATCCTCTTCTTGAGATATTTGGCCGTGTTCGTCAAATCTGAGTTTTTTAGAGGGTTTTCTGTCAAATCTAGGGGGACCTCTTTTTCTGGTCACCTTGGGCTCAAACAGACCTCACCATTGTGTTCAAAGAGCCCAGGAACCCCCTTATCCATATAATTTTTTTCCAATTTGGACAAAGTTGGAATCTATGGCAAATTTCTTTTTTGCAACTGGCCCTGACATAGATCCTGAGGCACTTTAGGCCCAAACGAACCTCGTTATTGACCTTGCAGCGCCCAAGTTTCCCCAGATCCATATAAGAGACGTCCAATTTAGATGCCATTACATTTTGAGGCAAATTTTTTTACATGTTAGGTCGTACGACCTTGGCACACAAATCGATGCAAAATTATGCAGACTGGTGCACAAATTGAGATAGAATTTTATATAGACTGGCATGCAAATTAGGGTAACATTTTTATGTCCTACATGCAAATTGAGGCAAAAAATTTACTATCTTGGTACGTAAATCGAGGCAAAAAATTTGCACATAAAATGAGGCAAAAATTTTGTATGACTTGGCACACATCCCAAGGTGTGCATGTGATTTTTTAAAAAAAAAATTTGGCTGGTCGGCGACGGCCATTTAGCTGTCAAATTTAAGCTTGTCATTTGATGATGTCAGCATGCATCATCATCATTTGCACCATTTTTGGGCCCTCTAGCGTAGCAGTTGGTATTTTCCTCCTAACTTGAGCATTTAGTTTCAAAATCAGGAAAACGAGATATCGTCCGAAAGCTGGTTCCAAGCTCTATCCAGATCTGGAGGTTTGAATTTATGTTTTTTCTTTTTTGATGGTGTTTTTTACTATCAAAGCCAAATGTTCAATTTTGCACTCTAGGAGCTCTATCTTGTGCATCTGAACTTTGTTTAGGGAAATCGAGATATCGTTGGAAATCTTATTCTATAAGTTTTCCAATGTTATGGGCATTTTTTCTAGATTCTCCTCTAGGTACATTTTATTTAGATTTTTGCATTTGTGCAATCTGTTGAATATCTTGGATGTTTAAGGTCCTGGGATAGTTTCCCTTTGATGGATGACTCATCTTAGGTTGTTCTTTTGTTTCAGCAGCCTGCGCTCTTCTTTGAGTAGTGTATACTTCACTTTTGTAGTATTCTTTTATGTACACGCACTGAGATAAAGTGTCATTCTATTGCATGTATGAGATTTGGACATGTTCGTGCTTTATGTACTCGCACTCCATTATAAAGTGTTAGGGGGGTTTGATGTTTGCCTTTATTTTCCATCTACTTTTGTCATGTGAGCGTTCCTCCAATGACATTATCCTCAATTATCTCTATATGTGTTTGTACTCTCTCTGCAGATCATATTGGATGATCTTTTTAGTGTACATGTCATTACTCCCTTGTTAGCATTATGGGGGGGTTTCTACTGTTGGTTCTATTGCTTCCTTGGTTCGATAGTGTGAGCTATGTATTCATTATTTGATTCTATGTACTAGGCAGATGTAGTGGCTGGGTACCTATGCATTCCAGCGAGATGGATCATTACCATATGGACACTCTTTCTTTCCTATTTTTTGGATGCACTATTCCAACTTTGATTGATCAACTCTTCAGACTTTTGGTATTTATATGCCATCTATATTTTTAAGTTTAGGTGTTTTCCTTTATTTGCCTCCTAATTTGAGTAGTGTCATTTGAGGGCACTCATGCAGATTAGAGTATTATGTATCTTCGACTTCAGTTGTTTGCCTTTGTTTGCCTCCTGATTCGACTAGTGTCATATGAGGGCACTCATGCAGATTACAGTCTTATCTACCTGGTCATATTTCAGTGGAGGATCTTCAGGTCAACAGTTACTTCTTGATAGAGTTTGCATCTTTTTGCTTCAGTGATGTTCTACATGTTCATCCTTGTTCCTAATTTTTGGGACATTCCTAGTTTTGGAGGCTTCTTCAGTCCTTAAGACTAGTCTTCGTGTCTTTTTGGAGTAAAGTTTTTCCCATGTGGTTATCTCTATTTCTCCACTTTATAGAGACTCTCTTTTATACTTGGGTACCTGATTAGGCCTTTTGTTGCCGGGACCCATTTGATTTCAGTAGTTCTTTCTAAGTTTTTAGCTTCTCCCAAAGTTTATCTTAAGGGGGGGTGTTAGAGTAATAAAGTGTTTTCTTATTAATTGAATTATATTTGATTTAATTACTAAGTCACTTATTATCTCTTTATGCTTAAGCTAAACTTTAGGCATATAATAATTAATTACTTTATTAATTATTATTGTGCAACCTAGGTTTTACCTTTTTAGGTTTTCAGATCTCCTTTTATAAGGATTGATCTCCTTTGTATTCAACATATTGTAACAGATTATTCATTATTGAATTGCAACTTTTATTTTTGCACATCAAGAATGATTTCTCCTCTCCCGTGGATCAATGCATTCAGGCCTCCATAGCTTCTTGCTTCTTCTCTCTATTTCTATGACAGGTGTTTGCATGTAGGTGTTCTTGGGAGCTGTGGGTTATTTAATCATCAACTCCAATACATTTATCCTATAATCATTGATCCTACAAGAATTGGTCCTACAACATTATTCCTACAACATTGGTCCTACAACATTTGTCCTACAACACCTTTCTTACAAACATTACATTGATATTTCATCATGGTTCCTTGTGATCGACATACATAGATAGGCATATCGTGCATTCTTAGAATTTTACTTTTTTGCATAGTCATCATTTTTAGTCTCAAAATCTAAAAACCCCAAAACATATCTTGCATATCTTAGGGTTAAAGTATTGCACTTCCTAAAGTCATTCTTCAAATTAGAGGGTGTGTTTTCCTAGGACATATACATAGTGGTCTTGTGTTTTATCTTGACTTCGTTAGCACCATCCTTATCTATTTTCCTCAGCACGTGAATCTTATCATTTTGGTTAACATTTGTCTTAGACAAACATTATTGCCAAAATTTGTCACTTTTCCCATTTTTTTGGAGTGAAGATAGTCCTCCATACTATTTAGGGTCTTTCCTTAGAGAATTTAGTTTCAAAGTTTCTAGAATCTCTCTTAAGATAGAGTACTTACACCTTAGACATCATTTTCGTTACTTTGCATTAGTATCCAAATATCCAAAAAAATAGTTTCCCTTATTGTCTCTTGCATCTTGAAAAAAAATCCCAAAAATTAGAATTTGATTTCCCTAGTTGTATTGCATTTATCATAAGCTTTCATATTTCGAACACATGATCCAAGAAAATTAGAGACATAATGGAGTACAACCAGGTCCCCGACTAGGATCCCACTTGAGACATTGAATTTGCACCACAAACTTTGGCATTAGATTACAAGAATCCAAAGACATTTTAATGTCATGAGAAAATTCAAGATGATACTTTACAATTGTATGAACTCTCCCCTGAGTAAATCAAAACTAGATGCACAAAATAAGATATTGAAGAAGATTTACATGATGAAAAGTTAAAATTAATCTTCGAGTCCATGCTAGATATTTACCCAAATAAATACCTTCACTTGCTTGTACATAAAAGGTGATAAACTGCTTGGTGGAATAGACACATCCACCATAGTAGAACACACTTGTATGCTATCATCTTAGGCTGTTGCAATAGCACCCCTTCCACTCACTTTAGTTCTCCCATCTACCAATTCCATGCAATATGCTTTCCAGGTAACCACATATTCTATCACCTTAGGGGTTTAGTACACCAACCCCCATTTACCAACTTTCCACACATGTCTAGTGCACTCACTACCACAATAACACCTTCTATATCATCCTTGACTCATTTAGAAAGTACTTCACAAAAAATGGCATTAAGTTCCTCCATCATAGCTCCCCAACCTAAGTAAGGGATACCCCTACTAGGGGCATCTCAACATCACAATCCTGAAGTGTATCAACTAGGTGTCCCTTCCAATTCAGGATAACTCCAAATTAGTTAAGGGGAACCTCTCAGCAAGTCAAAGTATTCCATATTTATAAACCTCTTCAATAAAATGATGGCAAATGGATCAAGCACAACAACATCCCAACAAGTCTTAATTCCTCAAAATGTCTCGACACCCCAAAAACTCTAAATACCCTATTAAGTCCCAATTCCTTAGCAATTCAAAATGCCCCAATAAGTCCTAATACCTCATCATAATTGAACAATCTCACAATAGGTAATGATAATCATGCCATTGTCTCTCTTAGGAATAATGTATTCATACTAAGGATTATTTTTCCCATCATGAAATGCATTTAGATTGTCAACCTAGGGACGTAGACTTGAAATGGGACAACACAATTTGTGCACTAAGTTCCTCTAAGAGTCATACTACCTATGTTGCAGGAAGATAAAATGCATGAAAGAAACCTATGCTATTGCTGCAGGAAAGTAAGCACACTTAACTACTTAATGAAATTACTGTAGAAATCTTGTAAACTTATCCTAAGCTTGTTTAACAACTCAAAGCATTCACTATGTCTATCTCTACAAGTGCTGCAGGAAAATTCATAGTAGTAATGTTGCAGGAGTAAAATAATAACTTCTACTTGAAATCACATAAAATGCAGAAAACAATTCTACTTTATCCTAATCTACTCCACCTCCCAAGTGGGCCCCCTTGGTTGGCTTCTTCTAACTACTAACATAGAAGATACTTCAAAATCACTCTTTCATTATATTCTCATAAACTAATTGCATAGTAATTGAATAATACATGAAGAACAAAAAAGAGTAACTCTGTTACAGTGAACACGACATTTGAATATATTTTCTCATTTTTTAACTAAAACCAATCAAATCCCTTTATATAGAGGGTTGACGCTTATTGAAAGCATAACAGTAAAGTCTGACTAAATCTCGTCATAGAAGGAGGAAATATAACAACCATGACATATTACAATAAAGTGCAGATAACATAATAACAATCATTAAGGAAATATAGCAAAGGTGTTTCCTATATTCTCTGGAATGATGGCTCCTTTTCAGTAGTGACATGATCCTTGAAATTGTGTTGGCTTTCTCCATCATGGCTGGAACTCCAATGCTTCTTCTTCAATGCGGTCGATCCACTCTCAAGTTGCTCCTTATTTTCCTGGCAAGTTAGTAGCATTCAGTATGTATACAAGTCAACATTTCAATTCCTACCCAAATATTAGAACACAAATTAAAGTATCTATATGAAGTACTGCAATTTATATATAATATTCAGCAAAACATGTCATTCTAATTACCCATAATCTTTGTGGCTCTAAATGTACTTATCACAAGTTCTCATAGGTATGGGTTCATAAATGTATTGGAAATGTTTCATCAGAGCATAAAGAGTTTCAACAGAGTATAAAGATTATAACAAAATAGAGACAATAAATTCTCTCATCATCTATCCCCTACTAAACATAATGCTTGTCCTCAAGCATTACATTTTCTGGCTATAAACCTAAAATCACTAACAGTTGTCTTCCCCTTTCTTCCCACTCTTAAAAGTGTAATAGAACCCTCTTGTTCTCACCAAGTAATATGTCTGATGCTCCTCTTGTAGATGGTCCAATCTGGTGGCATTGATATCATAGAGTGGCCATAATAGTGTATGTGGTTGGAAAGACAAGGGAATCCACAATTCTCTTCTAGTATGATGCCCCTACTATATATATTTAGTTGCTCTGTTTGCAGCTACTTCAAAGTTGATTGGGTTGTGTGGCTTTGTTTTCTTGAAGGCCTCTAGTAACCTATTCCACTGGCTCCTTACCCCTACAAGAGCTCTTTGAAATGAAAAGTAGGGCAACCCCTAATATTCTCTGTAAACTCTATCTCTCAGTGCAAAGACCTTTTCACTGATTTTAGGTTTATGCTTTCCATAGGTTAGGTTGAGCTAATCTCGTAAGAGGACATCAAGTTTGTGTGATATAGCCCTTAAGGGTAAGGGTTCAGACTTCTCTAGGTCCCTTTAATTATTCAACTGCCTATCATAATTTTCCTCATTGTGCATCCATGACATCAAAGCTCTCAAATGTATATCACCTATGTAGAGCAAAGGGTTACATTTTGTTTCATGTGGGATGACAAAGTTATGTAGATAGAGCTCACATAGTAAATTTTGTTGCCATGGAGGGAGAGTCTGGTATAATCCATAGAATTCCTAGGCTGATTTAAATTCACAATCTATACCCTTCATAGTCATCATGAGCTAAAATAAGAGGAATTGTTCTTTCAAACAAATGGCATACACTCTGGGAGGTGGTCTACAAGCTATGACCTGATCAGCTAATTTAAGAGCTTGGTCCATTTGTTGTTTCTGTTTCTTTACCCGTTACTTAAGAACTTCAATTTCCTCTTCCTTATCATCTATCTCCTTTTGCATTTTGTTTCTTTCTTGTTTCCACAAAGTTTTCTGGACAACAAACTGATTATATAAATTAAAGAGTATAGATTGTATTGTTGGCGGGCCAAATTCTTGCAGCTGGGCTTTCTTTCTCTTTTCTTTGGAAACTTGCTAAAAATACATAGTAAACCAAGTTGATTTGTAGGGCATGATAGACATAATGGAATGAACAGGATACTGTGGAGGAGTCATGCGGACATCTTCAATAATGATTTATTGTGCCATTATAGGGATTTGCTCAGATACACCCATATCATCATGTGGTATGTTACCACAATGTTCTTGCAAATTTTGGGATTCTTGCATATTTTTGGGAGACAAAGACACTTCTATCTACTTGGGGGAATTATCAGGAATGTACTCAACAGAAGATTCTAGAGTAGGTTTTGATATTGGAACATTTGGGTTTTCAGGGGAAATTGGAGACACTTGTCCTCGCATCTGAGGACTTCTTTGCATTGTTGTTTCCACAACCACTGCAATTTTCTTTTGGTGGGTTCTTTTTGGCCTTTTTGCTATAGGAGCAGATGCTAGAGGATTTGACATTTTCTTTTATTTATTTGAACTGCGGGGTTTTGAATTTCACTTTCAAGGTTAAGAGTTTCTTCTCCAATTTTCTGTTTTCCTTCCCTTGTGGAAGAAGTAGGAACATTACTTTCTAGAGTAGGCCTAGAATACCTATTTTCTTGGAATAAATCTAGCTCTTTTTCTTGTGTAGCAGTTTCTGCAATGGGCTCAGAAGATTCTGCATCATTTCCTAGGGGTTGCTCAGCAGGGTTAACCTGGGGTTGCAGTGTTTTATGTTGAACAAATTTTGTACATGCTAGGGGAGAGACATCCCTAAGGGATTTTTTGACTAGCAATTTTATCAAGGCATGGTGGGTAATAGAATTTGCATTCCCCTTCTGAGTCTCCTTAGCACTAATTCTCAACATATTGTACAGGAAATTAGGGATATTAACTTGGAGATTATGCCTTATGCAACTAAGTAGTTTAAAATGATGGGCATGCAAATATGAAAATCTCTCTTTGCAAGTTAAGTACCTGATAATATGCATCACCAATTCATTGAATGGTTGAGGAAGAGACAGTCTTTTGCATCCCTTCTTGGTAGTTTCCAGAGGAGGATCAGTTGGACAGGAGAACTAAGCTCGAGATGACCTAGTGTCATGCTCATTGGGGTAATGCTCCCCAATGACTGGCAACCCAGTGATCTCTGCTATTCTTTCTTCGGTGGTGACAATCATTAAACCCCATACAGTTGCCTACCCCTCCTCAAAGGTACTCATAAATTTAGGTACTACTTCCTCATTAAAATTTGATAATTGAAGAAAATACCCCAACCAACCACATGCATTAAATCTCTGGATTGCTTCAACATCTGCAAGTAAAATTCCATGGTGCACTGGCTCATGCCTCTGTAGTTGTCCACCCATTTTTTTTCAATATCTAGCCTCCAATTTTCTACTCACCAATTTCTCTCTTAATCTTTCAGTCTCTCGTGCTTTGCAAATACCTTCTTTCCTTCTTGAAATTCAAATGCACTTCTTGAAAACACCAACTTTCCCTTTTAATTCATCTATTATTTTAGCATGAATAATAATAATGATGTTTTAAAAGAGGACATTATAACCTTAAATGTGAGCTACCACACAATTTAATTATAATCTTTTTCAATCATGTCAACTTTAGAAGATCAAAATTTGCAGTACAACAAATGTGTGGGAATAAAGGAAATTAATAAAACAAGGCCCAAGTATAGCTTGAAGTGACAAGGAAGTGACAAGGATTGCTTAGTAATGACATTTGGAACTTATTACACTTCCCCTGCCCCCCTATGAAACATTTACAAGTGTCCTCACTTGGCACATTCAGCACGAGATGAGGAACTGACATAATGCCTAAATTATATATTTATTACAATACTATATATAATTACCAAGATCTATGTGCTAAAAGTGAGTAATGATTGAAGAAGTTTTACATGTGCATTGATTACCATACATGCAAAGAAAAGGTGGTGAGAGTGAAGCAATTCTAGTGGTCACATGCGTCAGCTGATGTGACGCTTATTGAAAACATTAAATATAGAAAATGTGGGTGACGTGGATTTTGAGTGGATGGAAGAGAGAGAAATGAAATGGGTTGGAAAGAAGAATAAAGAAAACTGAATGGAGAAATGTACTTCATATTAAATGAAGTTTTATGATGGTCGATTCTTGAAGGCATGTTATTTTGAAGCTATGGGAAGAAGGTTTTCACCTTCCGCTGCAGGAAGTGTTACCTATGGTGCTGCTAAAGTGTGCGTGTTGAACTGCTGCAAGAAGTTCTCTTTGATTTGGGGCTTGTGATATAGGCACAACCAGTATCCATTGATGAGTAGTTTGAATCTTACTGGATCTAGTGTGGTCAACTTGACTGCTATGTTGTCAAAGACATACTCAATTTCATAGGGTCCCAACCATCTGGTCTATAACTTTCCTGGAATCTTCTTAAATCTGGAATCATACAATAAAGCCCAATCACACACTTGAAACTACTTTCTCTTAATATGGTAATCATGCCACCTCTTTTGTTGGTTCTGGATCAGTTCTGTGCGCTCCAATGTTGATTTGTGCATTTTATCTAAGGAATTGAGGTAGAGAAGGCATTCTATTTGTGCTACAGGAAGATTAATATTTAGTTCTAGAGCTATATGCAATGTCTTGTGTTCGAATTCTATTGGTAACATTGCCGCCTTCCCATATACTAACTCAAATGGGGTGAATCTTGTGGTTGTCTTCTAGGTTGTGTGATAGGCCCAAACTACTTTTGTGAGTCAGCTGCTCCAATCTCATCGGTGCAATTGAACTATTTTTGTTAAGATGGCCTCAATTTCTCTATTTGATGCTTGTCCATTTGCCTGCGGATGGTAAGGGCTGGACTTTCGATACCTAATATTGTATTCCTTCATTAGCTCATTGATTAGATTTGAAGTGAACTATGCTCCTTGGTTAGTTACAAGTTCTCTTGGCACTCCATAACGGGTGAAAATATCCTCATACAAGAATTTTGCTACCTTTTGATCTCTGGCATGCTGCATGGCTTTCACTTCCACCCATTTGGTCAGATAATCCGTGCATACCAGGATGTAAGATTTCCCATTTGAAGGGGGATCTATTGGTCCTATGAAGTCCATGTCCCATTTGTCAAATGGTGTTACCACCACTTGTGGGTTGAGGGGCATCTCATCTGATTTGGTTGGGCGATCCATCCTCTAGCATTTATCACATTTTCTTGTATAGCTGGCTACATCCTTGTGAAGTGTTGGCTAGTAGTAACCCATTGTTAAGATTCTCAGAGCTGTTCTCTTTGCTGCAAAGTGGCCTCCACATTGATCATCATGACAAGTGTGGAGTATATCATATGTTTCATCTTATCTCACACACCTTCTCATGATTTGGTTTGGACTAGTATTAAATAAGTTGTTATCAATTTATGAGAATTGGAAACTTTTCTCTACAAGCATTCTTCTGTCCTTTGGAGAGAAATGTGGGGGCATTTTACTGGCTACAAGGTAATTAGCTATGTTAGCATACCATGGATTTTTTACTATAATATGGAACACGTGTTCATTAGGGAATGTATCTTCAACCAGAGTAGTGTCTGCATTAGCATTTTGAAGTCTGGACAAATATTCAGCCACTACGTTTGCCTTCCCTGGCTTGTCAATAATGGTTATATCAAATTCCTACAAAAGAAGAAGCCATCTTGCTAACCTGCCTATGATAGCAGGTTTGCTCATTAGATATTTAATTGCTGAGTGATTAGTGTGAACAAAGATGGTATAACCTGTTACATAATGGCATAATTTGTTTAATGCATAAACTATAGCTAGTAATTCTTTTTCAATTACCGTGTAATTTAATTCTAGTCCATGTAGGCTCTTACTGATATAGTTAATTGCATTCTCAAGGCTACTAGGCTTTTGTCCTAGCACAAAACCTATTGCATAATCTAATGCATCTGTATGTATGTGAAATGGGATAGACCAATCAGGTCCTTTAAGGACTAGTGTAGTTGTTAGAAGTGACTTGAGCTGCAGGAAGGACTCATCACAAGCTGATGGCCATATAAACTCAGCCTATTTGGTAAGTAGTGTGTATAGAGGACTAGCTATTTGATTGAAATTCTAAATAAAGTGCCTATAGTAGCCAACATGTCCTAAGAAAGATCTTAGATCTTTTTTCTTAGAAGGTGTGGGTAACGTGAGAATTACCTCAATTTTGGCTGGGTCTACTTGGATTCCTACTATTGAAATGAAATGTCCAAGTACAACACCTTCCTGCATCAACATAAATCATTTCTCACTATTGAGGGAGAGATTGTGTTCCTTGCATCTGATCAACACTTTTTTTAGATTCTGTAGAGCTTCTTCAAAGGTCACCCCAAATGCTATAAAATCATCCATGTATATATCCATGCAATCATGTGAAATGTCAGCAAAAATACTAATTACAGCTCTCTGGAATGTTGCTGGAGCATTACACAACCCAAATGGTAGGATATAATATGCATAAGTCCCCCATGGACATTTGAATGTAGTCTTTTCCTGGTCCTCTGGAGCAATACTAATTTGATTGTATCCACTATATCCATCAAGAAAGGAAAAATACTTTTTACTGGCTAAAGTATCAAGTACTTGATCAATGAAAGGAAATGGGAAATGATCTTTCTTGGTAGCTTTGTTTAATTCCTTGTAATCTACATAGATTCTCCATTTACCCCCCTTTTTGGGCACTATGAATAGAGGTGATACCCATTTACTATCAGATATAGGATATATAAAGCCAACATCTAGCAATTTTTGTAACTATGTTTTGACTATCTCTCTTAATGTTGGGTTAATCCTCCTCTGAGGCTGGCAGAGTGGTAGACTTCCTTCATTGATATAAATCCTGTGAGTATAGAGTGTGGGGCTTAGTCCCTTCATATCCCCATAGTCCCATGCAAAGGCTTTTTCATGCATTTGTAAGAGTTTAGTTAATTGCTCCAACTGCTGTGAAGGTAGCCTATTATTTACATGGACGTTGTGACCCTTCGAAAGCTCAACAGTAGTTGTAAGGTCAAGCATGGATACTTCAGGAATAGGGCTTGTAACTACTTCACAAGGTAGTAACTGATGGATAATATTGGGTTCTGAAGGCAAAACACTGTGCTCAACATGGTCCTCATATGTAGTTAACTCCAATATAGAGCTCTTAGATATATCTTTGATCTCAACATAGTCATTATTAAGAATGCTCTGAATTATTGCATCTTCCTCTTGCAACTTTAGAAAGGATTTCCTGTGTAACATCATGAGCTGAACCATAGAGTTCAACTCTTCTTCCCCATCTCCTAAATCTGGCCATATAGGGGTGCTTAAATCTGGCTGAGGTTGAGTTGGAGGATATAATGCTAGTTTCTTAGTTGCTTGCTCATCTAAAATTGTCATGTTCCCTGATCTACAACTAATGTTTGCATCAGCTGTTGCTAACGATGGATGTCCTAGAATAATAGGGTAACCAGTAAGATTGACCTTTGGTGATAGATTCATGAAATCAACAAGATATTCTTAGGAATCTAGGGCAACTATTATGTCTTCTATCATCCTATCAGGGGTGATAGTAGAACTATTTTCCAGTTGTAAGATTGTTGGAGTAGCTCGTAATCCTTCTATGCTCAGTGTATTCATAGTATCCTTAGTCATCACATTAATGGCAACACCTAAGTCTATTAGAGAATTTTGGATAGACTAACCATTAATGATGATATTAACAACTGGACTCCTTGGATCAGAATATTTTGGAATTACAATTTTTCCCAACATGATATCAGCTAGTTGTCCTATAACATGAACTATTTTGGGATCCATTTTCTTTCATCTAGAATTTTTGAGACAAGCTTCCTTGATTGCTTTTCCATAGATAGGAACATCTTTAATGGCTTGAAACAGAGGAATCTAGACATGCATGTTCTTTAGTTGGTCAAGGATATCAAACGAATGATCCTCTTTTGGTATAGGTTTGTCTAGGCTGAGCCTCTAAGGAAAAAGAGGTTTGACTGATGTCTAAACATTAGTTGAATTGGATACATTAGCTGGGGCAACTGTATTTGGCAAAGCATTCTCTGGAATTGGAACTGATGTTGTAGGAAGGTCTGGCATTTCGGTAATAAGAGGGGGTTTAGGTACAGGAAAGGTAGTACCTGATCTTAGGTCTATATTAGCTATGTTGAGTGCATAGGCAGGATATTGCTGAGCATCAGTAGCAGACATTTGTTGTTGTTGTTTTTAACTATTGGGATTCAGTTGTGGCTAAGCAGGTAGTTGTGTCTACTTTTGAGGACCTGTATTTGTAGGTGGTGGCATAATTATAGGTATATTCATTAGAGGTGGCAAAGATGGATATCCTAGATTTAGATTAGACCATTGTTGAGGTCCTCTCCATTGGTTAGTGGGCTGCCAATTTCCTTGTGGTGATTTCCATTGGTTTGGAGGTTTTGGCCACTAGGGTTGTTGTGGACTAAACCATTGATTCTATTGATTATTGGGCCAAGCATTATTCCAGGTAGGTTGAGTATATTGAGGAGGGCTTTGAACATTCTGGTTTTTCCACTAACTATTATAAGGATTTGAAATTTGTAGTGGGTCTTGAGGCATACCTTGTCTCGTGGCCCATGGCTGATGTTGAGCAACAAAGAACACTTTCTCATCCTCTCCTTCTATCTTTAAGTACTAAGTTGGAAGGTGTTGATTCTCCAGGTTTGTGACCAGCTTACAATGACAATACTTCTTTTGCTTGCAGTAATGGGGACAATATTCAGCGAGTTGCACCTTTGCGTCTGCATTCTTCTTCTTGGCAGTCATCGTGTCCAGGTGTGTAGTGACATCATTAATGATGTCTTGCTTGAAGTCTGATAGTAGGTTTGAGATTTCTATTTTGGAAATGTTAGAGCCACTTCCTTTTGCAAGTGTTGGATGAAATCCTATGCCTTTCTTTACTGCTGCTTTGGAATAATTCAAACAAATCTTCTTGAGATCATCCCATGAAGACTGAGATATATCTCCTCCAGCCATAAGGTCCAATGCTTCCAGGCAGTTATCATTCACTCCTCTTAGAAAGATTAGCTTTTGTGAATCCTCTTGTAGTGCATGTTGAGGATTCTTCTGCATATTGCATAAGAAGCATGATATGTAGTCCTCCAAGGTCTCATCTTCCTTTTGTGACATTCGAAAGATGTCATCTCCTTATAAATCACCTCCTTTGCAGTATTCCTTATACTTATATTGAAATAAATCTCTCATTCCAGCCCAATCTGTTACTGCATTTTCTCTTAAGCCCATGAACCATCTGAGAGCTGAGTCCTTCAATGTTGTTGGAAATAACTTAAGTTTATGACTATTAGAGTTATAGTCAAAACTTCGACACAAAATGTCAAACTCAAACAAAAAGGTGTCAGGGTCCTCTGTAATAAGGTCATAGAACTTTAGAAGGGCTGAAGTAGGTATGTTCTTGAGATTAGGAATATTGATAAGACTTGGGATAGGAAATGGAAATGTAGGAGCTGTCATTACTGGAGGTGTTAGATAATGAAACTGTGGCTGGGAAGTATTATTAACCAAAAGGTTATGGTCAATAGGTGGTCCTGGATTAGAATTATTGAGGAAACTAGCTAATATCTCTGCAAAAGGCCGAAGTTCAAATGGATCAAGAGGATCTCCTTCTGTTGAAGATGATGCAACAAAATCAGGACTTGCATCAAGAAATGGTAACTCAAGTTCTTCAAATTCTTCTTTCAGTTTAACAGTTTCTTTTGGGAGAAATCTGCCATGAACATCTCACCTTCTTTGATGCATGCAAGTGAGTTGATGAACTTGTGAATCAATCTCACAACTACTCTCTATTGACTAAGAACAAGAAATTAATCTTTAAAAATAAATGACTCATTAAGGTTCTTAGTTTGACACCATCCTCGACAACGACACCAAAAATGAACAGTTTCACAATAGATAATGATAATCATGCCATTGTCTCTCTTAGGAATAATCTATTCATACTAAGGATTATTTTTCCCATCATGAAATTCATTTAGATTGTCAACCCAGGGATGCAGACTTGAAATGGGACAACACAGTTTGTGCACTAAGTTCCTCTAAGAGTCATACTACCTATGCTGCAAGAAGATAAAATGCATAAAAGAAACATATGCTATTGCTGTAGGAAAGTAAGCACACTTAACTACTTAATGAAATTACTGTAGAAATCTTGTAAACTTATCCTAAGCTTGTTTAACAACTCAAAGCATTCACTATGTCTATCTCTGCAAGTGTTGTAGGAACATTCGCAGTAGTAATGCTCTAGGAGTAAAACAATAACTTCTACTTGAAAGCATGGAAAATGTAGAAAGCAATTCTACTCTATCCTAATCTACTCCACCTTCCAAGTGGGCCCCCTTGGTTGGCTTCTGCTAACTACTAACATAGAAGATACTTAAAAATCACTCTTTCATTATATTCTCATAAACTGATTACATAGTAATTGAACAATACATGAAGAATAGAAAAGAGTAACTTTGTTACGCTGAACACAACATTTGAACATATTTTCTCATTTTTTAACTAAAACCAATCAAATCCCTTTATATAGAGGGTTGACGCTTATTGAAAGCATAACAGTAAAGTTTGACTAAATCTCACTATAGAAGGAGGAAATATAACAACCACGACATATTGCAATAAAGTGCAGATAACCGAATAACAAGCACTGAGGAAATATAGCAAAGTTGTTTCCTATATTCTATGGAATGATGGCTCCTTTTCAGCAGTGGCATGATCCTCATAATTGTGCTGGCTTTCTCCATCATGGTTGGAACTCCAACGCTTCTTCTTCAATGCGGTCGATCCACTCTCAAGATGCTCCTTGTTTTCCTGGCAAGTTAGTAGCATTCAGTATGTATACAAGTCAACATTTCAATTCCTACCCAAATATTAGAGCATAGATTAAAGTAGCTATATGAAGTATTGCAATTTATATATAATATTCAACAAAACATGTCATTCAAACTACCCATAGTCTTTGTGTCTCTAACTGTACTTATCACAAGTTCTCATAGGTATAGGTTCATAAATGTATTGGAAATGTTTCATTAGAGCATAAAGAGTTTCAACAGAGTATAAAGATTATAACAAAATAGAGACAATAAATTGTCTCATCAATAATCTAGCACCCCAACATATTCCCCCACCGTAAAAAAATTTGGCATCTCAATACATCCTAGTACCTCAGCATAATCTAGCACCTTGGAAAAATCTGACATCTCAGTATATCCAATACCTCAACATAATCCAACATCTCAATACGTTCCATTACCTTAGTATACCCCAACACCTCAGTATGTTCCACCACCTTATATGCCTGCAACACCCCAAAATAGTGGAATCCCATTTGTTGATCCTAACACAATATCTAATACACTAACACCCATTGATATACTTTCTCAGCAGTTCCAAACCCTCCAACAATAATTCATAAACCTAGAAAAGGTGCTCCTAAAAGGTCTTACACCACAACAAACCTTAGTCCTTATCCCTTTGATAGGATGCTACATATGTCATCTTTTCCAACCAATTTTGTCACACCTAAATTCGATAAATACAAAGAAAAAGGGTGATCCCAATGATCACATTAGAGATTTTTGTACAGCTTGCATGGAAGTTTCTCATGATAATACATATCTTATGAGATTCTTTCCACATAGTCTTAGTGGGACAACCATGGATTGGTTCTCCAAACTTCCTCTTGAGATAAAAACATGGAATGAACTAGCAGAAAAATTCATATCCCACTATTCACACAATATTTTCATGGAAGTAACATTGATGGGTCTTTGCACCACCAAATAGAAAAATGGAGAGAACTTTGCCTCATTCCTACAATGCTGTGGAAATGTTGCCTCTAAGGTATCCTTCCATTTACCAACCAAGGAAAATATCCACATGTTCATATAAAAATATCAATTAGACATGATGTGTGAACTACACTCCCAACGTATTGAGTCCTTTAAAGAGCTAGCAGAGCAAGGGTTAAAAGAAAAAAGATCCCTCAATCTAAAGGGAATCATCAAGAAAGAGACTAGAGTAATCCAACACCTTATGATAATTCTAAATACTGGTCCAAAAATAAGAGTGTAACGAACGATGGCATTGTAGATGCAAAGATGTTAGAACTAGTCTTACATGTGCAAGTACTAGATCCAATCCAAAAGACCCAACTAGCCCAAAATGCCCACAATGTTAACAATGTTGTTCCTAGGCAAAATCCCAAACAAACTAATGCACTTAACCAATGACAAAGTTATGCAAGAAGGAACCCCACTCCACGAAGGGATTTTAAACCTCTTACAGAACCTCTTGAGACAATCTTGAAGAAATTGATACAATCACATATAGTCACTTTACCCGAGATAAGACATTATAAAGGTCCTGGAAAACCCAAATGGTGGGATGAAGATGGTTACTGTAACTATCATAGAACTAAGGGACATAAGACAACCAACTAAATGCAACTGAAACAAATTGTCCAAGATTTCATTGACCATGGTGAGATCAAAGTGGTCACTAATCCTGGCAGCACCAACCAAGATCACAAGCTTTTCCAAACGTCATTGACGAATCACGAAAAAGGTAAGGCTTCTACCTCAGGAATTAAAAAAACTAGGCAAACCTCACCTATACCAACATAGACCTTAATTTGACCATAAACGCCATCATTATCCAAGGTCTAGAAATAAGTGGTGTTGTTGCCACCTATCATACCAAAATAATAGTATAAGGAGTTGTGTAAAAAATTGCTATACCAAGCAAGTCATCTAATCCACCGTTGGGTCAGTACAATCTTCTACACCATCTAAAGAAGACCCCAACACAAATATCTATCTATGAACTACTTCCCATTTTTCCAGACTATAAATAAATCTTAGACACAACCCTATAGAACTCATCTATTAAAAAAGACTTAGAAGTTGATGAGTTTCAAGCCATGGTAGGGAATCTAGCCACCCCACATCATGTGGCCTTCACTAAAAAAGACCTTCTAGCACATAAACCATCCTACAATGATCCTTTGCATCTAGAAGCCTTCATCCATCTCCACAAAATTAGGTGAGTCTTAATAGATGGAGGAGTGGGTCTAACTATCTATACACTAAAATTGATGCAAGCATTGGGATACTTTGAGAGTTGTGTAAATGTCACCAAAAAGATCATAATAAGAGCCTATGATGATGAAGAAAATCCTTGCAAATGCATCATAAATCTCCCAATCAAATTAGGTCTAGCAACACAAGACACTACATTCCAAGTACTGGATCTAGAGATGGGTTATAACTGTAGACACCGAAAAATCCTTCAGAAAATAAATTATTTTTGTTTTCTGAAAATCTTTGATGACATCATCATTTATTAATTAATTAATTATTTAATTAATTAATTTATTTTTATGGCATTAAATCCCTCTCTCTTAATTAAGAATCTTTAATTAAGGAATCTAGCCTAAAAATGTCATTTGGACATTATCCCTAATTTATTAATTATTTAATTAATAAATTGACCAAAAACCTTCAAAAATAAATTAATTTATTATTAATTTATTTTTTATCCCAAACTTGGCCAATTTCCTTAAGACCACTAACCTCTTCCAAAATCCTCTAATCCCTTCTTAATTTCGATTAAAAGGCTAATCCCATCTTTTCTAACCCTAATCCCAAGGTTAAATATTTAATTAAGGTTAAATATTTAATTTTCATATTTATTGAAAATATTTTAATAAATATTCCTAAAACTTAAGCTTTTGGAATGAATAACCTTTTATTCCATGAAACTAAGGAGAAATCTAGACTCTTCTAGAATTTTCTCAAATCCACCCTCTTCACCCATCCTAATCCTTTTCTTTGTCCTAATCTAATCCTAATCCTACCCTTAAACCTTTGTGCAATCCTAAACAAGCTTAAGACTTTCCTAAACCAAATCAAAGTCTTTCCCTCCAAATATCTCAACCACAAAGCATTTATTGCTTCTCCAAAGTCTTCAAAGCCTCTTAAAGCCCATTCATTGCTCTTACAAGCATTTATTTGGAGAGTTATGAGCTTGGAGCCCCCTTTGTTGACTCCTCTTTGCCCTTCCCTTCATCCACTCACCTTGTGACATGTGTCACCTCCTGATTAGCTGAGAACTAGCACAATCCATGTGCTTCCCTTTGAGTGAATCTTGGCCTCTCTTAAGGATTTCAATCCTGGCCATTCATTCCTCCTACCCCAAGCCTTAGAAATCCTATAAATACCCTCACTTCCTAAGGCAAATTATCTCTCAACTCTCAAACTCAATAGCAAAGTTATAATGCCATTTTCATTTTAGCATAAGCATAAGTTCATCTTTTTAGATCATTTTCAAGTTTAAATCACATCTAAATTAGCTTAAATGGATTAACATAGATTCATTTCTTGTTTTAATCTTAGTTCTTTCTTTAGCTTTGCATATTTGTGTGTTCTTGAGGCCTTTGAGGCAAAATAGGTTCCTCATACCTATTTTGTGTCATTTTGGGTCTTCTTGATCCTCAAATCATCCATCTTGCATGCTCCAAGTGCTTGAGTTTGCACACCCACATCCCTCTATATCTAAGCATATCAAACGGTGCATGGGCGCATCCGTTTTAAGCTTAAACTGAGGTGGCTTTGATTTTAGTTTGCTTACCTTTGAACTTGATTTGATAATATGCTATGACGTTTGTTTGTCTTTGGCCTTCAAAACAGGTTTAGGTGCACTCTCAAATCCTAGTCTACATTCTGGCACGCCCGGTGGGACTCAAACCACAATCATCTTGATGAAATTATGCTTTATATGCTTGTATTTTGCAGGAAATAAAGAAATGTCGCCTTCATGAAAAGAAATGACGCCTACAGCAATTAAATGTCGCCTTCAAACAAAGAAATGTCGCCTTCAACAAAAGAAATGTCGCCTACAAACAATTCAGTCACGCCTTCATGCAGTGAAATCACGCCTTTGCGGAAAGAAATCACGCCTGTGAGCTCTGTTTTCACGCCTGCATAACTGAGATTTTCCTGTGATCGACAATTTCTGTTACGTTCCAGAATTCTTCTTCTGTCGCCTGCATGTAAAGAAATCACGCCTGTAACAAAAGAAATCACGCCTCTGCATTTTTTTATCTGTCGCCTTTTGAGGTACAGAATGTCGCCTGCAGGAATTAAATGTCGCCTCTGCACTTTCCAGCGTCGCCTATAAGCTGGACAGTGTCGCTTTCTATTTTTTTGCTTGGAACTGGTTTTTCATTTCTTTTACAGCAAAAGTCAAACTCAAATCTTGAATGACATTAAAGAAATGAACTTAGGTCCTAGAGTGTCATTGTCAATTTGAAAATCAAACTCAATCTTGAATGCACTAAAAGGAACAAACAACTCTATTCCCTCATCTATTTCAGTTTCCAAAGCAAGCAAACAAATTCAATCTTGAGTGATCTAAGGGACAAAACAAAGCTTTTTCAAAGTTCTTAAGACAACACGCACACTCAATCTTGAATGCCCAAGTCAAAAAACTTGCAAACGCTCGATTTACTTTTTGGAGAAAGGAACAAATCAAAAGCTAATCACGAATGTCTTCATTTTCAAAGTTCAAACATCACTTAATCAAATCTGGGAAAATGAACAAAATCTGTTTGATGTGCATGTAGGAGTTTTTCAATTCTTGCATAAACCTTGTTAGAATAAGCAACGTGGAACATTTGAACTTGGACAAGTTCACTTGTTCTACTTTTAGCGAGGCCTGTCCAAGGAGAAGCGCTTCCTCCTCGGAGAACGACCTCAAACCGGTATCCCCCCCGGCCGGTATACAAATAAGTGAATACCAAAAGAATCACTTACATCTCCTAATCGCCGGGCGTTCGTGCCAAACACATGTCTGGGGATGGTAAACATTCCTCTCCCCCAGCATAATTGGCAAGGCTCTTAAGTGAGTCACGGATGATCAGCATAACCGGGTATGGAGACACCACGGAACTATTAAAAACCTGATAAACTAGAGGCTACCCTATCTACATCCGAAAGTATCAAAATCATTGTGCAAGGACCGATTCCAAGGGGTTTACCGGGTCGCCTCAAGATTACTCACCATTTGTATTCCCTTCTGGGGGATACCAAGCTGTGGGCAAGCGATTTTGATACTCACCTTCCTTAGGTAGATCTGTTTGAAGTGCTTGACAGTCAAAGACTCCGTGAAAACACTTGTTGAAACATACACTTTCAAAGCTTTGTCGGAGTCAGTTGCCTTTGTTTGTATCCCGCAGGGTTGCTTTGTCCCTTGCGGAGATTGCTTTGACTTTAACCTTTGCCATTGGAAACCTTTGTCTCAAAATCAGAAGCCTCTTTTCCAAAGTGATGCCCAGCAAGAACAAACATCCTAAAGCAAAGTTGCCCAAATCCCAAGCCTATCAAGAACGAAAAGTTATCAAGAAGAACACCAAGACCTATCAATCCATTATCCAAGCAACCCAAGCAGAGGAGAAGTCCCAAACCAGACTTGAGAACATTGCCCATAACGCCCACATCAAACAGTTCGCCTTCCGTTTCCGAGTTAACCATCACTTTGTCAACCTTGAGCCAGAAGATTAGCCAAATCCTTGTTCATGTCTTGTTCCATCTTCAGATCTTGAAATCTTGTCTCAAACAGCCGTGCATCTTAGTTTCATCCTAGTTTCATCCTTTGCATCAGCATCAAAACCTTAGTTGCATTTCAAAACATCATAAAGTGCATTCATCTTCCTACCAGCATTCTAGAATCAATCCTTGTCATTTGCATTATCCCTTTAGATAGAAGCATTGTCCCTTCACCCCTCAATACCTTTTTCACCAGCATCCCCCCATCAGCTTTCTATATCTTTCCAGCAGATCCACCATCCTTTGTCCCAAATCCAGAGATCCACCAACACTTAGTGTTCTACCTTTTGAGTGGTTCCTATCCCATATCGAAGATCAGAGACCATCATCCTCTTTTTTGGCACAACGTGTTGTCATAAAGAAATCAAACCTTGTCCTTGCATAGCCATCATCTCGAGCAAGAGATTGGAGTGTATTGATAAGAAACTTGTTGACCGAAGATCATCAGTCTATCTTAGGTTGACCCCATCATATCTCTGATCCTCCATTTGGGAAAAACAGCAGCTCATTTGTTGACCACTCAGTAATCTTTCACCAGCTTTCCATCAGCAACCTATCTTTCCTCCACCATCTTGATCCATATTAGTTCCATCTAGCTTCCATCATCGCCATCTTGATCTCCATCTTTGCATTTGCATCTTAGAAGTCATCATCTTTAAAAGTTCATCAACTTTGCATCCATCAACATCTTTTAGCCAAACATCTTGCATACATTTAGCACTTGCATCTCCATGCCTGTTGAGACCAGATCTCGGAAAAGAAGAAGCATGAATCCTTATCCACCAACAACCTCATCCGATCCCAACCTTTTCACCAACGCCATGATGACCTACAATCCCCACATCCAAGCCAGTAACCCATGTGAAGATCCAAACATCCCTTCATCCCCCTTGGCAAACCAAGCATTTGTAAATCCGCCAGAAAGCCCACCAGTGACCAATGCCCTTGTACCACAACATCAGCAGAGCACGTTTGTTCACTACCTGCCAGAAAGTACCTCCATCCCACCATCTCTCTATCCACGCATCCCCATCAAAACTATCCAAGTTCCAGCACAAGCGTATTCTCCGTTTGTCCAATCATTTCCCGATCCTATCATGCAAACATCCCAAGAGCTTTCCACCATTCCCTTTTTCTTGCAAGGAAGCCTCACTAGTCCCGTAACACAAGCTGCAGCACCATCTACTCCATCTCATACCCCTTTTGCTTCATCATCTGCTATGGCTGCCCAAGCTCAAATCCAACACTTAACCCAAATTCAGCTTCCACCTCTCACACAAGCTTTTACACTGCCGCCATCCGCAAGTCAAGCAACGCCTTTCACCATCAAAGGGGCACCGTCACCCTTCACCCCCCAAGCACCCATACCTTCTTCTTTGGGGTTAGCGCAATCGCTCCCCATTCCAACCTCATCTTTCTCTTGGGTGTTTCCTTCATTTTCCTCCTCACAAGCATCCGCTCAACCACAACCCCAACAAGCTCCTTTCTCTCAACCATCATTCGTGTCCCAAGCTCCCGTTGCTCCTACCATTCCATCATCCGCTGCAGTGCACCCTAACACAAGCTCTCAATGGGGCTTTACATAAGAAGAAATGAAGGCATGGAGGATTCCATCTCAATCCCCTACATCTATGGTTGTAAATCAACAAACCGCCTTCACCCAAGCAACACAGCAGCAACTACCCCAAACACCACCGGCTTCAAGCTATTCATCCCAAATCCCAAATACCTTCTAGCAAGTTCCACCACCTTAACAGCCAACTTTCCCCAGCTATCTTACCCCATCACCCTTTGCTTCTAGTGAAATCATTTTGTCTAGTGATAGATATTGCTTTCTATATTACACAAATCTTAGAGGAGTTATTTCTATTTAGGTACCAAATAATTAGGAAGCATCAACGATGTCATCTTCTTAAAATATAGATCCCGCAAGTCTTTCGAAATCAATAACAAAACCCACATCGGAGCTAAAAATTAAGGTATTATAAAATGGATGTGGAGAATACACCTATGCAAACTTCTTATGTGTGGGAAAGTTAGCTATCTCGCCCAGGTCATATGGAAAACTAAGGAAACATCTAGAAAGGAAGCAACAACTAACAATTGTCTATCCACCAACATTTTTCATAAGATAGGGAGATATACATGAAGAGATCATTGAAGACAACCTATCCTCTAGGTTATATACAGATAATGAAGAACCTCCAAAACACATAATCCTCATACACAAATATGCAAGGGGATATACCATAGTCCAAAAGTAGGGGTACAATGACTATTCAAGCCTAGGAAAGAATGAGAAAGGAATAGTGGAGCCAATTGCTCCTACCCAAAACCCAAAGTATCAAGCTTTAGGTTATAGATCACCTACAGGGAGAATCTTAAATATCTCATTGCCCATTGATATTAATACTTGTGTTTACAATGAATTTGATACATTTGAGGAGTCCCATTCAGAATTTGACTCTAATGAATATGAGTGGGATTCCCCACATACCACAAATACCCTACATCTTTATGCTATCATTTCCAGACTATCTTTACAAGACAATTTACCATATATTACAAAGCATGGATTTCATAATTTTTGAACAGATATGAACCTTTGTCCTCATCCTCATCTAAGATTCATGAATTAGTAATTGATTCATATATCAATACATTAATTGAAATCCCTATTTCACCCTTCCAAACCAAGGATATCATAGCCTTGGTTTCCCTGATCTTATTGATTGGGAACAACAAAATCCACCAACCATTGGCATTTTTTAGAATAATGAAGCAATTGTTGAATTCTTCGGACTAAGAAAAGGCATACCTATGGGAGACCACAAGGTAGTTTTCAACATTGAGCTACATAGAACAACATACTCTGGGGAGTTATATAAATCCTATAGTCAGAAAAATAAAATATAAAATATAAGGCTCTAGGGTGAAAATCGAAAGGCACCCTCTAGCTGCAAAATAGTAAAAATAAAAGATGTATCTGAGGGTGAAAACCTCTATGAGGCACCCAAGGATGGAGAGATTGACATTAAAAAGGAACAATCACCACTTCTGGAAGAGAAAACTCAAACAATCAACATTGGCACTGTAGAAACACAAAGATTGATCCACTTGGTAGAGTTTCTAACACTAGAGGAAAGAGAACAACTCATTCAGCTCCTTAAAGATAGACAAATCAACTTTGCTTGGTCATACTCTGATATACTTGGGTTAGATCCATAATTAGTACTCCACTATTTTCCACTAAAGCTGATGGAAAAACTACACAAGAAGAAACTCAGCAAGATGCATCCCAATATTGCATTATTGGTCAAAGGAGAACTAAAGAAGTTACTTGACGCAGGTTTCATCAAACCTATAGACTATGTTGACTGGATATCCAATCTGGTACCAATATATAAAGCTAGTGGAGCTATAATAATTTATATTGACTTCTGGTAAAAGATGATTTTCCCTTACCAAATATTGACATGATAGTTGACCTCACTTGTAGATATAAGATGCTATCACTCATGGATGGTTTCTCCGAATATAATCAAATCAAGATTGCACTAGAAGATCAACATAAAAATGATTTCACTTGTGCTCAGGGCACCTATTGTTGGTGTGTCATGTACTTAAACTTAAATAATGCTAGTGCTACATATCAAAGAGAAATGAAAACCATTTTTCATGACATGATGCATATCACCATGGAAGAATATGTTGATGACATATTGGCAAAGTCCCTAGAAAGAAATCTGTACTTATAAGTATTAGGGTTTGTATTTGATAGGCTTGAGAAATAAAAGGTCCAGCTAAACCCAAAGAAATGTGTCTTTGGAATCACATCAGGAAAGTTATTGGAATTTATTTTCTCCTAGAGAGGAATAGAGATTAGCCCTGAAAATGTACAAGCTACAATTTTAATGCCTCCCCCAACAACTCTGAAGAACTTGAGAAGTTTACTAGAAAGGTTACAATTAGTAAGAAGGTTTATATCACAACTGGCAGGAAAGTGCCACCCATTCCAACACCTATTGCATAAAAATATAAAATTAAAATGGATAAAAGATTGCCAAAAGGCCTCCAAATATTAAAATACTATCTCTTATCAACACCAGTCTTAGTAGCAACAATTCAATAACAACCCTTACTATTGTATATCTCAACAACATAACACTCACTGGGGGAATTAATAGCACAAAATAAGCCAAAAGGGAAGGAAAGGGCCATATACTACATTAGTTAGACACTTGTGGCCTATGAACTAAACTATACTGCTATTTAAAGAGCATGTTTGGCCATGGTTTTTGCTTCATTGAAACTTATACAATATATGCTGAGCCACAAGATGATCCTCATCACTAATATTGACTCATTAAAGTATTTACTAAGAAAAACAACATTGATGGGGTGCCTAGCCAAATGGGTCATGATACTAAGTGAGTTTGACATAGACTATATAGACAAAATAATAATCAAAGGCCAAGCTATTGCAGACCAACTAGAAGATGCACCCTTACCTTCTAGTCATTCGATGTTGATAAAATTCCCTAATGAAGGAATATTTACTATAGAAGAGCTGAAATAGTGGAATTTATACTTTGATGGCTCTCAAACATAGAAAGGATCAGGTGTCATCATAGTCTTCATCACTCTACAAGGAGATTCTATTCCTAGATCTTACAGACTGAGGTTTGATTGCACCAACAACATAATAGATTATGAAGCACTACTCATAGGCCTCAAGATAGTTTTCCAATGGAATATCCAATAATTATAGGTATATGGGGATTCTCCATTGATTATCAACTAGGTGAATGGCAACTACGACACCAAAGATGATAAATTGATCCCATATAAAGCCACAAAAGAAGACATCAAAATACACTTTGAGCATATAACATTCAAAAAAATCCCTAGGATCATAAACAAGGTAGTAGATGCTATGGATACTATAGGATATTTATTGGACATGTTTCCTGATGTGACACATTGTGAATTCATGGTCAAATAACTTATGGTCCCCGACTTTGACGTCCCCAAGTCTGAGTTTGTGTGCAAAATTGTTGGTCCCAATTCCCCTTGGTATGAAGACATTTATGACTACCTTACTAGTCCAATAATTCCTCCAAAACTATCCTGAAACCAAAATAAGTCCTTGATAAGGCAATCCTCCCGTTACACTATCATTGCCAATACATTCTACGAATGAAGTTTGGATGGTACACTCTTAAGATATCTCAACTTGGAAAAAGCATAATCAACGATATTAGAGGTATATGAGGGTATTTATGGTGTTCACTCTAGTATCTTGAACTTAGCCAATAAGCTGCTAAGAATAGGGTATTATTGGCCCACCATGGAAATATATTCTTACTTATATGTTTAGAAATGCAAAAAGTGTCAGATTCATGGGAACCTCATTCATGCATTAGCTCAAGAGCTACAACCACTTACTTCATCATGGCCTTTCTCACAGTGGGGGTTTGACCTTGTTAGCAAGATCCATCCATTATCCTCTAATGATCATAAGTACCTCATAACAACCACTAAGTATTTCACAAAGTGGATCAAAGCAATTCCAATGACCTGTACTACTAGAAAATAGATTTCCAAGTTCCTTTTAAACTATATCATAAGTCAGTACAAAGTCCCATAGACCATTATCATAGATAATGGCTCCCCCTTCAAAAATAAACAAATGAAAGAGCTATGTTCAAAATTCCACATCCATCATAGCTATTATTCACACTACTTCCCCCAAGGTAATGTCTAGGTTGAGGCTACGAACAAAACAATCATAAAAATCTTGAAAAATATGGTCAATGAAGATGGTCAAGATTGGCACCTCTAACTCAACCCCACCTTATAGGAATATCACACTAGTTTCCACACCACCACAAGCTCCATATTCAATAGTTTATGGTACCAAAGCTATCTTTTCAATAGAGGTTGAGCTCCCATCACTGCGAGTATCCCTTTAACACATCATTTCAGATGAGGAATACCGAGTATCATGACTACATGAGCTAGAGTTGTTAGATGAAAAGAGAAAAAATGCACCAACACACTTACAAGCATATTAGCAGTGCCTTGGGAGAAGTTTCAATAAGAATGTCATACCAAGGTATTTTGAAGTTGGTGACATGGTACTAATTGGAAATTAGGAAAATCAATTGGAAAGATAAAAACCAGGAAATTTTGAATCAAACTAGTTAGGACCTTACATCATCATGGCAGTAAATGGTTATGGAGCATATCAGATATCCACATTAGAGGGGGAATCTCTATTAGACCCATCAATAGCTTGCATCTATGCAAGTTCTATACATAACTCTCAGAGTAGTTCCATTTTCAAAAAATACAAAAAGAAAAGAAAAGAAAAGAAGGTGACATAAAAATAGAAATACAAGAAAAATAATTTCATCCTATGATGAAAACCACTTCGATGGTGTCTTGGACAAGTACCATGGTGAAAACTAAGCAATTTGGCACCATGTGTAGGGATAATTACTCCATCATCTATCATTACTCCAACCTGATAGCACATTAACTTACACCTCATTCTCCACAATAAAATTGGTGGTCATAACTATCATGGCTTGAGATTTCTCAGTTACCTTTGTCTAAAACACATCCTAGCACATGTTTCCCTAAGTCAATCCATCATGGTCATTATGCAATAAAATGCCCATTATGTCTTGACTAGGGACACTCCAAAGTCGCGATTAATTAAATCTTTAAAAAATACCAAAAATATAGCAAAAAATTCTGAAAAAAATCCCTAAAATTTGAAAAGACTCCATCAAAAACAACAAAAATAGCATAAAAGAGTTCTTCAAAACTCCAAAACATTGCAAAATACATTCGAAAAATTCAAAAACATTAGAAAACATAAAACATTCATCTAGGTGCGACCATGTTTTGGGGTGTTTGTGATAAGGGCCTTCACTTATGTGATGCACTGCACATGCCTTGACTCTAAACATACGAACCCTATGGTGGACCAAATAAAAAAAAAAATAAAGAAAATTCTGCAATAAATCTCCTTTGTACATAAACCAATTCTTTCACATTTCAAAATAGGCATTGAACAACGTCATTTAGCACATTTGAGCTTCAATGGAACCAAGTCAAAATAGTCAATAGGTCCTCAATCAAACTGGCCAAACTATCTCATCTATCAACTAGTCCCACAATAAAGTCTTTTGTCAAAAGTCATGTTGTCTTACACAAGGGAAGGAAAACTTGAAATTAGACAGAGTAGTCTTAGATGGGGTACCTTATTCTTGAAATCAGATAACATCAACAAAATGTAAAAATTAAATATCCAAGCTACTGCAAAAACACAAACACATAATCAATATAGCTGCAACTTGTTGAGTTAAGTCAGTCTTATAATGTCTTGATTTTTGCAAGTCATGCTCTTATGCATCGATGGGATGTCCACAAGTGATTTAGAGTTGTCATGATGGTTCATGACTTATTTTTCTTTGGATGATATTTGTGGAATGTTTGTCATGAAGTCTTAAAAAGGAAATCTAAGTGTCTGTGATAAGAGCCTTCACATCTATATACAAGGTCCAATTGCAAAATTGCAATGGATACTTCAGTTGTGATACACCACACATACCTTGACTCTGAATTCTTGACCTAGATGGATCATCCCACATTCCTTGTATGTTCAGGGTGCTTGTTAAAATGCAAGAGGATAAACATATGTAGATCATTCATATCTTGGTAGGCTGGTATCCATTTTTGCTATAATAAAGTGGTTCAAAGATGAAAAATAAATAGCTCAATTCTGTTGGAATTCAAGAATGGTTATTAGAATTTTGAATCTCCCTATTTACTATAATCTAAGGGTGTTAATCAAGGATTTATTTTCATTCTTTCATCTCCTAACTATCATCTTATAAAGTTTCATTACTAATAATTCTCTTTGTCAGTCCTAACAAATCCTTGTGGAAGAGTATCATGATACAACAAAATGATTTCATCTTGCATAAACATGTTAGTACATATAACATAAATCATACATCATAAGTAGATATCATAATGCATTCATCCATCATGTAAATGCACATAGAACACCAAAATTCATTTAGCATTTCATCTACTGTATCACATCTAGTCACATCATAAAAAGCATATATGAATTTTTTTTTAAAAAGTACATAAGCATGACATCGCATCATATAGAAAATGCATACATCCATCACATAAAATAGAAGCATATTAGAACATTTTTGCATCTCATAAACATCATAGACACCACACTAGTACATTTGACATCATTTTTCTATGAAAATTATCGACCATTAATTAAAAAGGTTTAGGTTGGTCGGATTATAGAAGGAAAAATTTATTTTTTAAAAATCCATGCCCGTGTTGGTTGAAATTTCAACCAATACCATGTGAAGAGCCAGACCCTACGCTAGCAGCATATCCATCACCCAAGGTTAATAGTGTTAGAATAACTGAGAGGGGGGTGAATCGGTTATCTAGTGTCCCAAAACAAAATGTATAATTCAAAACAACTTCTTCAATTTCTACTCCTTAGTAAACAATAAAACTTTCACTGTCTGTGCTTTTACCGATTATCAATCAAATACTATAGCAGTTACCGATCAAATCTAACATGTAACATGTAAAGAATGATAACAAACAAATATCACAATCAACACATAACATAAGAGATTTAACGTGGAAACCCTGTAAAGGGAAAAACCACCTGGGACCGGCAACCCAAAATTATTCACTCTTTTGAAGTGAGGTTGGTTAAGACCCAACCCTTTTAAAGGTTTACAAACACACTGTCAGGTGTGACCTTGTTAGAGGATTTTAGACTAGAAGTTATCATCCAACTAGCATTCACTATGGGGTTGACAGGATAACAATGTTCATTCTATGAATGATACATCATAAGACTTTTAGAGTCCACTCGGTTAAGAGATTTTGACTGTATACAATGGTTAAATATGTAACAGTAAATGATTTTCTTTAATACAACTTCAATTGTAGATTACATACCAATATTCAGTCCAAACAAATCCTTCTGATCAATATTTCACTTCAGATTCAATACTGTATCAACTTACTATTAGTCGGTAATTGCTCTCTATAGCTCGGTAATTGTTCTACAGCTCAGTTCTTATTCAACTAGTATGATCAAAATGCATGAAAACCTTGTTCACACGATATTCCTGCAACTTCTACTTCTTCCAGCATTTTTCGTTAAGAAATTTTGTTCTCTTATATAGACAAGTAAATCATTTTCTTCTCCACCATTAGATTTTTCCGCTTAACCACATTCATAGATTTTTCTGCTTCAAACTTTCTCGGCACTTGTGTCAATAACACATTTGATTCCCATCCTTTAGATCTTTCCTGAATTTTGTCAACCGTCGATCTGTGTAACAAACATTATCCATTACCTCGATGTTATACCCTTGCCAGCTCATCAATCTTATCAGCTAAACTAATCATTTAATTCATTCTGTCCCACTCGGTTAACAAAGAAATGCGTCAGTGAACACTACTCAGTTAATACTGCGATTGGTATACACTATACTTCGTCGGTGTATACTAGAAATGCTTTATTTACCGACAACACTGCTTTGTGTCTTTCAACTCTATACTTCATCATAGATGAATGCAACATAATAAAGTCAATATCATCAAGTCATAGACTCATCAAAAAATTACTCAATGTGTTCCTTATCCTCACCTGTCATGTACATCTTTCCTCATGTAGATTTCTCTATTCTTCATCTCTTTCACCTTTCTTCAAATGTCTCAGTATAGTAACTTACAAGATAAGTGTTGTCAAACTAGCTGACATCAATGACAACATAATACTAATTTAATCATATTACATATCTAATTAGCAACTCCTTAGTGATCTTGTAATCACAGATTCTTCAATCAAATTCCAAATCAGTTGTAGTTCAACAATCTCTCCCTTTGGCATTGATGGAAACTCAAGTAATATGAAATGTACCATACACATACCAAACATATATTCTACAACTTTGTGAACAAAATGCTTCAACTTACAACATTAGATAATACAACTTTACCATTTTGTACTTATGATCTTTTCGGTTCTCCTGTTCCTGCTTCTGTTCTTTGTAACTGATCTTCAACAGTCTATCTCTTCAGATTGTCTCTCCCTTAAACACTTCTCATTGGTGCTTGTTCCTTTTCATAGCTGGTTCCTTTTCATATTATTTATCTCTCCCTTTGATAGCAATGCCAAAGAAATAAATAAACAAAAAATTCTATCTGCCTCTGTATCTCTGTATACTGATAGTCCAATCGGTTCAAGTTCTCAAACTTAATCACAACCTTGAACATGATTCAAAGTGTGAACTATGCTGCATCAACATGAATGATCTTTTGATAAAAGTAGGTTGATGCAATAACTAGATCACCTGAGTGACCGATAGATAGGGGATGGACCCCAAGTCTAGTCCTCAAGTATTCAAATGTGTCCTTTGGTAGAGGCTTTGTAAAAATATCTGCAAGTTGTTCTTTAGATGTGACAAATTCTAACTTCACTTGCTTCTCTTGCACTTTTTCTCTTAAGTAATGATACTTAATAGATATATGCTTTGTCTTAGAGTGCATCACAAGATTCTTTGAAATATTAATAGCACTAGTGTTGTCACAATATATAATCACCGGGTCAGTGATTACCTCATTCATTCCTTCCAACACTTGCTTGATATATGCAATGTTTGAGCAGTTAGTAGCAGTAGCAACGTACTCTGCTTCAGCTGTAGACTGAGAAATACAAGCCTACTTTTTACTTGTCTAGGTTACAAGTCTTTCACCAAAGAAAAATGCTCCTCTAGTGGTGCTTTTTCTATCATCCACATTTCCAGCCCAATCAGCATCGGTGTAAACTTTCAGTTCAAACTTCCCTTCCTTAGGATACCATAATCCATAATTCTCTATTTTCTTCAGGTATCTTAAGATCCTTTTTGTAGCTATCATGTGTGATTCTCTAGGATTAGCAAAAAATCTTGCAACAATACCCACATCATGAGCTATATCTGGTCTACTGTGAACTA
The DNA here is from genome assembly GCA_027943335.1 of Chamaecyparis obtusa. Taxonomy (NCBI): domain Eukaryota; kingdom Viridiplantae; phylum Streptophyta; class Pinopsida; order Cupressales; family Cupressaceae; genus Chamaecyparis; species Chamaecyparis obtusa. The sequence goes on from BSBK01007698.1 coordinate 109,202, forward strand.
CGTACATTAACTTACCAATCATGGATCAGTAAAGTGTCTAATTTACCTTTGTAGTTTCATCCTCCTTTGTGTCAATTTGCATCCAGTAGCCATTGGTGTTCCCATAGGTTTAGCATCTTCCATGCCAAATGTCTTCAATACTTCCTTTATGTATTTAGATTGTGTGATGAATATTCCATCACTCTGCTGAATCACTTGAAGTCCAAGAAAGAACTTAATCTCTTCGAACATAGACATTTCAAATTCCTTTTGCATTTCATCAGAAAATGCCTTGTAGACAAGATTTGAGCCTCCAAAAATAATGTCATCAACAAATATTTCAGCAATGATAATAGTATCATCAGTATCACCTTTCACATACAAATTGCTGGTTTCATTTGTTCTAACAAATCCAATACTTAACAAGTAAGTATGTAGTCTTTCATACCATTCTCTTGGTGATTGCTTCAAACCATATAAAGCTTTATGTAATCTACATACCATGTATTTATTGTCAGGATCAATAAATCCTTCAGGTTGTTCGATGTAGACCTCTTCTTCAAGTATACCATTTAAAAATGTTGACTTCACATCCATTTGATAGACTTTGAATTTCTTGTGTGCAGCATATGCAAGTAGAATTTTGACTCCTTCCAATCTAGCAACAGGTGCAAATGTTTCACCATAGTCAATGCCTTCTTCCTATGCATATCCCTTGCATACCAATCTAGCTTTATTTCTTGTGACTTCACCATTTTCATTCAATTTATTCCTGTATATCCACTTAGTACCAATAACATTCTTATCTTTTGGTCGGGGTACTAAGGACCAGGTTTTGTTTTTCTCTATTTGCTCTATTTCCTCCATTGCATTAACCCATTCTTCATTCTCTAATGCAACTTTCACATTTCTAGGTTCAAATTCACAAATTAAACATGTACCTTGTCTTGTTTTGCTTCTAGTTTGTATTCCAGCATGTCTGTCTCCACTGATTTGGGTTTCAGGATGATGTCTTCTGACAAAACTAGCCAAAACTTTATTTATCCTTTCTTGCTCATCCTATTCAGGGTCATTTCCTTGCTTGGTAGCTCCATCTCATTCATCAGTTTGTGTTGCCTATTGTCCTGCATTATTTCCCTACTGACCGATTGTTACAGCTTGCGGCATCGGTAGATACTCTGGATGTTCAATGTAAGTAAATCTACCGTAGTCTTCTGATTCCTTTATACTTTCCTTTGTGTACTTGTCATCAAACTCATCAACATGGACATTAGTACTTTCAACTATCTTATTTGTAACCTTATTAAAACATTTATATGCTTTACTTGTAGTGGAATATCCTAGAAATATCCCTTCATCTCCTTTAGAATCAAATTTGCCATTTCTCTCATCTTTCAAAATAAAGCATTTACTTCCAAAAATTTTGAAATAACTTATAGTAGGTTTGTGTCCAAACCATAGTTCATAAGGCGTTCGGTTGGAGTCCTTTTTCAGTTGTACTCAGTTAAGAACATACACAGCTGTACTGACAGCTTCCCTCCAATATGTCTGAGCAACATTCTTCTGTATCATCAATGTTCTAGCACAATCAATTATAGACCTATTTCTTCTTTCAGCAATGCCATTTTGCTGAGGTGTTCTCGATGTAGATACCTGTCTTTTGATTCCATGCTCATTACAAAAATTAGTAAATTCATCAAAGATAAATTCACCTCCTCTATCAGATCTTAAGCATTTTATATCCTTTCTGGTTTATTTCTCTACCTTAGCTTTATACCACTTAAACATTATGAAAGCTTCAGATTTCTCTTTCAGAAACATAATAGTCATTAGTCTGGTATAATCATCAACAAAAAGAATAAAATATCTATCACCAGAACAACTCTGAGTTCTCATAGGACCACATAGGTCGGTATGAACCAACTCAAGTATCTTCTTTGTTGAATAGTCTTTACTTTTAAAACTAGACTTGGTCATCTTACCTTTCTGACATTCATGGCACATGGCATGATTAGGTTTTGTTAAGTTAGGCAATCCTCTAACTCTTTTCTTTCTACTGATCTTGATCATGTTGTCAAAGTTCACATGGCATAACCTTCTGTGCCACAACCAAGCATCTTCATCCTTTATTAACAAACAAGAAGATTGATCCATATCAAGATAGAATAGATTACCTCTAGATTGTGTACCAATTTTGACAAGTCTTCCTCCATCATCATAGATCTTCACCTTTTTTCTCTCAAAAGATGGTCGGTGGCTTGAATTGTTTAGCTGAGCCACACTTAACATATTATAGTTTAGTCCATCTAACCAGTATGCATTTTCACATTGTAATATGTCATTGATCATCAGTGAGCCTTTACCTCTTACCATACAAGGTGCATCATTTCCCATTCTCACAGATCCTCCATTATATTCAACAAGATGATCAAACTTCTCTACATCACCAGTCATATGATGTGTACAACCACTATCTATGATCCATGTATCATTTCTGCTTACTTTAGAGATTAGTGTTGTCTCTTCATGTTTCTCTTCCTCTTCTGAGTCATCTTTCATAGTAACAAATACTACTTCTATGTCATCATCAGAATCAGATTTAGTTTCAATATCTTCGACTATGTAACATACCTTTTTTCCTTTTTCATCTTGGTTATCTCTGTTGTTGTGTTGGTAGCCTCTGTTGACTCTTCTCCCATAGCTTCCTTTAGATTGGTCTTTGGATCTATCATCATCTTTCTTTTGAGGACATCTAGCAGTGATGTGACCAACTTCTTTACAATTAAAGCATGCCAAAGGTATCTTATCTCTATACCTTCCTTTTCCTTTGGGTGATCTTTTGGGCATAAGTGCTTCAAGCTCATCAAGTTCATCATCGGTATTGTCATCACTATCACAATTCTTACTATTCCTGCTAGACTTTCCAATCTTCAAAGAAGACATGAAAGTGGATTCAATAGAAGGAACACCACTATTATCAAAGTTGTTTAATTCAAAGGTTGTAAGTTTACCAATCAGAGTGTCAAGAGTAAGGTTGGATGTAGCTCTTGTTTCATGAATTGTAGAAATCCTGATTGCATAAACTGGTAGCAAAGTTCTGGGAATCTTGCTTATCACTGTTTCATCATCAATTACTCCATTAGATGCTCTAATAGCATGTACCACCTCTTTGAGTCTATTTGAGTATTGGACAATGCTCTCACCTTCTTTCATTCTCATATCATCAAATCTGCCTCTCAGACTTTTAGCTCGGGCTCTTTTGACATTCAAATCTCCACTATATATTTGTGTCAATTTATCCCACATTACTTTGGTAGTCATGCATGTCTTAATATCTTCAAATTCAGTGTCGATACAGGCAGTAAAAAGTTCCATCATAGTAACATTGTGTTCATGCTTGTCCTTCAATTGATCAAGAGTTAAGGGACCAGTGGGTGGTTGTATGTAGCCATTCTCCATCAGATCTAGTGCAGAGTTCCCAATTCCAAATATATGCAGCTTTATCTGGCTTTGCCATACTGCGAAGTTCTCTTTGTTCAGTTTCAGTACTTCCCTCTTATACATCTTGAGACCTTTATGCTTAAGTCCTCAAAACTTCATTCTAAGCAACCAATGCTCTGATACCAATTGTTAGAATAACTAAGAGGGGGGTGAATCAGTTATCCAGTGTCCCAAAACAAAATGTATAATTCAAAACAACTTCTTCAATTTCTGCTCCTTGGTAAACAATAAAACTTTCACTGTCTATGCTTTTACCGATTATCAGTCAAATACTATAGCAGTTACTGATCAAATCTAACATGTAACATGTGAAGAATGATAACAAACAAATATCACAATCAACACATAACATAAGAGATTTAACGTGAAAACCCTGTAAAGGGAAAAACCACCTGGGACCAGCAACCCAAAATTGTTCACTCTTCTGAAGTGAGGTCGGTTAAGACCCAACCCTGTTAAAGGTTTACAAACACACTGTCAGGTGTGACCTTGTTAGAGGATTTTAGACTAGAAGTTATCGTCCAACTAGCATTCACTATGGGGTTGACAGGATAACAATGTTCATTCTATGAATGATACATCATAAGACTTTTAGAGTCCACTCGGTTAAGAGATTTTGACTGTATACAATGGTTAAATATGTAACAGTAAATGATCTGCTTTAATACAACTTCAATTGCAGATTACAGACCAATATTCAGTCCAAACAAATCCTTCTAATCAATATTTCACTTCAGATTCAATACTGTATCAACTTACTGTCCGTCGATAATTGCTCTTTGTAGCTTGGTAATTGTTTTGCAGCTCGGTTCTTATTCAACCAGTATGATCAAAATGCATGAAAACCTTGTTCACATGATATTCCTGTAGCTTCTACTTCTTCCGACATTTTTCGTTAAGAAATTATGTTCTCTTATATAGACAAGTAAATCATTTTCTTCTCCACCATTAGATTTTGCCACTTAACCACATTCATAGATTTTGCCGCTTCAAACTTTCTCGACACTTGTGTCAATAACACATTTGATTCCCATCCTTTAGATCTTTCCTGAATTTTGTCAGCCGTCAATCTGTGTAACAAACATTATCCATTACCTCGATGTTATACCCTTGCCAGCTCATTAATCTTATCAGCTAAACTAATCATTTAATTCATTTTGTCCCACTCGATTAACAAAGAAATGCGTCGGAGAACACTGCTCGGTTAATACTACGATCGGTATACACTATACTTCATCGGTGTATACTAGAAATGCTTTATTTACCGACAACACTGCTTTGTGTCTTTCAACTCTATACTTCATCATAGATGAATGCAACATAATAAAGTCAATATCATCAAGTCATAGACTCATCAACAAGTTACTCAATGTGTTCCTTATCCTCATTTGTCATGTACATCTTTCCTCATGTAGATTTCTCTATTCTTCATCTCTTTCACCTTTCTTCAGATGTCTCGGTATAGTAACTTATAAGATAAGTGTTGTCAAACTAGTTGACGTCAATGACAATATAATATTGATTTAATCATATTACATATCTAATCAGAAACTCCTTAGTGATCTTGTAATCACAAATTCTTCAATCAGATTCCAAATCTATTGTAGTTCAACAAATAGCACATTTCATCATTTGGAGTTTGAGGTATCTTCCGTGTTTCCTATTGTTCATTACGTGGATTGTCATTTTCTTCTAGTCATCTCTATGGTAGGTGATTGAATCAATAACCATGTGTCTTACATTACCACCAATAAACTTGAACAAACCTATGTGGGATGTCACTGTGCACCCACGCAACGTAATTTGATGCCCTAGTTTGCGGGCTCTGCTACCCGATTCCCTTCCTTTTAGCTGGTAAGGAAGGGAATCGGGTAGCAGAGCCTGCAAATAGAGGTTGCAAAGGAAGAACAAAGGTTGTTATTTTTTTGAAATTTGATGTTGGATGAATTAGAGAATGCTGTGCATACCAGTAAAATGCGAAACCGTTAGGAAGCCTCGGGACACTATTTATGTAATCTGTCTATCCATTGTCGACCCGACTATGCAAAGTAGAAACAAGACTAAAACTAATGAAATTCACAAAGTTGTATGTGCATAAAAAATCAATAGAAGTATTAAATTAGTTTACCCATACATGACTGATTGTGTAATCATCAAAACAAACAACATAACTTACTCAGAATTGTGGACCTTTTGATATTTAAATATTAGCTTCTAAGGCTCTCTCTGTCCAATCTGCTGACTGAAAAAAACATAAATAGTGTCTCGAGGCTTCCTAATAGTTCCACCTGATACTAGTAAAATGCTCATTCCTAGTGGATTTTCCACCATACAGTGTTTCTCTATGGAATCTCCATACATTGGTACTTCAGTTTTCCTTTTTACATGTTTTTGTATGTTTTATCATGGAGAACATCTGTTATTATTGTTTGCATCTTAGGAAGTGTTAAAACACCGTTTGAAGATTGTTTTGTTGAGTTGGCATAGGGATATCTATTTGTGGTGAGCTCAAAGAGTCTACTTGATTCCTTATGGACTTATATCCATAAAAGAGGGACGTTGATACTTTTTTGGTCCTTACTGGTGGGTCCTCTTCAAGTCCTCAATCAAAGGTAACAGAATGTAGCCTCTTTAACAGATACCACTTATCCCTAATTAGTTTGATATGTTATCAAGACTATAAGAACTTGGGTAGTTCTCCACTCATATTGCTCACTTAACAGGATAGAATAGTGGTGCATGTGCAAGTTAAGGCCAGATACAGACAGATTCATGAATCCCATGTAGCTATGAATGTTATGGTTTTGTCTTTTGTAGCAACCTTCTTTAGAAATCAAGAATTATAAGACTCCCTTGACATATTCATAGAAGCACACACTTTAGCCCAAACATGGACTCCAATGATTTGGAAGATATGTTAATGAGTTGAGTCTCTTATACACATATTAACAAGTCATGTCTATTCAGTCTTGACAATGTTGACTGGTAGAAGAAAATATTCCCTTGGCTTTGTTGAGTCTGTCCATCCATTTTATTGGTAGAGGAAGTCAAAGGGGCCTCTCTCCCTAAATAGTGGAATTCTGATTGGTAAGCATGTTTTGTCAGCAATAAGAAAAAATGCCGATGCTTGTCTCTTGAACATCATGTTGGTTTCCTTCTATTGTGTCCTTTTAACTTTTGGGCCATGTGCTGTGCTCAGTGTTTCTGAAGCTATTTGGCCTATCATATCTCCAATTGAAGCAATTTCTTTTTTCTACCTTCTATTCAATGCTATTTTTATTGCATCTCTTCTTTACTGAGCCAACTTGAGCTTCTCTATTTGGCATGTGTATGCACCTCAGTTCTTTGAACTTTAGTTAGCTATCTATTTTTTGATATTTAAATTTTAAATATCAATGCTATGGGTTAGAGCTAAGAAATTTATGGTGGAAACTTGGCTAATGATATTATTGTGGTATTTGGGCCCCTATTTTTTCATGTAGAGTTCTTGAAGATGGCTGATATAGGTTCATGAAAAATTGAGTAGTCATCCTCCTTTTTCCTCTTGACATGCTGATAGCTCCTTCTAGCCAAGGTTTATGTTATTTTTATTTTATGTTGATTCAGTCCTATCTTCTAAGTAGTTAAGCTATGGTTTGTGAACAATCATATTCTCTTCCTTTTGGATCATATCGTGGGATAGAATATAAAGTTCCTAAGGTGATTGACCTACCCTCAAAAGCATTGAAGTTACTGTCTTTCTCTTTCTAATTGGTTAAGGTGGTAACTCCTTCCACCAGGCTTTGCTGCCTGCTTTTGCTAATCAAGTCCCTTATGCACAACCACTCTAGACTACTATATACAATTTCTTTTGGTACCTTTGATGGATGACTAAGCTCCCCTTTCCTCTTTTACTGTGACTGCTTAGTGTTTAGCTGCAGGTAGCATGCCTCGGTAGATGCTGCTTTATGATACATTAAGTGTGGGTGTCAGAATGGGGGTTGGATTTGTTGTTTTTGAAATCATTGTGTATATATGTATATATAGTGCTCGTGAAGAATGCTAGCACAAGACTTTCTTATTATCTCCCTTACTGCATTACTGCATTGATTTCCTACACACCAGTTGCCAGTTGTTGAGATATATTTTGCTGCTTGTCACTACCTAGGATCCCTGCAGTGAAGATTTTATCATGGTGATATATTTCTTGAAGAATAAGATCTATTTTATGGCTTAACAATGCATGTATATCACCTTACTATTTTATACACGCATGTATATGAATAGAATATAAAATAAATTTAGAAATATAGTTGTGAAACAATAGATGTTTATTCTACTATTAGGTGAATCCAGTATGAATTATACCATTGGACAATTATTTATTTGCTTGGGTTTGCAGTGGTCTTTAGCCTCCCTTTCAGTTGTTCTGATGCAAGACTATATATTTATAGGTTTGTCATTGTTATTACATGACCAGTCAGAAGTTATATACCATAGTGGTTTCCGCTGACCTTTTAATTTATTGAGGAAATAACCTAACCAGATCTTTTACTGTGCTCTAATATATAAAATTCATCTTTAATTTAAAAATGATCATACAAAATTAAACTAAGGTTTTCATTAAATGAGGAACCTCTTCGAGTTGGTGGATTTTTATGTCTATTACCACAAGGATATCACTAACAAGTATATCTATGTTAAAAAAACATTTGATATATAACACTATATGGCCTTAGTTGTATTGTGACTAGCCCAGATTAATGATATGGGTAGCACCTAACATCGGTCAAGTTCATGCTACTAGTGATAATTAGCTTACTATAGTAGCAATAAAGCAAAATTCGAAGCATCAACAAATTTCTAAGAAGATGCTCATGCAACATCCACCATTTTAGGTTGCTAAAATATAAAATTTCCAATATGAGATTAGGCATGATCATATAAGGCTCAAGCGAAAACAAATTCTAAGAATGTGAGCAAAGAGTTCAAACATCGATAATGAAGGCAATCCAAAGATAAAAACATGTTGAACAACAAGATATTGGGGAGTGTATCGGTATCTTAGTAAAACTCTTGAACTTTTTATTATAGCTTATGTTAAACCTTTGTTTCATACATCTACAATAATATAAAATAGAAAGGACAAAGCATTACACATAATTGTATAAGGGGACACCAAAATTACTTGGAAAATCCAACAAGCAAAAAAACCATAGTAAGAAAACTTGAAGTATGGTTACAATATATTCACAAGAAGTTATAACCTCGTAATGACATATTTGATGAGAATTAAAGATATACAATCATCATAGTGCCTTGCTCTATTCTATCTATAGCAATGTTCACTTATTCCTTTCATCATATGCATTCTCTATCTTCCACCCACTTGCAATTGATTTGATTTTCTATTTGTATCATTTGCACTCTTTCAAACCATCAACAAGGTTGGTTAAAAGATAGCATATGTGTAAAAATAAGTGATAATGTATTAGTTGTCCACCAAATAGATAAATTATGGAATATATCATGATGCAAACCAAAAAAACATTTGATAAGGCCCATAAATATGTCAAGACATAGATACAAATAATTAGGATCTTGGCATAAGGAGGAGAACATGCCTTGTTGGTCCAAATAACAACAAACATTAAAATTTGACAGCTTATGTCACCTTGTTCTATTGGAGAGAAGTAAATGTTATCATGTGGATCAATATGTGTGCATTACTAGCCTTGTAAATTGTCCTTGTAAACTTCTTGTATAGTATATGTTTGTTACATGCTAGTGCAAGTATGGAAACCACATATATAGGTAAAATAGAGCATACTAGTCAATTGTATCATACTAACACTTTGAAGATTGAACTTGTGATACACCAAATTTTTTGAAACTTGAATAGAATACACCTCAAACCTCTTTGGTCATGTCCTCAAAATTGCATGATCATGTCTCTCACTATTATGAAATGCAAAGCAACTTGTCCTCTTAGACTCTTTACTCTATCTTGGCATATAGTCTGTGATCCATCATCAGAATAGTGATCCAAATAACTGTTGGAAGTGAAGTATCACAAATTCCAACACACAAATAGTAGGTATCTATCTCCTTCAGATTATTGTAACGCCATATAACTGTAGAATTTTAGGTAGGAGCCTTTCATGCATATTGAGATCCTTCTAATTTCCAAACTAAATAGATTTTGATGATGTTGTTTTAGATGACATTAGATGATGTAGGGGATTGGTTATTGCATGGCTAACAAGTATACTTCAAAATAGACAAGTATTCTTAAATTGTATCTTTCTGAATTGGTTTTGTTTAGTATTCAAACATGATGGTTTTCTAGTTTATAGTTTTTTTTTTTTATCTAAGTTGTTATTAGAGAGCCCTTAATTTTAAATGCCATGTATTAGGTAGACATAGTAGACATACACTATCAAGCAAAGAAGAGGTTGTGATCAAGGACATAGTAGACATACACTATCAAGTCAATGGTATTAACTAAAATTTCTCTTTGCCTTTGTGAAATGAAATGATTATAGTGGTATTTTTATGCTGATCTTTTAAAAGATTATAGTGGTATTTTTATATTTTTTTCTCTTTGCCATTATTCTGACATATTCTCATCTTTGTAACCATTTTGTTTATATTAAGCCACTCTTTCAAGTAACCATTAGAGCTATTTCATATGCACAGTTAATGAACATGCATATTTGTATAAGCACTACTGGGAGCTTACCTTGCAACACATGTACTATTGTGAAATATCATCACAAGTCCATTTGTTGTAGGGTCAAGCTCCCAGTATTGCTTGGTCAATAAATCTGCATGTTTTTCACCTGTGCATATACCTTCTCTGATCGACTCTTATATGCACATGTAGTATTGTGAACATGCAGATTTTTTTACAGTCGTAATGATTTTTCTTATTTCTTGTCTTTTGTCCCTTTTTTATTTCCTATGTCTATACTTGGTGATAGCATTTTGAACATTGTTGACATACTTAAATGGAATACACAATACCAAATGATGAATGCTCAATTATTGTAATGGCAAAGCATCAGAACTGTCCATTTCTAAACTTTGATTTGGTATAATAAATGTCCCTTTGCATTGAGAAAATTATAGTTGAGAAAATGGTTGTTCAGTAATGATTTGTATTTGCGGGTTGCAAACAAATCATCCTTCTTCCACCAACGAGTCATTCCATTCAAGAAAGACCATGTCTGACGATATCAATGCACAAAAAAATAGGGAGACAATTCCTAGACTGTGGTCTAACTTAAAAAGGAAAGGTGATGGAAAATGTTATTGTCCTTGCAAAATTTGTAAGGGCTTAAAGACTCGAAGATATCTAATCAAAACAGCTGAGGAACATTGTAGGCAACATGGTCACATTGAAGGGGGAAATGAATTTCATCCATTGGTATGTATTTTAATAATTTATAAAATACATAAGACATGATTTGATGATGACATCATGGTCATGGTTAATATAAGGTCATCATTTTCATATAGGTCAACCTCCCTAGGTTTCATGTTATGGACCATGACAATCTGGAGAATGTGGATTTCCAAATGAGGGAACATGGAGGTGTGAATATAGAAGTAGAAGGTAATGATCCCATGGAAGAAGACCACGATGATGAAGAAGATCACGATGATCAAGATGATGATGATGATGATGATGATGTTGACATAGACCTTGATGTACCTATACTTGAGAAGGCACACGAGCCCCTATATGAAGGCTCCCAAACAACTCTTCTTGTCACTGTATTGTTTTTGGTGAACTTGAAGGTTATGAATGGTTTATCCAATGTGGCAATGACACGTATGTTAAGGTATGCCATCTTTTTTCATTATTTTAGTCATAATTCCCTTACAATTAACATTGGGTGAATCGTGTAGCAATTAGTATTCTTTAAATTAACAAATTATATTTTTGGTCATAGGTTGATAGGTGAGTGTTTGTTACCACCATCAAACATTCTACCTCACTTGTACTGAGAATTATCTGCCATTATGAAAGATATTGGAATGGAGTATCAAATAATACATGCATGTTTGAATGATCATATTATATATCATAAACAACATGAATTTGCAACAGAATGCCCTATTTGTCATATTAGTAGATATCAATAAGATCGAATAACAAAAAAGGTGCCTCACAAGGTTCTTTGGTTTATTCTCATTATTCCACATCTGCAATGATTATTTAGGTGCAATAGCTTGGCACAATTTATGGATTACCATGCACACAATAGAAGTCAAGATGACATTATGTGAATGCCTGCAGATGGTTCGACATTTAAGGAAATAGAGGAAAAATGGCCACACTTTAAAGAAGAACCTCATAATCTCAAGCTTTCATTGGCAGCGGACGGTGTCAATCTGTTTGGAGAGATGAGATCTACTTACTCGGTGTGGCCTATTTTTGTTATCAACAGTAACATTCCTCCTTGGTTGTCCATAAAGAGGGAGCACATAATGTTGGCACTGATTGTTCCAGGTATTTTTTGATTTAATAGTCATCTAAATTAATTTATTATAAATAATCCATCAAAATGGTCATAATAATTATGTAATGTTTTTGTTCATTCAACTAGGTAAGTACCAAGTTAAAGATATCAATGTATATATTGAACCCCTTATCGACGAGTTGATAGTGTTATGGAATGGGGTCACTATGTATGACATCTCTAGACCAATAGGACAAAGACAATTTCAATTCCATGCAATGCTTGTATGGACAATACATGATGCCCCTGGGCTAACACATTTTTGTGGTATGTTCTCTTCTTAACACCTCTTTTTTGGTATGTTATAGTGCTAACACAAAGTTAACATATTTAATCCAATTATACATGATCTTGTAGGTCTTCAGACAAAGGGAAAATTTTCATGTCCAGTTTGTGGTCCAAAGATGAAATCTCATCATTCAAAAAGTTTAAGAAAGCAGGTGTTCGATGAGAATAGACGCTTTCTCCATAGAAATCATAAGTATTGAATTATCAAAAAATATCTTTTCAATGAGAAAGAAGAGACTACATCAAAGCCATGGAAAATGACACATCGTCTATGGAAGTTGGCATACAATAAAATAAATCATTGAGGTAATGTCATTCTATTTGATGGTTTTTGTTTCAAATTTATATTTTGATATTGTGTTTTGTTTACTGATGATGTAATTGATGCTTGTGAAGGTCGTCAAGGCATCAATGACCAACTTCCAAAAGGACTAAAAATTTATCTTACATAATTTAGTAGGTTACCATACTACAAGCAACTCCCAATCGTGCATTTGTTTGATCCTATGCATATTGGAAAGAATGTAACAAAGACATTATGGAAAATCTTGGATGGAAGGCGTGACAAAGACAAAATTGTCAAAATTTGTAGTGACATTGTAGAATCCAACCATGCAATGAAAAATGTCATTCAATCAAATAACAATGGAGACCAGATTGATACAAGTGCCCTTAGTTGGTTATTGTCAGAGCAGCAGAGCAATGCTATAAAAGAAGTCATAAAAAAAATATGATTTCCTAGAGGATTTGCTGTGAACCTAAATGATCTCATATGAAAGAAAAGTGAATTTGGGCCAGGGATGAAAACACACGATTGACATACATTTATTAAGGTAATTCATGTTATTTTGTATTCACTATATATTTTTATACTCCATGTAGTTTTCATTGCATTCTTTTATAAAATATTAACAAGATCATTTTACAAATATTGTAGTACGTTCTACCTCTATCTCTCCCACACCACTTCGCCAACAGTGTCAAAAAAGTTATATATGATCTTGGAAAATACATGAGGTAGTTGTCATCTAAAGAAATCAATAAAGAAGATATAAAATATTGGAAGAGAAAAATTCCTCTTCTTATGTGTGAAATGCAAAAGTGTCTACCTTTAACTTTTTTCAATGCACAAGAACACTACCTCATACATCAAGTTGAGGAGATTGAATTGTGTGGACTTGTACCAACTAGGTCAATGTGGATGGTTGAGAGACACTTGAAATTTTTGAAAGACTTGGTTCAATAAAAAGCACATCCTGAGGGTTCTATGGTGGAGGGATATATGGTATACCAAACCATGGTGTACATTAGTGAATATCTTCCTAAGTTTGCAACAAAGATCCATGTAGATTGTATTTGGGATCCCAACTCCATTAACAAATTCAAAGGGGAGTACTTGATGGGCAAAGGTAGATTGAGGAAAGTGAGAGGTAAATCTAAGATGTTATTGTAGTTAATTAATTCTTATAAATCTTCAATATAAGTTATTTATAATTGGTGTATTTTTTTTATATAGTTGGTCGAGAGTGGGATGCAATACATTTGTATATTGCGAACAATCTTGATTGGATGAGGGTATGGATTGAACAATGTCAACAAAATGGTTTCTCATTAACATGGGAAGGTGTTGCTTCATTGGTTAGAGAAGCTCATCGTAATGGAGATTCCAATGTTAGGCCAATGGTAATTGATCTAACATATGGTTTAAGAGGTAGAGGGGTACGTACAAATTTATTAATGATCATGACTTGTATGTTTCATATCAACTCATGATGAAAATAATTTACACATGTTTGAAAAATTACAGGTCAAGCACCACAAAGCTATGTACTATCATGGCCACAAATTTCACATAAAAAAGTTGGATGACACAAAGAAAACTTATGATTCTGGGATAACTGTAGTTTTCAAGGTCAACAATATATCATCTAGAAATGACATACATCCTCAAAAATCTCAAAATCAATATTATGGCATCTTGGATGATATAATTGAGTGCAACTTTAACTCCTTCAAAGTAGTTCTATTCGTCGTCAAATGGTACAGGTTATGACTGAATCAAAATGATCTAGATATAACTGTTATTCAACATAAAAATAGATTTACAATGATTAATAAAAGGTCATTTGAGCCAGTTGGAGATGAGCCCTATGTTCTTCCAAGCCAATGTGAGCAAGTGTTTTACTCAGAGGTTCCACATAAGTAGAGTTGGTCATTTGTTGTTAGACATGATCCAATAGGAAGGCCGATAAAGTAAAATGTTATGGAAGAAGAAGATATTGAAGATGATGAAGCAGATGATGAAGATCAAGATGATGGTGATGATGATGATGGTGGTGGTGGTGGTGGTGGTGGTGGTGGTGATGATGATGATGATGGTGATGGTGATGATGATGATGATGGTGATGATGGTGATGATGATGGTGATGATGGCGATGATGATAGTGGTGATGATGATGATGATGATGATGATGATGAATAAGAAGAAGATGATCAATGACATGATTGAAATGATCAATGAAATGATTGACGTGATTTATTGATTTCAATTGTAATGATTACATATTTATTGTGTTCAATTCTAATGATTAGTACAACATATGTGATTTATAATTACTAATGTTTTGCTTATGATGCTCAATTAATTGCTACTGATACATGTATATATTGTGTTTGATTATCACCCTTTTTGCAAACATGCAATTGACTACAGACATCGTCACCCCTTCTGTTGATGATCTTGCATTCCATATATAAGGTAAATTTGTTCATGTTTACGATGTTGCATATTGTTCATGTTGTCTTCTAAGTTATTTGTAGCATACATATCATGTAATTTTTAGCTAACTTAAGATAAATGATTAACATATGTAGAAAATTTAACCCCTTTGGCATGGATCGTGCACAATGACATGGATCAATAGGTATAAGTCAATAAATAGACATAATTTTCTTATATTCTTCTTGTTTATCACTAAGCACGTATGTTATAAATAGACATGTTATATAATCATATAATATATATAGAGAGAAAGAAGAACCATATAGAAATATAATTATATAATCACTTTCAACTTAGTACATTTTATATCTCCCATGTATAGACAAAGAAGAACCGTACGTATGGGTCACGACTTGATTATTCTATATATATTATTTAAATATTATCAAAATTCTATTTGAAGTGGGGACGTGACAATATCTCATTTGATGAATTGCAGGACCCACCTAATAGGTACTTGTCAGATCTATCTACATCGAATGAGGGAAATGAAGGAATGCTAGATGAAAGTTCTACATGTAGTACGACTAAAATAGGGAGATCAACTAGAGGTCAAAAGATTAGAAAAAAAATTGATAAACGCATGCAATTTTTCCTTGCTAGTGGGGGGTCATGTTCTTATGATGATGAGACCAAAGGTGTCATCAAGGTGCCCTTTTGGTACACACATATTGAGAAAGAATGGGTACCTAATGAGCTACCTCCAATTAACACTGATTTTTATTTTAATGAGAGGATATATCGCATAGCTCCATCCTCATTGCATGGTTTGGGCCTATTTTCCATGGATGTGATAAAGGTATGTTACAACAGAGTTGTTGAATTGTTCAAGTATGTCAGTCTGTGTTACAATTACAATGATTGGATGTGAATTGTTCAATATAAAAAAAGTATGCGTAGGTATGCACTATCAGCTAATTATATACAATGGAAAGAAAATGATCAAAGTAAAAGATTTGCAATGTACATTGATGGGAGACCAAAAGCAATAGGTAATATTGTGGGTTTTATAAATAGTACGCGACCTTCCTCAACTAATAAGCAACCCAATTGCATATTTGAGGTGCGTGAGGGGAATCAAGTTTTTGTATGTGCGATAAAATCAATAAGTGCAGGGGAAGAACTGCTAATAGATTACCATTTAAATCACATAAATACAAACAAAGTTACTATCATGAGGGTGGTAAGTACTATATACCATTTTATTAATAAGTTTTTTTTGCTAAGTCTATTACTTTTAGTTCGCTGAAGTTTTTATATTTAATCTTTGTCACAGGATGATATGGATCCCACACATGATAGAGGCCATGAGGATGCTCCTCCCACCCATTCTTCAGCAAGGGTAAACCTTATTGAAATTGTACAAATTAGATAGTTGAAAAATGTTATATTATTACGTTATTTTATTTATGATTTTGGAGTTTTTATGATAGTTTTACTGATATTCCTGTCACAATTTGATGTTTAGGATAGGGGAAAAGTACCTGCAGTAAGTATAGAGGCAATAGCTACCCCTTCTGAAGATGATATCACGGAAATGCCTAATGTAACAATTATGTTGAGGAAAAAATTAAAAAAATTCAATTTAGAAATACTTAGAATTTTGGATGAAGCAAATATTCCAACCGAGGAGATGCTGAAGAGGCTATCTGAATTGAAAGCTCAAGCACATCGTTATGAAGTAAGCAGTAATGAATCTTTAATTATAACAAAAGTTCAATAAAGGTTTATATTTTATACTCTTTTATGTTGTGAAGTAAAATATGTAATATGTGTTCTTGTTATAGGAATTTTTGGCAAGTGATCTAGAACCTGGTTAAGGACAATGCGGTGAGGCCGGTACTAGAAGAGCTCCGGCCACCTCAGGTAAAATAATCCTTTAGTTGACAAGTTACAATGAATTTTTTCTTTGGAACATTCAAAAACTTCTTAAGTTAACTCTTACTTTTATTATTTTAGAATGTCTTTGCTAACAATGTATTGTTCAAGTCATCAAGTGCAGGAGACTCCTCCTAGGAGGTCGACGGACGTCCATCTGAGATTGCCGAGTGCAATGTCGGCAACAAGGGGCATGCAAACATCGACACCTTCATGGTCTATGCTAGCTGGTAAATCCTTGTTTTTCTATATTTGGTTTTGTGTTAATTATGATTTGATAATTTGTACTTTAATCTTGGGTGCATCACAAAGTGGATTATTTTTTTGGAGTAGGAGATACACCAGCGGCATCGTTTGGTATGCTAGATATAGATCAGAGTACATGTATTGGTGATAATTCACCATCATTTCCTGGATCTACCTGTGTTTCTAGCACAGGAGTTATGCAGATGTCATTGTTGATTGACGATAATGAATCGATGCCTTTAAAATGTCCCAAGTTTCCAGGTACTTTAAATAATTATTTTTTATATTGTAATATGCATTTACCTATTCATAAATTTTTTTGGATTGATTATCCCATGATATTTTTTTGCAGGAAATGATACATTTTATAAGACGCTTTATGATCTCGCACTGTATATATTCAGGCCCACCATACGTTCAAGGTGGAACATCATAAGTGAACTAACTTTATCCCACTATTTTTTTTTCATATCATTAATTGGTACAATATTTTTCCTTTCATTCGAGTCTTTTCTTTTACTATATCTAACAATTTTGTATTTTTTCTTAAAAGGTGGAACTTGCAAGACAAAAAATTAAAAGATCAACTCATTAAAGATTTAGAGCATGAGTTTGGTAATAATATTTTTGAGGAGAAGAAATTTTTAGAAAGGGCTTGCAAACATCTTAAGACCATGAGGGACTCATATAGAAAGAGTCTCGTCCAGAACCCAAAGTATGAGCATCCTCCCTTTATTCTAGTGAGGGATTGGAATGAGTTCATTTTGGATGCAAAGGAGAAAAGGGATGCTCAAAGAGGAATTGCACCAGCAAATGAGAGAAGAAGTTATGCAATAGTATTAACTACTAGTACAATGTAATAATGTACTAATTAGTGATATTTATATCTATATCATCTAACATATTTCAAACTTTTCATAGGTTGCAGGACACATCAAAGGCAACAAAGGCCATGTTGCAAAAGATTGGGCAGCACAGACTTGGCTCTGGTGGATATTCCAAAATTATAGCACAAATTGTAAGTAGCCTTTGATCAAACTATCAAAATTAATGCCATATGTTGCTTACATTTGATTAATTTTCCATATTAATTACTCTCTTCAGTTGTATTAGAAACTTTTGCCTTAAGCATGTGTGATGCAAACCTATAACACCTCTTTTTTCCATATGTAATCATGATGCTCTATTTCTTGGTAGTTGTGACTCTTAATGATTTCATATGTAGATATTTATTGCTGATTTCATGTTTATCTATTACGTATGCTATTTACTATAGAAAAATAGACCGTCTATGGACCCTCTATGAGATTTTCAGATATGCTCTTGTGCATAACTGGACTGCGTATGAAGAGGCCTTGAAGACAAATCTTGTTTTGGCATAGATGGCGATAACTGGTGCTGTCTATTCCTTGGGAGATTGGATTGCATAGGTCTGTATCTCAAAATCATTTGTCTATATCCTTGTATGCATGTCATGGTCTGATCTATGTTCCCTCTTAATTGCTAATGTCATTGTGTGATGGTTAAATTATGGTAGTGTGATTCTTTCCATCATGTTCAAACCCCCACTCCTTGATCTTGACTTTTGCCTTGACTTCTCTTTGCAACATGAACACCTGCTTCTCTTTGTTGGCCATCAACAACTTCCTCTTCCTATTTTGAACCTCTACTTTTGCATACATCTAAAACTTCAATAAATCTAGTTTCCAAAGACACTCCTCTTCCTTGACACCATCAACATACCATGCCTCCATGCTTGGAGAGTAAACAATCTCTTGAGCCATTTCATGGCCCATCATCATAGCTAACTCATCCTTAGTCTCTTCCCTTGAGACCAACTCAACCCTCACGAACTGATCCTTACTCTCATGTCATTCCTCATGGCATACCTCACAATCATCAACCTCCATGGCCACATCATTACCCTCACTATGTGATGTCATAGGAGTAAATTTCATACTACCCTTATCTTCCTCCAAAGGAAACAACATAGTGCCTACCACAACTGACTCATCACTCTCAAGCCCTTCAAGACTTGCTTCTTTGCTATCTTCAGTAGCATCTTACATCTTTGAATCAACATCAAGAACATTTTCATTGCTTGAT
The DNA here is from genome assembly GCA_027943335.1 of Chamaecyparis obtusa. NCBI lineage: Eukaryota > Viridiplantae > Streptophyta > Pinopsida > Cupressales > Cupressaceae > Chamaecyparis > Chamaecyparis obtusa. The sequence continues at coordinate 128,489 of BSBK01007698.1, forward strand.
TCCTTGTCTTTCTCATCCACCAACTTTCCTCCTTCTACTAGCCTTTACACTGACCATTGCACCTTCTTCTTGACATTCAAATGCCAACTTTTCACTACCTTCAATGACCTTTCTCTTAAGTGCCTACATTTTTCTGCAATCAACTTTAGATATCAAAGGAAAATCCTAGTAAGATTAGCTTTAGGCTTTCATGAGTAGTAAGATTAACATACCAAAATATCCATGTTTGCAAGTGTTAGATCCTTTTTGATGGACATTCTGCTATAGAACATTTGCTTTTTGCTAAGGTTTCTCATATCTAAGACACACAAAAGGAAGTTTATGTTATCTTCATTAATCTCAATCCATGTTATTTTTAAATGGCAAAGAGTAGGGAATTCTCAACTCATAGCCAAGGTAGGTTTTCAAAGGCTGATATGTTATCGCCATCTTCCAGTGTTTTTTATCATTTGGACAACAAATGCCACTAAATAAGGGACTTAAATTATTTTGTATTGAGGGCCATTAAGCAAGGAGAGTTCATGGAAGTAATAAAACAATTTTTATGCTTTTTGATTAGCCTTCAATGATCTAGACATGGTCAATAGCTCAGTTGTTTAGATGGTTAAATAGCTTGTGGAATTCTGTTAAAAAATTAATAACATCGGGTTCCTCCCAAATGAACTAAAAAAGAAACATTTTTTTCCATTGAACTTACCTTGAATATCAAACAATGATGTTTGTATATCAGAACATTGGTTATCTTTAACAACATAGAAATTTTTTGAGGAGATTGATGTTTTTTGGCTTAGGGCAATTTCTAGCATAATGATCTTTCCCACAATTCTAACATCCACTCACAGGACCTTGGTGGAAATGTGAATGTTGTTTCCCCCCAATTTGGAGGCTATTTCTAGCAGAGTATAATTTTTTATGAGAGTTTTCTCTGCTATAATTTCCTTTAGGATTTTCCTTTGATAATGCTAAATTTATTTAGAGAAATGTCTCTTATGAGGTACCTTCGCACTTGACATGGTTGCATTCTTTTGTAGCCCTTATTATGCTTATAGTCTTGTGAAGTGTAATGCCCACCCTAGCATCTTCCTATGTTAGACTGACAGGACTATTGTTTTGACACTTTGGATTTTATGATGGACTATGATTATTATTTAGTTAGCATTTTATGAGACATTTGAGCATATATATTTGGTTACTGCAATTTATTTGGAAATATTAAATGAGTTATAATTCAATGATGAATGGCTAGAAATGAACTATCAGTAAAATGTTTTACATTGATTTGTGTTAAGATGTTTTATTATGATCTAACCCTACTGACCCTATTATGGTTTAATGTTCACTGGTTGATGTGAGTGTAGGATGAGGAGGGGTAGTCGTAGTTACTCCCACGGGAGATCCACACGATGTCACACTCTCCCTCCTTGTTAGCCATTGTCTATTTATATTTATATATTTGTATATGCATATTAGTTGGTGATGTAGGATGCAGGTACTAAGCATAATCTCCACCTGGCTACACAGGTTTGAGCGTGCCTTCAAAAATCCTCGAATTGTTGATGTGTGGAGATTTAACCAAGTTACTCCTAAGGTTACCCATGGGCCTAGAATTCTGTTTAGGAAGTTATCCTAGTTGGGAAGTGGAATGTAGTTTATGTTATGGACTTGATTTGATGTTGGTCTGAGTTTATGTTAAGAGTTAGTATTAATTTGTTTTATTTGTATAATAAATAATTATGTTATAATTGTTTGTATTTTATATAGGTTTGTGTATATGTGGGTGCACACACATATATCCATGCTTATATAAATAATAATAATAACTGTATGTTTTCATTAATTGTGTAAATGGTATGTTTTGTATAATAAGAAAATAAAGTGAGTTAAATAAACCATATTTAATAACTGTATTAAATAAAAAGTAAAAATAATAATAATAAAAGGACAATGGCCTTTGTAGTAAAATTGGCTATCTAGGAGGGAGTTGAACTCGAGACCTCCTAGAAGTTAGGCCACTTATTTTCCTATTGTGCTATGTGCTTTTCTTGAGAGGTATCTGTCTATTATTCTTGTTATGCTTTCGTTTAAAAGATATTTTAATTAAATTTATTAAAAATCTGGATTAAGTCTTTACGGGAGATTATTTTTTTATTCCTTCAACCAACTACGGAAGTTGGAGAAGTTGCTTCCCGTAAAGCAACTCCTCCAACCACATAGTTGGGGGATAAATATTTGTAGATTTTTGTGTGCGGGATGATGTTAAAAAATTTGGGAAGATCTATTTTCTTTTGACTTGTCTGTAATTGATTTCTCTAGAAATGTTTGGTGAAAGTTTATGTGAGTTTGAGAGCTTTGGATTGCTGGGAGTTGATTGTCAGAGGAAGATTTCTAGAAGGAGATCTACTCAAGGATTGAAGTTTGTAGAGATTATTCTATCAAGGGAAAAGTATTCTCCACAGGACCCAAGGTAGGGTCTAAACCGGGAAGAATCTCCATTCTTCCTCTTTGTGTGTGAATGTGTTTGTATATGATATGTCAATAAACTGTGCATGATTATATAGTTTTTGTTTATGGTCACATGGAAGGATGAGCTCATCTAATATTGAATGAAATAGGGAAGTCCAGTAAGAAATGGGAAGGGTCATGAAGGTGTAGGATTGGATGCAGTCATTTTCTTACTATTTTCCTCTTGCAGATTTCTCTATGAGATTTATGCTTTTATTTGGATTAATTTAGCCTATAGGATCCTCAGTATTCTCCTTTTTGTCTCCCTTCCTTCCAAGATATTCATAAGTGCTTCCAGAATTTAAAACTGTTATTTCAACCTTACTAGTCTATGTCAATTTGTGTACTACTTTTCTTGTCCAGATCTAGAAAGATATTTGTTAGATAGATAGGGTGGATTGATGAGCCATTTTTGAAGGGAAACTGGGATATCTCAAATGGGTCATGCTCAGATTTGGCAACCATAGTCCCCATTATGCCCAGTTTTTACCTGCAAGACATAGTTGATAGTCATTTTCTGTAGCCAGGCCGGTTTAGTATTAACCGAGCCAGGTCGGTTAAGTGTTAACCAAGCCAGGTCAGTTTAGTGTTAACTGACCAGTGCAGTGTTAACTGACCAATCCAGTATGGACCGACCAAGGTAGTGTCAACCGACAGGTCTAGTGTAAACCAAGGAAAACATGATTTAGGCTTTATACAATTAAGTTTACTTACTTTAATTTCTTATACTTTAAGTTATACTTGTATAAAGGGTTCAGGTACCTTCTGAGATGATTGGGATATGTTTCAAATTCATAGGAGTTAAGATGCAATTTATAATTTTGAGATTTCTTAAGAAGTCAGACTTAGCCAAATTTCAGGCACTTGAGACTTTTTCCTAGATTTTTTGAAATAGGCTATGGAATGTTGTGTCAATGCATGTGGGAAGTTTTATGTTGTGAATTTCTATACCTAGTTTTGAGTTTAAGATTTTGTTCATACTTGGCTTTTGATAAAATCCATAATATAAGGTCAGGACTTGTTCGGGTGGCCTGAGTGCACCGGAAGGTTTCCTAGATCTATGAGATGGATCATTTTGAGGTTACTTGTGGTTTTCATGGTTGTGCATGTGTGGGGTAAGGGGATAGGAACCTTAAGTGAGTGGCTCACCATAGGTGTTGGAACCCTAAAGTGGTTGCTAGATGATCATATGGGTGGGTTTTGTAAAAGTGATAACCTTAAAAATTAACCTAGGAAGGGGGGATTCAAAAGATAATGAAAGAGAATATAATAATGGCCACACAAACCTGATTGGAGTACCGGGACCATGGATAGCTGCTAGGATGGATCCCTATTCATAAAGGGGGGACCAGGGTTACATGGTTTCTAGGAAGGATCCTAATATACTTGTTGTGTGATGACACTCACTTAGGTGGTATCCTAGAACCTTGACCTCTATGTTATAGTTTGATGATATTTTATGTTCTTTTTGAGTCTTGGATTTCTTTATCTTCTGAGCCTTAGATTGCTTAGGGCCTTGTGAGTATCTTGGTTTTATCTCCTAGCACAGGGGGTGGAACCTCATCAGTTCCACATGGTTGGGTGGCAAAAATCTTTCGAGGTCCTGTTCGTGGTTCGTGACTCGGATGCGTTCAAATTTATGTATTGATGCAGATATTTGTATTTTGTATTATGTATTTTTGAAAGGAAAGATGAAAAGATATGTTGTAATGCCTTTGGGCCATTCATGTACTTGTTATTGAGAGATCTATTATCAGAAAGATATAATTGAAAAGAAAAACAATGTAATTGGGAGGGATAGTTCTAGGCTTGATTTCAAGGGGTTATTATTTGAAAGAATAAAGTTGGAAATTTACAATGTAATGTTGAATGATCTTTTCTATCTCTTCTTTATGGCAATGAAAGAAAATGTTTACTATGCTAAGGTTAAAATGAAATTTGTAATGAATAACTATTCAATGTGTAGAAAGGAGAAATGAGCTTAGTATGTAAAGTATGGAATATGATTGTAAATGAAATGTTATTTTCTTACCCTATCTCTTAGTTCTAAAATGTGATAGTAAAGAAAGGAAATGAAATTCAATTTGGATAAGTAATGTATAGATGTTAGTGAATGAATTCATTAAGGGAACCTTAAGGAATGTAAATGTGAAGTAGTAATGATGTAATGTAATAAAAAATTTGTTTGTTGCAATTTTTGTTCATAAGACCTGATTCCTTATGGGTTCGCACTTGACATGGTTGCATTGTTTTGTAGCCCTTATTATGCTTATAGTCTTGTGAAGCCTTAATTCTTCATTTCTCTTTTTTCTCTCCTCTATAGGAATATTTAGTGAGTAGGATTTGTCATGTTTACATTGTGTATTTTCACCTCTTTTAGCCCTTACTTGAACTTTGTGATCTTAGTCTTTTTCATTTTGCATGTAATCAGCCTTGCTTAAGTTCAATAGTTCTTTGGGAAATGTCTGAGAGGCCATTAGGACTCCTAAATTGTCCAACAACTATCTCATGGAGTCTAATAATGACCATAATTAGAGTGTCATAAATACCAATGCTCCATATTCATGGAGCAATAGCTGTTGCAGGATGGGGCCAATGATAACAAAAGACTTTAGAAGACCAATAATTAGCCCTTTCGATGATAGCACTAAGAGTGAAAATGTGGTCAATAGTCTCCAATTCACATACTTTCAAAAACTTCAACTACAAGAGTGATCTGGAAATGGCCTACAATATTGCAATTGAGGGTAGTTTTGTAACATAGAGGTAAGTCTAATGATCAAGGTGAGGCTTTCCCCAAGAATTAGAGCTCATTACACTTGGATATTGACTAATAGGTAAGCCAAATAAAGTTTCAAAACAATTATAAGAATAATTGAGTACAATGTGATCTCCTAGCACTCAAGCTGGAATGTTGACTAATGGGTAAGTTTCAAGGATCAAGGTCATAACTTGTAGGACTGTAACAATTGTTTTGGCAACTTATTTTATAGTAAGAACAATGCACCAAGATAAGGAGGTACAATTTGTGAAAGCAGGTTCCTTGCAAAAATAAGGGGATATCATTTCATATGTAGTGTGTTGGTGATAGTGAAGTGATATTCCTTCAAACATTATTTGTGCATTACTGATTAATGTTTATGTCTTATTTGTATCTATTTATTATTGACATTTTTCTTGATGAATTGGTTTCTAGGTTGGGAGTCCACTGGAAGATCCATATCTTGCATTTGTAGCTGGTATGAATGGCTTAGCGGGGCCTCTCCATGGTTTAGAAAATCAGGTATAAAATATATGCCTGCTATTGCAATGAATATTGATGAAAATAAGATCATTTTTATATAATTAAGTGGCAAGGGATAAAAATATGTTCCATATTTGTTGAAATTAGAAGGGAAGCAACCAAATTCCTACTGCCTAGTTCATTTCATAGATTTTGGAGGTTCATTTGTCCATATTAGACTCTCTTTGATTTTCTCTATGGTAAAATAAAAATTGTATTAGTATTCATAAAAAAATAGGAATTAGTAATTTGTACAACTAGATGGGGAGATGGGAGGGAAACCTAGCTAGAACTTTCAGGGCATCATCTAGTGGACAACTAACTAGTAGGCTGAGGGTGTGTCAAATAACTGAGTCTGCTAAAAAAAGTTTCTTCTTTCTCTGTTGATTTCAAAAGGAATGGGATATAACCATTGTCTGCAGTTCGAGGATAATTGGCTGGGGTGATAATTGTTAGTGTGCATGCTAGGTAGTAATGTGCCATGGTGTGGTATCTATTGTTCACTATAGTCAGCCAAGTTAGATATCTAAAATATAGATAGTTTAAAAAAAAGTTCCTAGTATGTATGCGAAGCAGTGGGAGAATGTTGGGAACAGACTTGATGGAGTTGTGGCAATCCAATTTCTCAATGTGCATCCATTTTTAAGGAGTGGAACCTAGTAATGTCCTCTTTTAGGTACATTTATTGGGGTGCATTTTTCTTAATTGCATTCCAACTTGCACAAGAAATCTGAACAGGCGAATGAGAGAGGTAAGCTTGATGAACCTCAAATGCAGACCCAAGTGCAGATGAGGGATTAACCTTGCACCTATTTCAAGATCAAAATGATCACAAATCAATGGGTTTAGTGTGGTAAGGATAATGAATCTGGGTGGGCAGCAAGGTTATTTGAATCATCTTAGTGCACAACTGATCATGATCCAACCTAAATGCCTCATTGATGCAAGGTTTTCATTACTTTGGGAGGTGAGCTCCCTGTTAATGTATTGGTAGCTGCGAGAGAGATTTATGGACTCTTCTTATGTTTGATGTCGAGTTTTCTATGTTGTGTATTGCATACTCAACATCATGTGTTAGAGGCCTTATTATGGCACCATGACTGCTTGACGTGATGTTTATCTGGCATATTACCATTTGGTATCCTCTTGCGTACATAATTTCATTATCGGCATTGAAAGATCATGCATTAGTTATGTTTATCATCAATTCATTTATGAGTTTGTTGTTTCTCTGATTAATGATGTCGGTTCATATTCTACCATTGCCAGGTGTCTTTGGTAACTGCCATTGCTTGGTGTCATGGGGAAACCGTTCATGTTTATGAAGACAATAATCAAGTGTTGTTAAGCATTTTAGCTGAGGTGGGTTTGCTGTGAGATATTATGAGCTTCCATTTTCAGCTCATGAAAACATGTCGCTAGAGAATCCAAAGTGACTATTCATTGTAACTATTGTAGATTCATGATGGGTAACAGTGATGAATTTTGGTATTCATCAAGGAGAAGTCTATTCATTTGTTTGGACACATAATATAGTTGTTGTTGTCAAGTATCGTAAGTAGATCTCTCTGAGAAGAGTTGAGCATCTTTGTGTATGAAGTGTGTTATTCTCATGTTTGGAAAATAAGTTTGATGCTATAATAAGTGTATTATTTTTGCTACAATATGTATTTTGATATATGATCTATGATCAAGAGATTGTGGTGTATGAGTCTTGATTATTAAAAGGCAGTTTTGTATATTGTATAACATGGACTATAGATTCATTATTATTCTGAAGAGTATGCTTTGTATGGATTGTACTCAAAGGAGAATTCTTTAGTATTTTAGTTTGTGAGCATTGTAACGTTCAAATTCCTATTATTATTATTTAATAAAGGAACTATCTTTGGTGGGCTAGGTTGTTTCCCTCGATGAGGAGAGTTTTTCCCAGGATAATAATCATTTGACTAATTTATTACCATGTGCTGATATTATGCTTCTCACAAAAAAATGTCTAGTCATTTGAAATGCTTTTATAATTTAATTCTAGTTCTGTTCACATTTTTAGACTGTTTTAAAATTTGTCTTTAACCTATCATCTTTCTATTCCATGGTGCAGGTGTTGATAGTGTTGGAACAATAAGTGCAGCTCTGGTGACTTATGCTTCAGTGCAGGCACTAAAACCATATGTTGTTTTAAATGTAGGCACTACAGGTAGATTTAAGGTATTTTAATTAACCCATACATTTTACTAACATTATTTTTTCAAATTTTATTTGTTAGTGCAATTTTTTGACTTCAATGGTCTACTTACTTTTTCTTAGACATGAGGCATGCTATCCTTCAATGTCTAGACTTTGCTAGAATAATTTTTCATTTATAATGTATGCCAACTGAACATATATATATGTCTATGTGGATTGTAAACATATTATATGAATACCAGAACCTTTAAGTTCATGATTATCATACAAATAAACCGAATTGGCTCAATATCCTTATCAAAGCCCAAGCAGGACACAAATGAAAGAACACAGTCCACATTGGCTCCTTAAATCTGACCAATGGTTAGATTTTGACATTATTTACATTTTTTCTGCTGTGGTTGGCTACCAATAGGTAATAATGATATCATCTTTTACATATGTTAATCTTCTTGAAATCTTTAAGGAAATTTTTTCTCTATATGATCTTAGAGTTGTTTTGCATACCCAATACTAATAGTTTTAGTGCAGCCTACAAATTTGATAGTTGCTTGTGGAGATAGGTTTTAAATTTTTTTGGATTGCTTTTCAGATTTCATAGCAAAAGGCCCACAAAAGTAACACTGGTGTATGCCCAATCATTCTGGATAAAACAATCTACAACACCATTGACACCTTTCCTTTCCAGGCATCATTTTTTTCTATGCTCTGACTCAATAATGTTATATGTTGTCAAAACAATATCATAATCAGAAAATTCTGTAATATCTTTACATCTCTTAGCACTGTGATAAACTAGAACTTTAGTGCTTCCTTCACTTGTGAACCTTGCAATCTCATTTCTCTGTTAGATAACTGCTACCATTAGACAAACAACAAGTGTGGTTTTAATCTGAGGCAAAACCTTAGATTTGCTACTGGACCCCACTTCAATGTTTGACCCCTTAGATGAGTTCACAGTAAGAGGTGCCTTCAGTCGCAGGTCATGATTACATAGAAAAATGGATATTGCCTTAATTGTTTTTCGCATTCCCATTTCATCTGCAAGCATGCCACCTTTAAATTCACATTATTCTTACTTTAGACTCCAAGCTAGCCACTCCTTTTGGAAAGGTAATAATGGCATCGACATCTCAAGAGGTGGTTCCTGCTCTTCCATGGGACCCTTCTTTTGAGCAAATGCATCTAAGTCAAGCTCCCCATCATGTGCCCAAGATTCCTAGTCTTCAAGGCCTTTCTCCCAAACCTACCAATTCAAATCATCAGCAATGCCATCTTCTAAATGTCACATTTTTGGTCACATTTTTTTTAAACCAAAAGTTAGTATTGGTCAATTTTTCAACCTTTCCATATTACTATGTTCGACGAGAATGCTATGCATTCGACGACCCCTTTGATGAACTTTGGTGGACATTTCAACTAATGGATGGTCTCAATTTTGACCTTTACACTAGTAGAATCGACGAGAATGCTATGCATTCGACATCAATTTTGATAGAGTTTGGTGGAATGTTGGTCTCAATTTCGATGACCATGCTGACCAAAGTTTGCCTTATTCTTCCAGTTCCAAGGGATTGCTTCAGTCGATAATTCAACCACTTGTAGGGTCAAAATTTTGACGATGATTTGCCCTGTAGAATAATTGATGAAAAAATATCGACCACAATTTTAGTCATCTGTTCGACTAATTGGTGTAGAAAATTTGACTAATTGTCGTAAAAAAATAGGGTAAAATTTACTAGTGCCATCATCTTATTTGAAGAGATCATTCATACCTTTCTTGCATCAAAAATCTCTTGAGGGGACATCATTTACCTCACCATCACATTGTTTGTGCTAGGGCATACCAGGGCATAATTTTTATTATTCTTTGAGTTATCTCTTCCACCTCATTCAGTCGATTCCCTCAATCAGGGAAGTCAATTAGAGTTGAACTCCTACTCACTTGAGTTCGCTCTTCCACATCATTCAGTCATCCCCTCAATTAGGGAAGTCAATTAGAGTTGAACTCCTAGTCACTTGAGTTAACTCTTCCACCTCATTTAGTCAATCCCCCAATTAAGGTAGTCAAGCAGAGTTGAACTCCTACTCACTCTGAGTTCAACTCCTCAATCAAAGTCAATCGACCCATCAATCATGGATTCTTGGTTGAAAATCCTAAAATATGATAAATAGAGAGCCAAACCTTTGATTTTGGTAACCATAATTGATTTGAATTCTTATGTTAGCATGATCTTGAGCTCAATTCCGAGAGCCCACATTTCATAAGAAGGAGAACACCAAGGAAGGATTTCATGGTTTTCATATTCATGTTCTTGAATTGATTTCATTATGTATGATGTTTAGGCTTTAAAAAAAAAAACCTTGAATGCTTTCTTGATTATTGGAAATAATAATTGCATTAACAATCTCTTTGTGGTTGAGATATTGATGTTATTGTAGGTTTCTATTGATCCCCTATTACTTGATTACATAGGGAACATGTGACGTAGCTATCAAAACTTTTGTAGGAAGATTAGAATCTGACAGAGCCACCCTGCAATTTTCAGCCAAAAATACTGGAAATATAATGAAAAATGTTTTGTGCCTTGGAATAAAATGTTTCAAATATTTTGTTCCTTGCATTTTCTACTCAAATTTATACCATATGTTAGTTCTACAGTCTAGATCTCATTTCAAGTCATTTTAGGTTTCTAATTTTTATTTATCAGTCTATATTTTTCTAATTTATCTATATTTTCCTATTTAGCCTTCTATATTACATTATCATATTAATTTTCCCTCTCCCTAAATTTTAAAACTTACATATTCAACAAAGGATAATTTTCCCATTCAATGCTTAGGACCTACTTGAGCTTATTGGGACATCTTCTTTCCAAATGTGCAAGTTTGAAAAGATAGAGTAATCTACCCCTTTACATTGCTTCCTTTTCCCAATGCAAATTTTTGGTGAACCTGACCTATGAAATTTCCATTTTGATTTTGGTGTTATGTTACCTTTGTGAATTGGATCCTCATTTTTTATTTGATGGTTAGATATATTCTTCATTGGTTTCATTGTACTTAGTTCAATTTATGTTGCATAAAATTGATGAGTGCTTGCATATCTCTTTCAAAGTTAATATTGGTATTTGGTAGAGACATAAATCCATTTAATTTGTTTGTGCATGAGTGTTATAAACTTGAGTCCCACCTATACTATTCTAATTTGAAGAAGTCATATACTTATGAGTTCTTTTGATCCCGAGTCCTCTTTGTTTCCTCAAAATGTTGATGAGACAAACATGGCTACTAATGAAATTACTACCATAGTTGAAAACAACTATTTCCATTCTTCTCATGATGAATATGAGACCTTAAGAGTTCCTCCTATACAAGTGCAAAATATTTGCCATGAGTTTGAATTTTTTTAGCAATGGTTAGGACACGAAAACTCTAATCCCAAGCTCATCTCCTTAGTAGAATGTTTGACGAAGTTAATTCAAAATGATAAACATGGTGTTAATATATTACATAGTATCTCTCATATTATTTATAACAATGTCAAACCTATTAGAGATTGTGCCTAATATCTTGGTTTCACTCCACCTCCCACTTGTTAGGATTTCAACATATATGAGCAATAAATAATATTAAGATAATGCATAAATAAGAGAAGAAAGAAATACAATAACATAGAGATTTAATGTGGTTCACCTAATACATGATACATCCACAAGAGAAATAGTCATCCACTTATTTTATCATCCAATGAATAGAAAATCACAATTTGATGATTTTTCACACCACAACCAGTTATATATCAAGCCCTTTTTGAGGCAGTTTACAAAGTCGGTTAGCAAAAATAAACCCTAACCCCAGTGAGGATACATGGTGATTCTAAACTACTTTCCTAATTATTTTCCACATACCAAAAATATCCCAATTGGATACTAATTAGTCTCCACACCAAAACACCACTAGTGTTTAAGACTTTCATGCATATTCCTACCTTAATGCCTAGTGTGTCCACTTATGTTCCACCTATCATGACCACATCCATTCAAAATAATAATCCTACACATGTTAGCATTCCTCATCCTATTTTTCCTCCTCCTTCAAGTGTTCCATATGTTTAAAAACCTTCATCCATGCCTACCTACAAAAATGTTCCATTTTCATATTCCATAGTTCCTTCCATTTCCTATAATGGTCCAAATATTTCACACATATCTCTTCCCACTCTTTCTACTAAATCTACTATCAATAGTTCATCTCAAACCATGTCATCGTTGCAATAAAAAATTGCATCCATGACTCAATCCATGTTCAACATTCCTACATGTGACATTTCTAGTCCTTTTTCCTTGGATATAATTAGTGCTATTATCCCTCAATACATGGAAATACCTCATTTAGAAACTTATAATGGTAAAGGTGGTCCTTTGAATCATGTTAAAAAATTTCAAACATCATGCACTGATTTCTCTCATGACCATAGGTCCATGGATATTTACTATAACCTTTTGAGATAGAGCCTTGTAATGGTATTTTTCTTTGCCTCCTTATTCCATTGATTCCTTTAAAAAAAGTGCTAATGCTTTTATCTAATAGTTTCAAAACAATATTGGTCCTAATATTTCATTGAATGATTTTATGCATTGTAAACAAGGTGTTGAAGAAAAAGTGACTAATTTTATTGGTAGATTTAAGTATTTGCATGCTTAAATTTCTTATTGTGCACTTGATCTTAATGTACAACTTATTTTTATTTTTAATATATAAAAATACATTAGAGATAATATATTGATTTCTAAATTCTCTTCCTTTACTCAATTGTGTGTAGTGCTTCATAATTATTAGCTTCAAGTGAGTTAATTTGAGAGAAACACTCCAATGGCTCCAATTGATAAGAGTGATGCCCCATCCAAATCCTTTCAAACATTTCAAAAACCTTAGGGCTTCATTAAGATCAACAATTCATCAAATAATATTGATGAGAAAGTGGTAGCAACATCCAAAGGTGTGGATCCTTTTTCATATATTTTTAGACCTTCTCATAATTTTACACCTCTTTCAAAATATTTGCATAATGTGATGTTTAAGTTGACTAATGCTAATGTTTTAACACTTCCTCCCATTAAATCAATTCACACATCCAAACCTTTTCCTAGATCCTTTGATCATAAAGTTTTTTGTCAATACCATCATCAACCTCACCATGGTACTAAGAAGTTCTTTCATTTGAAATATGTTATTCAAGACCTCATTGATTCTAATGCTATATCTTTTGAGGGTGTTTATGATCAAGGAAATAAGTCTATTGCACCTCGAAAATATACACCAACCCTTTGCCTTCTCCTTCAACCAATACCATTGAGTCTACTTAGTTGTTACTTTCTTCTTCTACCCATGTTTTTGACTATGACATTGAATGTATTGAATCCAACAATTTTGTCAACCTTATTTACCAATCCAAACCTAAATCTATGATTTCCATTAGATTTGATCCTAAAGAGATGATTAAAACACCTGATGGTCCACTTTAAATTGTAGCAAAAGTTAATGGCCTTCTTTCTTGTGGTGTCCTTGTATATCCTACTTGTGTGGTGAATGGTATAACTAAAGAACATATTTACACTAGACAACTACAATAAATTTTATATGAAAAATCTAATGTGATGATCAAAGTTTTCAATGTCTTTACTTATCCCACCCATGGTTCCATTAATTTTCTATAGAAGTTTATGGTAAATCCTTAGATGTCACCTTTTTTGTCATCTCAACTTTTGATCAGTTTCAAGTTAGACTTGGTCTTCCTTGGCTCACCTCCATGAAAGTTGTAGTCTCTCTCATCCATAAGTGTTTGAAATTTCCCCATAATGGAGAAATAATCATGATTAATCATAGTCTCTGTCAGCCTTTAGCAAGTCGAGGGGACTTTGACCTCAACTTCTTTTATCCTTCCATGCCTTATCTAGTTCAACCTCACAAAGACAATTTATTCTTATCCTATCAAAAATTTAAAATCCAAAAGATTTGTGAACTTAGTAATTCCTCTCCTATAGTTTTGTCTCCTTACCCTAGATCTATACTTCTTCCTACACCTTCCAAACCTCCCATATATGCTTTTGTTCCATGTACTATATCCTATAAATGTTCTACATATACTATCTCTAAACCTAGTGTGGTGGCATTTGTTCTCCTTCCTAAAGAATAAAATGACTGGATATTGAATGATCATAAACCAAGCCAAATTTCAAAGAAAACCAAACATGATCATTTTACTTGTGACCATTGTTGTAAATATTGTGCTAGAATCTATGAATGTGCTTACCAAAACCTTTCCTCCCTTAAGACATCGACTAATGTTTTGATTCCCTTTGACCAACCCATGCATAGCCCACAAGAGGAAGTAAAATTGAAAAAGATAAAATTGAACAAATATGGTGATTCTATGTGGATTATAGATCCTATTTTTATTAATTTGGATGAATAAGATACTCTTGATGATGATGCTTTTAATATTTCTAATGCAAATGATGATGTTCATGCTATTGATTCTAATGATATGCATGAACTTATTGATGTTAATCAGGATTTACTTTTGATATTTGCAAAACAATTATCTCTTAATCCTAGTAACAAATAAAGTGACTCATTCTTAAGGCATGGTCCTTTTCTGAAATTGGCTATTGTTCCATCTTTTGTGCTTGATGTTTCCCCTCTTCCATGTTTCCAACCTTCCCTAAATAATATAGATTGAGATGGGGGGCATGCAATATTCTTGATTATCCCCTCTTGTGCAGTGGATCCTTTGTCTTTGTGTGTAGTAATGTGCTTCCCCTACAATGTACTACTTTATATATATATATATATATATATATATATATATATATATATATATATATATATATATATATATATATATATATATATATATATATATACTACTTTATATATATATATATATATATATATATAAAGTAGTATATATATATATATATATATATATATATATATATATATATATATATATATATATATATATATATATATATATATATATATATATATATATATATATATATATATATATATATATATATATATATATATATATATATATATATATATATATATTAGATATCTTTAGATGACCATTGCTTTTCCTTTGGCACAAGGTGATAAAGGAATTGACCTATTGTGACATTACTCTATTTGTATCTTATTTCTTCTATATGTTATATAAATGTTATGTCGTGCATGTGTTATTGTTCATAAATGTTCCTTTGTGTTGTCTAATTAGGGATGATGCAAAATGGTAGCTACCATTATTTTTTGTCTCTGTAATGTTGACCCCAAAAATACTCTTCTTTGTATCTAGTATTTTTCATTCTTCCATTTTTCTCATATTTATGCTACTTTTGGAGAATGATGATAGTTCATTTTGATATACATGAATGATCATATAATCATATGGACCCTAGAAGTAGTAGATCCCTTCTATGATCTATTTTGTCACATGTTCATTTTCCTTGATATGTCCTTGTTTGGGGATATCTCATAGTGGAAATGCCTCTTGTGGGTACATGCATGATTTTTTAAATTCATTGCTCTTATTAAGGCATTTACAATTACTTTAACACGGGGGCATACACTCCACTACTTATTTCACATTTGCATGTGCGTGCACACACACACACACACACACACTGATTCAACAAAATATCTTATGTAGATGGATAGGGATACGATATTTTTCTTACGTTCATCTTTTACATTATCATGCCCATGCATATTATTCAGTGACCCTTAGACTGATCTTCCTTTTCCTAGATCCATTTGGAGACAATGTTTTCCTTAGGATTGATATCCTTTTCTTGATATCTTAATAGAGATAATTCTTTCCTTATGGATTGATCCACCCTTGTTTTGATGGGTTGACTATCATAATATATCTTGTTAGACTACCAATTCCATCTTTTAAAACAATGCTTTCTCTTTGTGTGATCCATAGTAAGGCAATACCTTACTAGGCTAGTGGTCATCTCTCTCTCTCTCTCTCTCTCTCTCTCTACACTATTTTTAGGATCCCTAAGTTCCCTAAACCTTAAACACCTTTTTCCTCTCTTTCTAAAACATATACCCTAAGCCCTAAACACTATATACTAGTCCCTAAACCCTAAATCCTAATACCTAAGCCCTCTCCCTCATATATCTCTCTCTAAACCATAAACCCCCTTTCACTCTCTCATCCTTTCACTCTATACCTCTCTATACTCAAGGCCCTAATCCCTCAACCCCAAAATCTATGTCATAAACCATATACTATTCTCTCAACACTATATACTAAGCATTGATCCCTTAACCATCCTTCTCATCTCTCTCTCTCAACCCTAATCCCCTTTCCATCTCTTATCCTCTTATCCCTCACTATGTAGCTAAAATACCTAAGCTCTCTCAACCCAAAATCCTAAGCTCTTAGAAACCCCCCCTCCCCTCTCTCTCTCTTTCTCTCCCCCCTAAAATCCCTTTATGTCTCTCACCCTCTATTCTCTCTATGTTCAAAGACATATTCTCTCAACCCAAAAACCTAAGCCATAGACCCTATACTAGTATATAAACACTATATCATAAGCCCTATACCCTTAAACATCTCCCCCATATCTCTCTATTAGATAAAGTAACTAATCCATCAACCCTAAGCCCTCTTTCCCCCACTCTCTCTCTAAGCCATATACCCTAATCCATAAACCATATATACTAGTCCCTAAACCATAAATCCTAAGCCCTAATCTATCTCCCTCATCTATTTATCTCTATAAACCCTAAACCCTCTTTCCATCTCTTATCCTTTCACTCTATTCATCTATATACTAGTCACTAAAAACTATATCCTAAGCATTGCCCCCTTAACAATATCCCCACATCTCTCTCTCAACCCTAGATCCCTCTCTCTGCTAAAATCCCTAAACCTCAACCCCAAATCCTAAGCCCTTATAAATCCTACACTAGTCTCTCTCTCTCTCTCTCTCTCTCTCTCTCTCTCTCTCATGACCTATTATGACTTAATAACCCTTAAAGAGTCCCTATTATGATACAATAGGACCTATGTTAACATAATAGGACCTATTATGACACAATAAGACCTATTTTGACATAATAGGACCTATTATGACACAATAGGACCTATTTTGACACAATAGGACCTATTATGACACAATAAGACCTATTATGACATAATAGGACCTATTTTGATATAATACCCCTTAGGATGACATATTACAACACATGACTCCTACAAGATTCTCTTGTCATATAATAAGACCTATTTTGACATAAGATCCCCTTAAGACTCTATCTCTCTCTCTCTTCCCCTTTAGTCTCTCTTTATATCCTCTTAAGACTCTCTCTCTCTCTCTCTCCTCCTTTAGTCTCTCTCTCTCTATGTTTTTTATTATGCAATTTTTTGTCAATTTTACTTGGTATGTAGGGCATGCTCAATAAGCACAAGCTTTTGAAGTTCCATAAATTGATGTTGGAGAAGGGTCATCCCAAGATCTCTCTCTCTCTCTCTCTCTCTCTCTCTCTAAATCCATCTTTTAGTCTTCTTACATGAATATGTGTTTTTAATATTTCATCTTAAGAGTTAATTTTTTGTTTTATAAATGTACAAATTTTGTTGAAGAAAATGTTGGAGAAGGGGAAGCCCCAGTTCAAGAAATGGAAGTTGGAGAAGGGTCATCCCAATGTCAAACAAGTACACATCTCTCTCTCTCTCTCTAGTATTTTTCTCATAATATTTCATCTATGTCCCCTTAAGACTCTCTGTCTCTAGTTTATGTCTAGTTATTTCATGTTAAGATTTATTTTTATTTTTATTTTGTGTGCAACCCAAGTTCAACCAACAAATGAGAATATCAATTTAGCTAAAAGGTAAGGGCTCATAAGAGGTCATAAGGGGTCACATGACCCCTTAAGACTCCTTAGGACCCCTTTCCATACATTAGTGTATGGTAAGGGTTATTAAGGGGTCTTAAGGATTCCTAAGACACATTAATGTGTCCTATAACCCTTGAAGACACCTTAGGAGACCTTACCACACATTAGTGTATGGTAAGGGGTTGTAAGAGGTAATAATGGGTCCTAGGATAGATTAATGTGTCATAAGATGCTTTATGACATGTTAAGACCACTTAGGAACCCTTACCATACATTATTATATGGTAATGGGTGTTAAGGAGTCTTAAGGGGGTCCTAGGACACATTAATGTGTCCTTGGACCCCTTTTGACCCCTTACCATACATTAGTGTATGGTAAGGGATCCTAAGGGGTTAGAAGGGGTCCTACAACACATTAATGTGTCCTAGGACACCTTATGACCCCTTAGGAGCCTTTAGGACACCTTACCATATATCTTAAGGGTTTTAAGGATTGTTAAGGAGTCCTATGACACATTAATGTATCCCAGAACTCCTTAAGACCCCTTAGGACCCCTTACCATACACTAATGTATGGTAAGGTGTCTTAAAGGGTCCTATAACACATTAATATTTCCTAGAGCCCCTTAAGACCCCTTAGGACCCCTTACAATATATTAATGTATGGTAATGGGTTCTAAGGTGTCATAAGGGGTCTTAAAGGGTTCTAATAAACATCCCAAGGGGTCCTAAGACACATTAATATGTCCTAGGATGCCTTAAGACCACTTATTACCCCTTAGGATCCCTTACCATACACTAGTGTATGATAAGGGGTCCTAAGGGGTCTTAAAGGGTCCTAGGACACATTAATATTTCCTAGGACCCCTTAAGATCCCTTAAGACCCCTTAAGATCCCTTAGGATCCCTTAGGATCCCTTTACACATGCTAATATGTGGTAAGGGTTCCTAAAAGATCCTAGGACACATTAATGTTTCCTACATGTATGGTAAGGGATCATAAAGGGTTAGAAGAGGTCCTACAACACATTAATGTGTCCTAGGACACCTTATGACCCCTTAGGAGCCTTTAAGACACCTTACCATATATCTTAAGGGTTTTAAGGATTGTTAAGGAGTCCTATGACACATTAATGTATCCCAAAACTCCTTAAGACCCCTTAGGACCCCTTACCATACATTAATGTATGGTAAGGTGTCTTAAGGGGTCCTAGAACACATTAATATTTCCTAGAGCCCCTTAAGACCCCTTAGGACCCCTTAGAATACACTAATGTATGGTAATGGGTCCTAAGGTGTCATAAGGGGTCTTAAAGGGTTCTAATACACATTCCAAGGGGTCCTAAGACACATTAATATGTCATAGGATATCTTAAGACCACTTATTACCCCTTAGGATCCCTTACCATACACTAGTGTATGATAAGGGGTCCTAAGGGGTCTTCAAGGGTCCTAAGGGGTCTTAAAGAGTCCTAGGACAAATTAATATTTCCTAGGACCCCTTAAGATCTTGTAGGGCCCCTTAAGGCCCCTTAGGAACCCTTAGGATCCCTTAAAATATGCTAATATATGGTAAGGTTTCCTAAAATATCCTAGGACACATTAATGTTTCCTACAACCTACCAAGACCCCTAAGGAACCCTTTCCTAGGACACATGTATACATATACACATATGTATACATGTACACATGTATACATATACACATATGTATACATGTACACATGTATACATATACACATATGTATACATGTACACATGTATACACATATATTTATAAATTATACATATATATACTGTACCATATTAAAATGGACACACTCATTATTTAAGACCTTTTATCTCCTTTCGTTTACTAAATTTATGAACCATGAATGAATTCATGCTCGATCCCCCTTTTCTCCTATTCTTTCCCATATCTTCCACTTTCAACTATGCAGTCTTTGATACCTCAGGGCTGGCTCCCTATGGGCCAACCCTAGACTAGGTCAACCAAGTTCACATGTTATAGAATAGGTCAACTAGGTCAACCTATTCTCTAGGTATTTTAAATCCTAAGGCCAGTGTTTTCTCAGGGAATTAAATTGCAAAATTGGGTGACCTCATTGGCTTGCTTTGTTTTCCCATGAAAACTAGTATAAAAGGAAGCCTAGGCACCTCATTTTAACATCCATTAACATCCAAAAACATACATTAACATCCATTAACATCCATTGATATCCATTGATATCCATTGACATCCATTAGAGATCCAACAATCACACGAGAAAGTCAAGCATTCAACAATTCATCAAGCATTCAAGATTCAAGGATCCTTTTTGAGCATTTCCTCTTCAAGATCTATCATTTTTTTGGCCATCAAGGGAGGATATTTACATTGAGACATTCATCATATTTTTCATTGATGCATGTTTTCATCCATAGCTCCATGATGTGGTTTTGGTAGATCCATTGCATTTGTGGAGATTTCCTACATCCGTCATTGTAAATTTAACATCTACAACATACAAGCATTACAAAATCCTTATTGACAAGGGTTTCAACAAGCGAGGTGAATACTTAAATTTGTCTTATTTCCTTTACATATTTAAATTTAAATTTCAAGGTTGATTCCTTAATCTAGGGCTTGACCAAGACAAGCCCCCATCCACCCAATCCCCAAAACAAGATTTTCTATGTGCAGGAGTAGGATATTAGAATTACAACCATAGATTTGGAAACTACTTGCAAAGAAATTTCCAAAGAATTAGGTCAACTTTGATACAGTGTCCTAAGAACATGGTGACTTCATGAAAAAATTTCCAGAACATGTTGCACCAAGTCAACCTATTCTTGGAGATCTGAGAAAAAACAATATTTTATGGGTTTCCTATTGTGATCATGAATCCATAGTCGAAAGTTCTGTCATAGGTTTAGATCTACAGTTTTCAAAGAAAAAAGGTATATTCCTCTACATATTTCAAGGTGAGTATTCTATCATTCATTTCATTTCTTAGTCTAGTCCTATTTTCATATCTTAATTTGGGCTAATTGCATACACTTAGCATCTAGATCTATCTTAATTCTCTCATTAAATCAATTGGTTCAATTTCACATTTGCATTTACACATCTTTAATCAAATCCTACATTGCATGAAAGTGGACTTTCTTGTGTACTTCCTTGATATAATTTGGGTTTAGCATTGGTATCCCTTTATCTTCTTGTGTTTTTCTAATCTAAGTTGGTTTTATTGAGAGTTATGTTTGGAAGCCCCTCTTTCTCTTATATTTTGAGTGTTAGTGTTGGAATTGTTAATTAATGAAATCACCTCATATAGTTTACATTGTTAGACTCATTGGTATCCATTTCACCCCTAAACATTTTGGTGAACCCGACGTATTAAAACTTCCTTTTGATCTTGGTGCATTGTCTTTTGTGTTCACCTTCACTAAACATTTTGGTGAACCCAACACATTCCCCCTTTCCTTATTGATATTGGAGTTGGATTTAGCTATATTTGTGTGGTTAGATCTTTCTTTTTATGCTCTTTATTACATTGATAATTGTGTGGATAGATCTCATTAGAGTTTCCTTTTGTGATCTCATCTTTTATGAGCTTTATTACACTAAGTCCAACCTCTACAATTCTTGTTAGGATCAAAAGCCATAGACTCATGGGCTATTTTGATCATGATTCCTCTTTTCTTCCTAGTACCCATGATGATACTAATATTTTCCCTCAAGATCCCAATCCTATCATGGATCATAACTCTTCTCACTCTTCCCATGATGCAGATGAAGTCTTAAGAGTTCTTTCTTCCCAAGTTTATAAGATCTCTCATGAGTTTGATAAATTGGAAAATTAGCTTGTGCAAGAGAACCCAAACCCTAATAGTGCTTCTACTATTGAGGCTATTAAGAAGCTTATCACTTATGATGATAATATATCCATTTTGTATGGTATATCATACCTTATTAACACTCATGCTAATCCTTTTATGGAATGTTCTCAAGAGTTAGGATACATTCCTCCTTCCATAGCCGTTGAACCATCTATTCCTATTTCCACTACTATTCCTAACATTCCTACCTATGTGCAACCTCTCATGACAACTTCTACACAAGTCTCTAATACTCTAAGTGTTGGTCTTCCTAACTCTTCACTTCCTTCAAGTGTTCCTCCTACCTTGATACCCTCTTCATTACCTTCATACAATGTCACTCCTTTTACATATTCCAATCCTATTTCCATTCCTTCCAAACCTCCACCAACATCCTGTTGGATTAGGAGAGATAGGGTACTAAGAGGGGAGGGGTGAATCAGTGCCCACAAAAAATTTAGCACATAAACCTTTTAGATCTAAAACTATAAACAATAGTAACCTTGCTTAATAACTTATATGAAATGCATGTATCATTCATTAATTTAACTTGTAAAAGTAAATAACATGAAATCAACAATATAATAGTCCCATAACACAAGTATTTTGGTAACGCAAAAACCCTTGTTAGAAGGTAAAAATTGCAGTGGGGATGATACCCACAAATTCTTCACTACTGCAAATAGAAAAGGTTTGCCTGTTAGGGCTACAAGTTTTGATCACTTCTGGTGATCTTACCATATTAGGAGTAACATATTAGATCATCTAGATCTACCTAGTGATAGGATTTTAGCAACACTACTTGAGTGTGCACTCAGTTAAGAGATTTACAAAAAGACTATCAAGTCTACTCTGTTAGGAGATTTTACCAAAACTCTATTACAATGATTATAAAGAAATAGGTAATTATCTGCCAATGACAAATCAACTTGTCTGATACAGATCAATAAAGTATTGAATATATATCACCTTATCCTATGAAAATCTCTGCTCTGAATTGCTCAGTTAGCCTACTCTGATTCTGCTCAATCTAATTTCCTCTTAATACTGTCCTGCTCTGTCAACTGATAATCTTGAAGGTTGGCTAATGCTTCAAGTGATTCTTTGCTCATTCATCAGTTCACATAAAAAATGATGTAAAATACAAATATATAACATACTGCTTTATGCCGCTTATACAAAATTAGGTTTCAACAACTTAGAGAAAAACCTTAAGATCTACGGTGTACAAAAATAACCTAGATCAAACAATTACATAAGATCTTCATCGCATTTAATGAATATCTCAACAATAAATTATCCTTGATCTTGGTAAAACATTTTTTGATTCTGTTGTAACTGTTTGCATAGATAGATGTGCCATTTTTGATTCCTATGCTATTTCCTATGATCCTCGGTAAACATTGTAAATACTGCTTGGTAATTACATTGATGCTTGGTGTTTATTGTTGCTCGGTATCAGTGTCTGATGTTCGGTAAAATTTTCTGGTGCTTGGTATGAAGACTTAACTGACTGGCTTGTGATGCTTACAGTTATCGACTGGGTTCATATAAGTAACCGATCGATGTCTTTGACTTCCTTTGATACTAATGACAATCATTAATGCTCAATAGAGATAACAATCTCCCCCTTTGGCATTAGTATCAAAACCTTAATGTATATAGACCTTATGTCTCAAAACTTATATCTCTGCCATATACATATACATATAAAAAATTTCTAAATACTCCCCCTCGGTGCATGCTCCCAGTAGTGTGTAGTATACTTAGCATCTATTTACATATTTTGCACATACATTATTATCCCCCTTTTTGATATTAATGCCAAATACAAAAATTTATACTTAGAGCTTGTCAAAAATGTGTTGATGGGTTTTCTTCAATGATTCCAAGAGGTTTTCCCATTCCTCTTTCAAGTTGGTGAGAGCAAGTTTCTCAAGACCGACTTGTGCATGCATGTCAAAGATGTTATCCAACACAAAAATTTCTAGTGTTGCAACAAGTTTCTCTGCTTTGACAATATGTTTCTCAAAAATTTTCAGGTAGGGTAGGAGCTCAGTTTGTAATTTAGTGACCTGATCACTGACTCTCTCTTCTTATTTTTTGAGATCTGCTATCAACTGCCTGAGTTCTTGAACTCTCAATATATGCTTTGAAATAGCTTGTGGCTCGGTTGTAGTGGCTTTTGCACTAGCTTTAATCTCATTTACAAACTATTTTATCTTTTCACTGATCTCAGCAGTGAAGGTTTCCACAGTGCATAGCTTAAACAAGATTTGACAAATTAACTTAGTAATACACTAAATTTCAGTTATTAACTTTGATAGCTTAACCTTGTTAATTGCCACTTCCTAGCTTATTCTCTCTGCAAGTTTATCTTGTATCTTTGACTCGGCCCTCTCTTCAATTCTCTTGTCAGCATCAACATCTGGGGCATTTATTCCTTTAATGGGAGTATCAAGTTGGTCAATAATCAGAGTATCTTCATCTATTTTTACCTCAGGTACTACCTGTTGTAAGATATCCCAGATATTTTCTAATATCTCCTCGCTTTTGTTCTCTTGTCTCAACTTCTCCTGTGCTGATTTTCTTTTGCATAACTCCCCATATTTGCTTAGTTCTTCAGGGCTAAGGGTCCTTAGGTCACACTTGGTTATCATAATTACTTCATCTAGAGTGACTAACCCTTTTCCTTTATTTCTTCTTCTTCTTCGGTTCCTATGGTGAACTCTTGGCAACTAGAACAATAGATTTTTCTTCTGCCCTCAAAGTGTTCTACCCAGTTGACACATTATATTCATTTTTTTCTCTCCTTGGTAACCTGTGTGTTGGTTGACTAAGACAGAGCCTCTGATGTTGTGTCATGTGGGGTAGCCTCAATTGCTTTGGGCTCTTCTTGTGCCTATGTTTCTATTTCAGTAGCCTCTTTTCCTTCAGGCTTGTCTGCCTCTATAGGTGTCTCGGTGCTTTGTTCTCCTATTGTGTCTTTAGGTTGCTCGGGGTCTGAGCCATTAGGTTGTTCCTGAGATAGAATCTCTACGGCTTCAACAAGTATAGGAAGCTCACCCAGTAGTGATGGAAATGCACACTCGATAACTTGTGCTTCATCCTGTGTGATGTCTTGTGCATTATTCACATCTTCATCTTCATCCCTGTCATTAGGATCTCCATTTATGATGTCCTCAATGAGTACATCCTTATCATTTGTGTCCTCAATCTGAATCATTGTTGGATTCAGTGCATTCTATGAACTATCCTTAATTTCTTGTACAAGTGTTGTATCAATTACCTCAGTAAATGATACAAGGGACTCTGTTTTTTTCATTGCAACATCATCGTCAATGAATATACCTTTACCTTTTGACTTCTGTCTCTTTTTAGACAAAATTTTTAATGCAACCTTCTCATTTTGCTCTCTGACAGCTAAAAGTGAACTCCAGATGAGTTAACTAGACTCATCAAGATCTACCAGATTCTCATCTATTATTTGCATAGCTCAGTTTTTGACTTTGAATCTCTACACATAAGTATCCATAAGCTCCTTAATTTCATCAAGAGATAAGTCTAGTGCAATCAATACAAGGGCTTGTTCCCTCATCCTCTTCTCGGTGTCCAATGCATAGGACTACTTCTGATTAATTCTATCTTCTAATGCCTTGGGCAGTGATAATTCAAACTCTAATGGAACTCATTTGAAGCGTATCATCATTTGGATGAATGCTTCCTCAATTTTGTTTTGGTCTTCAGTTGACATACTGTCAAACTTACTAAGTTTCAGATCTACAAGATTTCCATTCTCAATTATGTCTATAGCAACCTCATCAATTGACCTATTCTTATTACTGACAACCTTGAATTGATTGTTGTCATCTTCGTCATCCTCAAGGTCTTCTCTATTTCTTATCAATCTTCTCCTTTTCTTTGCTGCCTCAACAACAACCTTGGCATTTCTTTTTGCATATGTTTTTGTCAGTGTAGCAGCCTTTCATTTTGCTACCTTCACAACTCCCTTTTTCTGTGGTGATGAAGCCATAGTTGATGACCTTGTGTATGCACCTATTTGCACTGGCAACTGCCTCTTCTTTAGAGCTTGAGTGGGAGAAACTAGTATAGGTTCTTGTTCTTCTTCAGACTCAATTTCTTCACTGTCATATGGTTTGTTAGCCAACATTAACTAACCTTCGGTTGTAGTTTCAACAGGTGACTCCTTAGATGAGTCAGATTCATTCCCAAACTTCTCAAATAAAAATTTCTTCATTTTCTTTTCTTTCCTTGTCATTTTACTGATGACCAAACCTATTTTAATTTGAGACTTATCTTCTTCAAAGGTTCCAAACCTTTTGACCTTTTTGTCCTTTGGTAATGCTAGCAGTGCCTTAATATATTTCAAACTGAAACCGTGATCCATTTCGTATCCCATAGGTGCTAGCCACTTTATTCTTAGCTCAACTGCTTTAATCATAGTGTGGTTGGTGTTCACTAAGAAACAAATATCCATCTCATATTTTTTGACCAATGAACTCAGAATTCTGCTTCTTAAATTCATCTTTACTTTAAAATCTTCAAAATAACTATTTATAAAATTTTTAGCATGATTTCCCAGACCTTTCATAATCTCAAAAATTTGTGAAGTGATCGATGTGTCATCTATCTAGTCAGTGTGACCGACAAAGGGAAAGAATTTCTGGAGATAGAAAAATAAACATACAAGTAATGATCCAAACTTACAGGTATTGGATTTTTGTGTCCTGATTGTTTTCATGTTTTCTTCAACCTGTCTCAGTAGTAGCTTGGCAAGGTCTATCTGATGACCCTTCTTTATCAATTTATGAGCCATGTCAACTGCACTACATGGTACACTGTTAATATCTTGTACCCAATTACATGCGCTGCAAACTTAACTTTGAGATCCACAATTGATGCAATTTTTAGTGCTCTACTATCCCATGCTCGCCAGTGTTTTTCTCAATATCGGCTCGTGATGAACTTCTGAATGCTTTGGATTTATTAGTAGTAGGGTAACTAATAACCCTACTAATCATTCTTTTTGTAACCTTGATTGGTCTGTCTAGCCAGAATGTGCCCCCATAATAGCGGCTCAACACAACCCTAATCCATTCGTACTTAAAATTCTTCAGGAAATTTAGGGCATTGGTAAGACCAAGTGTTTCAACAATTTTGTGCTCTGGTTTTAGTTCTATTTTCTCATCACAAAGTGCCTGATACACAACATACATATCAAAATCACCTATTTCCCCAATTTTATAGTGTATGTATGATCATATGTCTTCAGTTAACAAAACCCTAGGTGGGATGCTTGAAAAAGCACTCACTGAATCCATTTTTGATGCTACTTTAGGGTGTAACTTATAATGAGGTTCCTTGTAGCTTGCTGACACTATTAAATTAACTTCTTCCACAACTTTATAAGAACTTGCAGTAGATGCCATTTTAAAAAACTAGGTTTTTGATAAGTACGAAGAATATGCTCAGTAGGGTTTCAACTTACTCAGAATGTATCAAAGAATGTACTCGGTTCGATCTACAACTGCTTTGAATTTTCTTGAAAGATTCTTGCTCGAACTCGCTCTATGAAATTTCAGCTCTCCAAAATCACAATGTAAAAAATAAACTCTATCTTCCATGTATTTATAGAATTTTTGATATTCCCGCTCAAAGCTTTATGCAATAAATGCTTGACCTACTTTCTGGTTCATGACAACTATCAGCTCAGTGACAACTACAATCTTTCATCAGCTCGATTAACACAAGACTTCTTTGCTCGGTTGATACTATTATTCGGTTAACCTTGAATAGTGATTACCAATGGGTAACCAATGCTTGGTCTAACTTTTACCGACTGTGTAACTTTGTTAGCTCAAAACATATAAACCACAATGCATCTATATTCATGCAGATTTGGTATGTGCACAACATGTATAAGGAACTGTATGCAAATGTGATCATTTTGAAATATTGGTCCCATACATACCTATATCACCTTAGGTGGAGGTACCAATGTCACCCAATCCAGTGGATGAGGTTTCACCGACAACATTACTTGACTCAACATTCTCATTAGATGCCTTTCTCCACATAGTGTTCCTGATTCTCATGGTATCTGCAATAGTGTTTCCACTCTCAAGTAGATGACCTTCCTCGGGTACTTAGTCTCTGCAGTCCTTGCTTAGATGACCGACCTTATGACAATGTAAACATGCCATTCCAGTGCTTGTCTAGCTTCTTGATTGTCTAGCCCATCTTTTCATGTTACAATTTGCTACAATGTGCCCATATCTACCACATGCAATACAGTTAGCCCATGTGTTGTAATCCCAAATATAAGAATTACCTTATCTCTTCGGTTGATAAGGCTTGCATTGTATCTTCTTCTTAGGTGTCCAGACTTGCTTCATTTTTTTCTTAAAATCTCATGCAATGTGCCCATGTTTATTACAAGTATAACATAATTTCTCCATGGTAGGATTGTTAGCATTCTTGTTCTATTTAGCTCTACACTCATAAGCTTGGTGACCATACTTTCCACAATAATAGCAATAACCATTAAACTTAGGAGTGACAGGAGGTTTACCTTGTGCTTTGCTTCTGCACACATTTGAAGTATGTCCTGGTTTGACACAGTGATAACATGCCAGCACTTTAGGTCTTTGACTTTGGTTGTTGTTGGCTTGTTCAGTTTGTTGTGATGATTCCCCTTCACTGGTATAGCCTAATCCAGCTTTACTTCCAAATCTTCTTTGATTAACTAGAAAATCATCAATATTTTTAGAACTATCCTCAACCAATTTCATCATTTCATTGTGTTTCTATTGAGTTTCAATTCATTTCTCAACTTTTGATTCTCTTCTCTAAGTATTGCAACATCTTCAAGTCTTCTTGACAATTCTCCATTTACTTGGTTGACTTATTGATTCACAACCATCATCTAATTAAATATTTGAAAATAGCGATCAGTGAGTCTTTGTATCTCACTTTCCTTTGCTTGAAGTTGTTCAGTTATCTGTCTTCAGTCTTCAATAGCTAGATTCCTTTCTTGCTCAACCCATCTAGCATTGTTCATTATTTCTACCATTTTGACCATCTGTGACTCCTGACCGATTTGCAGAGCTTTCACTTGTTTGGTTAAGTGAAGGTTCTTTTTAGACAAATAAGATATTATGCTTTTAGATCCATCAGAAATACTTCCAGAACTAGATCCAATGTCATCAAATAGATCATCAATTGCTTCTTCATGGTAACCAATCTCATTTTGAACAATAGCTAGGCTCTTTCTTTCAACTAGTAATTTCTTCAGTCCATCCTTCGCTTTCTTATACTGCTCAACAAACATATGCATTTGAATCTTTTGATTCTCTATTGTTTTATCTAACTTATACCTCTCCATGACTAGATCTTTACCCTTCAGTGGTTAAACTATCCAATAAGAGAATTGAGCTTTGATACCAATTGTTGAATTAGGAGAGATAGGGTACTAAGAGGGGAGGGGTGAATCAGTGCCCACAAAAACTTTAGCACATAAACCTTTCAGATCTAAAACTATAAATAGTAGTAACCTTGCTTAATAACTTATATCAAATGAATGTATCATTCATTCATTCAACTTGTAAAAGTAAATAACATGAAATCAACAAAATAAAAGTCCCATAACACAAGTATTTTGGTAACGCAGAAACCCTTGTTAGAAGGTAAAAACTGCGGTGGGGATGACACCCACAAATTCTTCTCTACTACAGATAGAAAAGGTTTTCCTGTTAGGGCTACAAGTTTTGATCACTTCTGGTGATCTTACCTTGTTAGGAGTAACATATTAGATCAGCTAGATCTACCTAGTGATAGGATTTTAGCAACACTACTTGAGTGTGCACTTGGTTAAGATATTTACAAAAAGACTGTTAAGTCTACTCTATTAGGAGATTTTACCAAAACTCTATTACAATGATTATAAAGCAATAGGTAATTATCTACTAATGACAACTCAACTTGTCTGATACAGATCAATAAAGTACTAAATATATATCACCTTATCCTGTGAAAATCTCTGCTTTGAACTGCTCGGTTAGCCTGCTCTGATTCTGCTCAATCTGATTTCCTCTTAATATTGTTCTGCTCTATCAATTGATAATCTTGAAGGTTGGCTAATGCTTCAAGTGATTCTTTTCTCATTCATCATTTCACATAAAAAATGATGTAAAATATAAATTTATAGCATACTGCTTTATGTTGCTTATACAAAAATTAGGTTTCAACAACTTAGAGAAAAACCCTAAGATCTACAGTGTACAAAAATAACCTAGATCAAACAATTACATAAGATCTTCATCACATTTAATGAATATCTCAACAATAAATTATCCTTGATCTTGGTAAAATTTTTTTTGATTCTATTGTAACTGTTTGCATAGATAGATGTGCCATTTCTAATTCCTATGCCATTTCCTGTGATCCTTGGTAAACATTGTAAATACTGCTCGATAATTACACTGATGCTTGGTGTTTATTGCTGCTTAGTATTAGTGTTGATGCTCAGTAAAACTATTTGGTTCTCGGTATGAAGACTTAACCAACTGGCTTATGATGCTCACAATTACCGATTGGGTTCATATAAGTAACCGATCAATGTCTTTGACTTCCTTTGATACTAATGATAATCATTAATGCTCAATAGAGATAACACATCCTTACATTTTCCTTTCATCTCTTATAACTTTTATAGTACATCCAATATGTCTATGCTTACTATTGCATCTTCTAATCCTACCATTAGTAGCTTGGTTCAAACTGTCACCGCTTTGCAACAACAAGTGGCTCAATTTACTCAATCCAAGTACAACATCCCTACATGTGACATTGCTAATCCCATTTCCTTAGATATGCTTCATGTTGTTATCCCATAACATATTGAGATACCTTGTCTTGAGACTTATAATGGTAAGGGTGATCTTGTGATTCATGTTAGGACTTTCCAAACTATATATAGTGATTCTTCTCATGACTATAGGATCATGGCTAAGTTTTTCATGTGTACTTTTAGAGATAAATATTTGTAATGGTATTTCTCTTTCCCCCTTATTATATTAATTCCTTTCAAATTCTCACTAATGCTTTCATTCAACAAATTCAAAATAATATTGGTCCTCCAATTTCTTTGACTGATTTAATGCATTGTAAGAAAAATTTTAAAGAAAAAGTTAGTGACTTTATTGGTCGATTCAAACACTTGTATGCTCAGATTTCTTATCTTGTGCCTAATCATGATATTCAATGTATTTTTATATATAATTTTTAATAAGGCATTAGAGAGAAGATTATCCTTACTGAGTATAATTCCTTTTCACACCTTTGCACAATGCTTCACCATTATCAATTACAAGTGATCCATCTTGAAAGATCTACTCCAATGGATCCTATTACTTTTGATAAGAGTTAGGCCCATGTTCATCAAAATAGATTCTCTAAGCCTAACAACTACATCAAGATTCATAAGTCAACCAACATAGTTGATGATCAAGTGGCTACTACATCCAAAGGTACAACTACTTTTTCTTCTGTGTATCATCCTAATTGTAAGTACACTCCTTTATATGAACCTTTACCTATGGTGATGACAAAGTTAATTAATGCTAACATTCTTAAACTTCCTCCTATCTGTCCTATTGACACTATCAAACCAATGCCTAAGTCATTTGATCAAAATTATTTTTGTCAATGCAATTGTCAACCTAGTCATGATACTCAAAAGTGTTATGCTTTGAAGAATTCTATTCAAGATCCTATTGATTCCAATGCTATATGTTGATGCCGAGGTTAATAGTACAAATAAATTTGTAGCACCTCCTAATCAAAATTTTCAAATCTACACCAACCCCTTAACTTCACATTCAAAAAATGTCATTAATCAACCTTCTTCTCCTATTACTAATATTAGTTATGATGGGTTCTCTCGTCCCTCCAACTGCTCTTTTGTGCTTTTTTATTTTACTTCCCATATTTCTGCTTAATGTAAAGGGTTTTGGGGCCCCTTCAAAACCTTATTTTACCATAATAAAAAACATTAGTTATGATTACAAGGTAGAAGAACCTAATCACGTGGTTAATCATGTTGAGTCTCAACCTCAACCTTCGATTTTACCTTCGCATGAACCTAAATCTTCACCTCCTATCACCTTTGATCATCCTGATATGATCAAAGCACCTAACGGTCCTCTTTACATTATTTCTATGGTTTATCATATCCCTTCTCATGGTGTTTTGATTGATCCCTCTTCCTCTATGAATGTTATCACCGAAGAACATTTTTTTAATAAAGGATTGCATAAGGATACTTATGATACATCTAGTGTTTGGATTCAAACTTGTAATATTTTTCTTTATCATCGTCAAGGTTCTATCAATCTTACTCTGACCCTTTCTGGTAAGTTTGTTCATACTACCTTTGTTGTCATTCCTAGTTTCGATCAATTTCAAGTTAAGCTTGGTATTCCATGGCTCTCTTCCATGCAAGTTGTAGCCTCTCCTATTCATAAGTGAGTAAAATTTTCTCATAAAGGATAATTTATCAACATTAATCATTATCTTTATAAACCCTTACATCCTTGAGATTGTACTGAGATAGATTTCTTTTGGCCATCTCTCCCTCAAAAACTACCTAACCATCATGATCATATTTATCGATCCTATAAGAAATACAAGGTAGAAAAGATTCTTGAGCTTATCCTTCCTAAGGTTGATACTCCTGAATATGTCTTAATACCTACCTAGCCTATTCCTCCACTTATCATTCCTTAACCCATAGTTATTCCCTGCTCGGAACCTATGAATGTTGAATCTACTCCTTCAAGTTTATCTTGTAAAACCATTCATAACCAACATTCTCATCAGCATCGCAAGAACCATCAAGCTAAGGCTAAGGCCCACACTCTTGCTTCTCAAACTAATTTTTCATCTCAACCTTTTCCTTCCTTTGATCAACCCATGCTTGACCCTTTGAAGGAAGTTATTCAAAATAACAATATGCAAATGGATAAACATGATGGTTCTATTTGTATTTTAGATTATATTAATCTTGATATGGAAGATACTCTTGATGATGGTGATTCTAATGCACATGTTAGTAATGATGAATATAAAAATATTGATATGGATTATGATTTGACTAATATGCTTTCTGCATAGCTAATACTCACTCCTAGTGAAGAGCACATTGACTCCCACCAGAGTCCTTGCTTAAATCTGATAGTGGTTCCTATTGTGTTGGATGTTGTTCCTATTGTGATTTTCTCACATTTCCCTAATATTTCAGATTGATATGGGGAGGGAATGCGACATGCTTGAAGTGGACTTCTCTAGTATGGTAGTCTTTATGTGTTCATGTTGTGTTTTTCCCCTATGTTGTGCTCTTTGTTATATGTTTTGTTTAGATCACTTTAGATGATTCTTGTTGCTCTGTTGCCACAAGATGATAAAGTAATCAAACATGTCATGCATCTCCTACTATTTGTACCTCTCTTCTTCTATTTTTCTTTACATGTTATGTATTCTATGTGTTATTATTCATATATGTTCCCTTGTGTAGTCTACTTGGATGCTGGCGACATAGTAGCACCGATTATTTTTGGTCTCTATGTTACCAGCCCAAAAAGACTCTTCTTCATATCTCTTATGTTACTTTCCCTTCATTGTGTTGTAGTTCTACTTCCTTTGGGGAATAATGACATTTCATAATTGATATAATATTATATATTATCATATGATCATAATGACCCCAAAGTTAGTGGATCCCTTTGTGTTCTCTCTTTTTTCATGTGTTTATTTCCCTTGAAGTGTTATCTCTTGGGGGTATTTCATAGTGGAAACGTTCTTCATCGATGCATGTAAGCTTATGTTAAAGCTATTGCTCTTGTAAAGGTATTTTAAATCTCTTTAACATGGGGGCATACACCCTACTCACTTTTTCACACACACACACACACACACACACACATTGACAGTTAAGTTTCCTCTATTGAACTACTCATAGTTCATTGGGTCTTGGTCTTTTTTCTTTTGGATCTTCTTTGAACTACTAATAGTTCGAGAGGCCCGATCCTTGATTTTTGATCCCTCTTTGGATTACTAATAGTTTGGGAGGCTTGATTGTTATTTGATCCTTCTTTGGACTATTGACAGTCTAGGAACCTTGGTCGTCTTTCCAATCCCTTAAGGACACACATCCTTATGTCTAGGCCATCTTTTGATTCTTCTTCTTAGGACATGGAGTTACCTTGAGGATGAATCCTTTTGATGTCTTGAACAACATGCCACACAAACTTTATAGACCATTCAATCTTTGATGGGTTTACTAGCATGCCACACAGACTTTATAAACCATTCAACACCATCTCTTGTTGCACCCCCTTTCTCTTTCCTGTGTAGTTCACAATAAGGAACAAAAACCTTATTGGGTGAGTTGGATACCCTTTCTTGTTAATGACATCTATCTTATTTTGGCTCTAGATATGATGAAGACTTAATTCTATTAGGGTCTTGATGGTTTCTTCATCTCCTTAGTCATGATGAGATCAACTCTTGCTTTTTGATCTACTTTACTATGAGTTTGAGGCAACTCATACTCCCACTAAAGTGGGGGATAAATGTACTATCTTATAATGGATGCAATCATTATTTAAGACCTTTTAGGTCCCATCCTTTAATAAATTTATGAACCATGGATGGATTCATGTTCAATCCCCCTTTTCTCCTATTTTGTCCCATATCTTCCACTTTTAACCGTGCAATCTCGAAGACCTTAGGGATGGATCCATGTGGGCCAACCCTAGAATAGGTTAACCAATTCAAATTATTCTGGAATAGGTTAACCAGGTTGACCTATTCCTTGAGGATTTTAAATCACAAGGCCAGTGTTGTCTCAGAGAATTAAATTGCAAAATCGGGTGACCCCATCAGCTTGCTTTATTTTGCCATTTGAAAACTAGTATAAAAGGAAGCTTAGGCACCTCATTTTAACATCCATTAAAATCCATGAGAATAAATTAACATCCAATGAAATCCATTGACATCCATAATATCCATTAGAGATCCATCAATCACATGAACAAGTTCAAGCATTCAAGCATTCAAGATTCAAGGATCCTCTACGAGCATTTCCTCTTCAAGATCTAGCATTTTGTTGGCCATCAAGGGAGGAGATTTACATTGAGGCATTCATCATCTTCTTCATTGATGCACTTTTACATCCATGGGTCCATAATGTGGTTTTGGTAGATCCATTGCACTTGTGGAGATTTCCTACATCCGTCATTGCAAATTCAACATCTACAACATACAAGCATTACAAAATCCTCATTGATACAGGTTTCTACAAGCAAGGTGAATACTTATATTTTTCTTGTTTTCTTTCCATATTTTGATTTCAATTTCAAGGTTGATTCCTCAATCTAGGGCTTGACCAAGGAAAGACCTCATCCACCCAAACCCCAAAATAAGTTTTTTTTAATGTGTAGGTATAGGATATCATAATTACAACCATATATTTGGAAACTACTTGCCAAGACATTTTTGAAGAAGTTAGGTCAACTTTTCTACAGTGTCCTGGGAACATGGTGACTTCGTGGAAAAGTGTCCAAAACATGTTGCACTAGGTCAACTTGTTCCTGGAGGTCTGAGAAAAATAACATTTTCTAGGTTTCCTCTTGTGAACGTAAATCCATAGTTGGAATTCTATCACATGTTCAGATCTGTAGTTTTTAGAGAAAAAAGGCATATTCCTCTACATATTTCAAGGTGAGTACTCTATCACTCATTTCATTTCTTAGTCTAGACCTATTTTCATGTCTTAATTGGGCTGTTTATATATACTTAACATCTATATTTATCTTACTTTTCTCATTAAATCAATTGGTTCAATTTCACATTTGCATTTACACATCTTTAATCAAATCCTACATTGCATTCACTATTAACACTTTTAACTATCCCTTTTAACCATTTACTAAATTCATAAATTCTCATGCATCTCATAAAACATATAAAACATTAACAATAAATATAACTCATAACACAATGATTTTGGTATTGTAAAAATCCTTGTTAGAGGATAAAAACTATGGTGGGGATGACACCCACAAAACTTCACTACTGCAGTAAACATTTTGCTTGGTTAGAGCTACATTGTTAGCTATTTCTGATAGGTTACCCTATTAAGAGTATTAACCTAGTTAAGAGTCTTAAAACTAGTTAATTTTACCTTGTTAAAGGATTTTACAATTCTAATCTATGAACTATACCTTGTTAAAGGATTTAAAAAATAAGATCTGTTAGGATCTACTCAATTAAGAGACTTAATAATTCTGATTACTCTTTAATCAGTAACATAAACTTGTCTGTTAAGCTTGCATCTACTTATGCTTTTTGGACTCTATGCTTAATATTTTTTTACCTCATACTATGATTTACTCACAATAACAATTTAGTGCTCAGTAACTTCAATTCTGAATCACATTAACAATTTTCTCTTTACTACTCTATTACTCGGTAGCTTCTCTGCTTATCACCTTCTTTCTCCAATATTTACTTCGTACATGTAGTCTCATATGCTTCTCTACCCATCTCATACTGTAATATTCATACTCTAATCCATTTATATTCAATTATAGAAGTGGTGGAAATGTTCTAGAATAATCTCTTTAAGCGGTGCTAACCTTGGATACTCCAATGTATATTTCACATTTAATTCTTATTGGTGAATCTTACCTTGTAACAATGTATAATCATTATGTTTAGATCTCCAATGTTCTATCAGACAATCTCCTCGATATTTGTAAACTATTTTCTTCTCAGTGTCCAGGTTCAATGTATCTAGAGATTCTCCTTGTGTCGGCATGTCATGCTTGGTAATACACTTTTCCTTTGCTTGATAACTGTATCATCTCTTAGTTCGGTAGATGTTGTATCTTGGTACAACTTGGTGTTTGGTTCTTGATTCTACCTTACCCAATGTCTCAAATTCCTTTGTCTTAACCAAATTTACCTTTTCCTTTATTTCCTTTACCAAATATCTTGTGTGCTTTACCAACTTGACTTTCCTTATTTACCAAATGACTTTGACAATCAATATGACTTTATCATAACTAATGACAATGAAATAAATCTATAGGAGTATCAATCTCCCCCTTTGGCATTAGTTTGGTATCTTTGTTAAAAACCTTCAAAGTCATCAAAATTATGTCCTTAGCAAAATTTGTCCATGTATACATATCTCGGTAAAACCTTTACTTATTACTCCCCCTGTAGTAATAATCCTATACTCATATATTTCCTCATATACATATGTATCATCAAAAAATGGAAGAACTTCCATTTAGGACTGGTTTAGCCCTTCAAGTGAGTGGTTTGGGGTGATTTCAAGTGCCTTGAATGGGTCCTCGACTTAGATCTGGCTTTTTCCTCTGATTCTTCCCCCTTTTCCACCTTCTTTCTGCACTTTTTTGGCATTCTGGACTAAGATCTTGAGATTTTTGACCTCAGGGTCAAGGTCTACCTCGAATTTGACCTAGGTCAAGGATGACCTTGACCTTGACCTAGGTCAAAGTCAACCTTAACCTTGACCCAAGGTCTACATTTCAAGGTTCCATGATTTCTGGATGTCGAGTTTTAGAAAGAATTGTTTTTTCGCTTCCAAGTCAGCTGTTTTGGTCTTTGAAATGGTAAACTCTTAAATTTCATTTAATCTAGGTCCATTTCTAGGGGTATGGGTCCAATGGGAATTTATTTCTCATATGTCAGCCTCTCTAGGAGTTTGTGCCCTAGATCTCTATAAAAGGAAGTCTTCCTCTCTCATTTTCATCCATCATTTTTTCATAATCTCTCAAGCACTCAAGCAAGTAAGAAGGAAAGAATTCAAGAATTCATCTTCAAGCCTTCAAGCCTTCAAGCATTCAAGCATTCAAGATCCAATTCATTAAGGAGATCCATTGTTAGCCATTGAAGGATTCAATCTTAATGGAGCCCTCTTGTTGAAGATTTCTCTATCCACATTCATGTAAGCCTCTTCCTATTCCAAGATCCATTCAAGATTGGTGTTGAAGATATAAGAAAATTAATTTGAGACATCCTACATCCAATTTCTACATTCATTTGGAGCATCCATACTTGTGGATTCAAGGATTCGAATCCTCCAGAAGGGTTTTAACATAAGCAAGGTGAATTGTTCCATTTACTTTGTTTATCTTTGCAATTTCAATTCAATTTCAAGGTTAATTCCTAAATTGGGGTTTGAATAAGGAAAAACCCTCCCCCCCAACAAAAAAATCCATTTTTATTGAAGGTATAGGTGCGGGATGATGAATATTAGTGCAGATTTGGATACCCTTTTCGCCGAACTTTCAGGATCCGCGAATAGAATTTCTGTTGGAGTAGTGAAGGTAGAGGTTGAATTTTCAGGGTAAGAACTTATCCCGCATTTGAGTCAAGGATGACCTTCCTCAAAAAATAAAAATATTTTTGGGTTTTGTAGATCTCACAGTTTCGGTCTATCATCCCAAAAATCAATAGTTTCTGAGACTGTTTGACAAGGTTTTCAACCGATTATTTTTTGGAGGTAAGTACCTTTATTTCTTCATTTCAATATTAGTCTTCTATATTTACTTTCCATATCATTATAATTTCATGTATGTGTAAAATATCAGTTTTGGGGTCTCTTTTATGTGCAAACCATTGTCCTAGACCCCGTCCATATTTTATATCTTACATTTTGGTGAACCCGACAAGCTTACCCCCTATCTTTTGTGGAATTAGATGCCCTATTGTGTTAGATTTCCCTTTGTATTGTCTTGTGTGTTCACCTTCATCTTACATTTTGGTGAACCTGACAAGCTTACCCTATCTTTTGTGGAATTATATGCCCTATTGTGTTTGTGGTGTTAGATTTCCCTTCATATTATCTTGTGTGTTCACCTTCATATTACATTTTGGTGAACCCGTTTACGACAACTCTTTCTTTTTGGTGTTAGATTTGCATTTTATGTTAGATCTTACATGATTTATTGCATTTATATTTCAAAAATACAAAAAAATTGCAAAATTTCTTTCAAAATACAAAAATGTTTACATTTTTCATGCTTGTAGTATTACTTTATTTTCAACATGTATGATTTTTGTTTTGAATACTTTGATGATGTCTTTCTTACAAAAGATGATAGATCCCTTAATGAGGTACATGGAAGTGAGGATGAAAATTGTTTGAATGAGATCTCCATTGATCCTATTCCTATTTCACCCTCCTCCACAACCTCTTCAATTGAACTTTATAGAGATGAGTTGGGGATTGATGTTAATTCTTCTCCTAATATATGTCTTTTCTATGAGCCTTTTTTAGATTATAATTTACCTTCTTTCCCCTTTAGAGATCAAGCTTTAGTGATATATGATGCTCCTACAATGTGCTTTATTGATAGGGATGATAATCCTCCTATTTGGGATGAACCTTTGGATTTGGATGTTGATTACTCTCTTCCTCATGAAACCATTGTGGATGATCCCTTGAATAAAGAAATTGATTTATCTCCTCCTCGTGAAGAATCTTTGATAAAAGAGGGTGATTTATTAATGGATGACATAGTCATACATGATGGTGACTCTTTTTCTAAAACACACTCCCCTTATGCAGACATTTTAGTGAAAGAAGATGACATTATAGATGCTTTACCTCCATTTGGGATTCCTTTTAGTGATGAGGCATTAGTGGAAAATGATATGAATTCCCTTAATTCTCTCCCTCTTAGTGATGATCTTATGGAGAATCAAGATCCTACTTCATCTCCTCCTAGGATGTCTTCTTTGCTTCCTTCTTGTGAATCTATTTGTAGTGTTGAGACAACTAACTTGGTTTATCCAAAACCCTTGTTGACTATCAAAGGTTATCCTCACATTACTATCAAAGGTAAACCTATGGACTCTTTAGAATCTTTCAATGATCAATATTCTATAGCTCACACTTATCATACAAGGAATAAACCTCAACCTAATTTGGTGGTTTCTACTTATTTTCCACCTTCTCAACCCATTCTTCCACCTCTACCCCATCTTCCTAGAAAGGAGTATGATTTGATAAACCAATTGCAAAATACCCCTACCAAGATTTCTTTATGGGAGATTCTTTAAACTTCACCCACCTACTATGAAGCCTTGAAAAAAGATCTAGCAACTCTTCCTACTCCACCTCCTAATCAGGAGAACATCAATAACTTCTTACAATGCATGCATGATACCCAGGTCCTCCTGACATTGTATTTACTCAAAAAGATTTACCTTCTAAAGAAGTTTAGAATTAGTATGATGCTCTTATGGTTTTTGTTACTATCAATAAAAGTACCATTCATAGGACCTTGATTGATAATGGATTTGAGCTTAATGTTTGTAGCATGGACATGCTGAAATCGATTAAAGCCGATCTTTCAACTATTCAACTTGACAATGTTCCTATATGTGGCTTTGATAACATTGATAAGAATACTTTGGGTATCATTACCTTAAATATCAAAGTAGGTTCGGTAATCTTGAATACTCCTATTCATGTTATGCCTGGAACTCTCAATTATAATCTTCTTTTGGGTAGACCTTGGTTGCATCAGATGCATTCTATCCGTTCCACCCTTCACCATAAAGTCAAGTTTATACATAACAATATGATGTATACACTTCATGCGGATGATGTTCCAAATCCTTGTTTGAATATTCAAACCTAGAATACTCTTATTCCTAATCCTTCTTCCTCTAATGCTCTTCATGGCGATGATTGGGGAACCTTGGATTTTAATCCTACCTTTATGGGAGAGTATAAGGTTTCTGATCTTGATTTTATGAAGCAACAAAGAGAGTTTGAACAATGAGTTTTTGCTTCTACTTCTAATACCCTTCGTAATAACTTTGTCACTATTTCTACCCATAATGAACCTATCAAACCTACTAATTATGATATAGTGACTACTGAAGTTCCTTTGAATCCTTCTGATATGGATTCTCATTATGGTCATGGTTACCATTTCCTAGTTAAACAAGGATTCAATGGTCAAGGATGTGGTAAACATAAACATGGAATTCAAATGCCCTTACAGAATGGGGGCACAAGCATTCTTATGGATTGGCATTTAATCCTCAACAACAAATCAATGTTAACAACATCTCAAATAACACAAAACATGATGAACCTATCAAGGAATTTGACCAAGAAGTTCTTTTGCCTAAACTCCTTCGTGCTAAGATGATTACTAGACCTAAACGCAAAAAGAAACGTAGTCTACACTTGAAGACTCTTCCTTTTTGTTTGTATCATAGATTTCATGATCAATCTAATAATGAATGTCAATCTTTACATTATAAGATTAGGCAACTCATTGATAGTAAGGTTATTTATATATCATGTGGCAATGATTTGTATTTCAATCCTGTTTTCTCTAAATAAAATTTATGTTCCTATTATGGAGCTCCACATTATGTAAACAATTTTAGCCTAATCCTTGGGGGATCATTGTCTTGTATAGTGTTGTGAGCAATATAATAGGTCCCCTTCCATCCTTGTTCCTATGCTTGGGGGGCAAGGATGTTATCTCCTTCTTTTTCTATCTTTTCAGGATCCAATTTTCCCTTGGTTAAGTAGTATTTATCTATTATTTGATATCCAATCATACATGAAAATTTTGGTTTGCAACCTCTTTCGTTATTTGACATTGGATTTCCATGGTTGATAAATCTCTCACCTTGGAAGCTAAATAGTGTGCTATTCCTCACAAGGGTTACTTTTTCCCTTCTTGCATGATATCTCTTTGCATTCATCCCTTCCATGGCCTCATAGGAGCTGTGACCTTCTTGGCTTGGACTAGGTGTTGTTTATGGATATTGTCTTGATGTTAAAGAAGGATTTATCCTTGTTATTTTCTTTCCTTAACATGACAAAATAGTATGTATTTTTCCATCTTAAGGAGGGGGCCATATATATGGCCTCCCTCATTCTATATTATGTATTTTTGTTCTAACCTTTTGTTTTGTAGCATGCTAAATCCTCAGAAGGTAATGCACATAAGTTGCTAAATCTTGAAGAGACACACATTTCTAATTTCAAATATGATAAATCCTTGGAAGGTAATGCACATAGGTTTCTAAATCCTAAAGAGACATGCATTTCCAATTTCAAATATGCTAAATCCTCCGAAGGTAGCACACATAAGTTGCTAAATCCTGAAGAGATACACATTTTACAAATGTATTCTATGGTGATATGAGGATATGGATCCATGGGTACTTTCTAAAAGCCATCAAAAGATGCACTACATACATGCACAAAGCCACCAGAAGGCACACAAATTTATGGGGTGACTATCAAGTTCTTTCTTGGTGGGCCATCCTATCCTTTTGTGGTTCACAGTGAGATACACACATCTTACTGGGCGAGCTAGCCACTCCTCTCTCTCCTTTTCTCTCTTTTTTCTAGTGATGTCTCTCTTATTGAAATATTGGAGTTGATAAAGTCTCAAGTCCCTGGGGGCTTGAGGATACCTTTGTCCCTTTGATTTCAATAAGATTGCCTTTTTATTTGTGATCTCCTTTACCAAGAGCTTACATCGAGTCCATACTCTTGCTAAAGTGGGGGCTAAATGTATTGTCAAAAAATGGAAGCACTTCCATTTAGGACTGGTTTAGCCCTTCGAGTGAGTGGTTTGGGGTGATGTCAAGCACCTTGAATGGGTCCTCAACTTAGATCTGGCTTTTTCCCTTGATTCT
This sequence comes from Chamaecyparis obtusa, assembly GCA_027943335.1. Classification (NCBI taxonomy): domain Eukaryota; kingdom Viridiplantae; phylum Streptophyta; class Pinopsida; order Cupressales; family Cupressaceae; genus Chamaecyparis; species Chamaecyparis obtusa. Next base: position 171,038 of record BSBK01007698.1, read on the forward strand.
GCCCCCTTTTCCACCTTCTTTCTACACTTTTCTAGCATTCTGGACTGAGATCCTGAGATATTTGACCTTAGGGTCAAGGTTGAACTTTTAGGTCAAGGTCAACCTTGAATCTGACCTAGGTCAAGGATGACCTCAACCTTGACCTAGGTCAAAGTTGACCTTGACCTTGACCCAAGGTCCAAATTTCAAGATTCCATGATTTTCGGATGTTGGGTTTCAGAAAGAATTGTTTTCCCACTTCTGGGTCAGCTATTTTGGTCTTTGAAATGGTAAAATATTAAACAACATTTAATCTAGGTCCATTTCTAAGTGTATGGGCCCAATGGGAATTTATTTCTCATATGTTGGCCTCTCTAGGAGTTTGTGCCCTAGATCTCTATAAAAGGAAGCCTTCCTCTCTCATTTTCATCCATCATATTTTCATAATCTCTCAAGCACTCAAGAAATTAAGAAGGAAATAATTCAAGCATTCATCTTCAAGCATTCAAGCCTTCAAGAATTCAAGCATTCAAGATCTAATTCATCAAGGAGATCCGTTGTTAGCCATTGAAGGATTCAATCTCAATGGAGCTCTCTTGTTGAAGATTTCTCCATCCAAATTCATCCAAGCCACTTCCTATTCCAAGATCCATTCAAGATTGGTGTTGAAGATATAAGACAATTAATTTGAGACATCCTACATCCAATTCTACATTCATTTGGAGCATCCATACTTGTGGATTCAAGGATTCAAATTCTCTACAAGGGTTTTAACATAAGTAAGGTGAATTGTTCCATTTACTTTGTTTATCTATACAATTTTGATCAAGGTTAATTCCTAAATTGGGCTTTGACTAAGGCAAACCCCTCCCCCAATAAACAAAACCATTTTTCTTATAGGTACAGGTGCAAAATGATGAATATCAGTGCAGATCTGGATACCCTTTTCACCAAACTTTCAAGAACCATGAACATAATTTCCATCAGAGCAGTGTAGGTCAAGGTCAACTTTTCAAGGTAAGATCTTACCCCACATTTGGGTCAAGGATGTCCTTCCTTAGAAAAGAAAAAGATTTATGGGTTTTGTAAATCAACAGTTTCTGAGACCGTTTGACAGGGTTTTCAGCCAATTCTTTTTCGGAGGTAAGTACCTTTATTTCTTCATTTCAATATTAGTCTTCTATATTTACTTTCCATATCATTATAATTTCATGTATGTGTAAAATATCAGTTTTGGGGTCTCTTTTATTTGCAAACCATTGTCCTAGACCCCATCCATATTTTATATCTTACAACATATTTCCTCCTTCATACCATAACACTCTTTTATATATCTCTATTATCCTCCTTTGATACCTATTTCCCCCTTTTTAAGGAAAAATGCCAAAAATAATAACTTAATATTTTTTTGGTGGAGGGATCTTGTCAAAAATAGATTTGTATCTTTCGTGTGCATCCTTGAAGAATGCTTTCCATAAATTCTTTAGTGTATTTAACACTATGATTTGTTCACTGATGTCAGCTGGTAAACTATTCATGTTGTCCATAGCACTAACATCCGGTGTACTGACTAAATCTTTTGCCTTATGTACATTTGTCTGCAATGATTCAATATGTGGAATCAAAAGTGTTTTTAGTTCCATAAGATTCATTCTAATTGCATTCTCTTCTTTTCTTAGTTCATGTTTCACTCCCATTAAGTGCTTCAACATTTCATAATATTCTTTGAAAGAATTAGGCTTGGTAGAAACTTTCGATTACTGTTCAGTTAGGTCCTTCCCAACATTCTCATCTTTTTCTTTGATGTCCTTAATGAAATTGGAAATTAAAAATATATTATGAAATAATAAAAGAATATCTTTCAACTCTTTTTCTAATTCAATAACTAGCTCAGATAATGTTACCTTATCAAGTGCAACAAATTGAAGTAGTTCTTTAATCATTTCATCTTCTATTTTCTTCTTATGCACTTGCATCATATACTCTGTAGTATCAGTATCAAGCCTGTTTATCTGGCTCACTAGTTCACTTAGTTGATTGTAAATGTCTCCTTTTTCATTTATGTTAGCCTCATGTACAATCTCATACAATATGTCTTTAACATTTTCCAAGACATTAGTCTTTTTCTTCTTAGCAAGCAATTTATCTTGGGTAGCTTTCCTCTTTAATAAATCACCAAATTCAAATAATGCTTTATGGCTCATGGTAGATATATCAACCTTTGGTATAACAATAGGTTGGATCAAATCAATCTTCTCTTTTTCATGCTTCCTTTTCTTTGATTTTCCTTTGTCTGTAGATGCTTTCTTTGCATTATATGCAACAATAGTGTCCTATGTTTTGTCATCTTTTGTTTCTTCCTTTTACTCTTCTACTTTCTTCTCTTCCTATTTCTGTTCCTCCTTTTCTTCTTGTGTTTCTTCTTTATTTTCTTCTTTATACTTTTATTTCTCCTTCACTGATTCTATAGCCTCGATGGGGATCATTGACTCTTGATTCTATCCTTGGGTAGTCTCAGTTTCTATAGTAACCTTGACATCCTTTGGTGCAGTTTCTTTTTCTAGTTCGGTGGGGGTATCAATATCTGTTAGAATTTCATGAGTGGCTGTTGAGATAACTTGTTCTATCTCAAGAAAATTCAATATTTTCTCAATAACAGGTTCCGCATCCATTAGTTTTGCCTTTTTTGAATCATCTATGTTCATTTTTTTAGTTTCCTTGGCCTCAGTTGTCATTATATTTTCATCATCTTCTATACCTTCAGAAGGGTCTTTATCTGTAATATCTTCTATAATGACCTCATCTTTGCTAGTTGTCAAATCAATGGGATATGACTTACCTTGAGTTATATTAATCTCTATTTCTTGTTTTGGAATGAATATTTTTCTCCGCAATTCATTAGTCTCATTTTGAACTCCCTCTAATTTACCGACCATAATACTTAGTGTAATACCCCAAAATTGGCACCTAATAAATTCAATCAATTTTGGTGCATTTTTCGTCAATTTTACATCTTCAAAGTCCTAGTTTAATAGGCAATTTTCTCTCTCCTACTTGACTTAATTCAACTTGATGTCTATTGCAAAAAACCCTAAATTGCATTGATCAAATATTATAATTAATTCCTAAAGTCTTTGACTTTTATTAGCTAAATTACCCCTATGATAAATTAATTTAATTCTAAAGTCCTAAGTGCTTTAAATTAAATTAAACCCACCCCATTTGGCTAATATACATAAAAAGGAATTAATATTACTTGTTGTTTGAATGGACACCTTTATTTGAATTAATAATTCAAATTATTCGAACGATCACCCTTATGTGGCAATAAACATTCTTTTAATTAAGTAATTCATGCTTTTTTGTCTCAATTGGGAATGAAGAGTCAGGAGTTTCAAATCAAGAACCTCTTCATTCTCTCCTCAGGCTTGTCTATTTAATGAACCTCATTCTTCATTCAAAAGGGAGCAATTTTTGAGAGTAATTAAACTATAGCGCTTTTTTGTCTCAATTCATTCAAAGCTTTTATTGCATATTAGTGTAATTTTTCTCATCTTAGTTTAATATTGCATATTCATTATAATTAGTTTACTTATTTTCTCTTAGTTTAATCTTCATACTTATTTCAAGTTCTTTAGAATAAATCTGCACTTCATATTTCTTTCAAGTTCTAGATCAATTGCACTTCATTTTAGATTAATTGTACTTTGATTGTCTTCATAGCTTTTAAATCCTCCATTGCAGTACTGGTCTTATGGTTGTTGGCTCTCATTTTGAGAGTAGTTAAACACCCCATCTACATAGGAGGCAAAAGGATGCTTCACCATGGATTTTGAATTGAGTAATCAATACTCTCTTTCGTAATTTGATTGTGTGAGTAATAACTATGTTGCGTGTGTAGTTGGATTAGAGGTCCACAGTCAACCACATACACTTAGTGCTTCACTTTTCAATCAGAATCTCTTTAAATATTCTTGCACTGTATCCTTGATTCCTCTTTTAGATAGGTCAAGTATTGTAATAGATAGGGACCTCTCCCTCATTTTTTTTCTCAAATGATAAGGCATATTTCCATCTAGCATCAATCCTTTGGTATAGTTCATTTGCCATATTAGGTGCTGCTTCAACTGGTGTAGTTCTAAATTTGTGCAAGGTAAACACAATATCATCTTCAACTTTCTAGTTTTCTTCATCACTCCTTTTATCATACTTGAGTTGTTTCAATCCTAAATATCCACCATATTTCTTAAGTATCTTGAGTGATTCATTAAGATCTTTCAATTTTGGTGTCAGATTTTGTACAACTTTAAATTATGAAACATCTTCTGATTCGGTTTCACTATCTTCCTGTAGCTTCAATTTTATCCTATGCCTTCTAGTATCCTTTTTCTCTCTTATGTAGGTTTTAAGCTTCAATTTTGGTCTTTGGTGACTGATTAGGGAAGTACTGTACACTTTCCATGTATCCTTGCTAGGGTTTGGGGGTGGTAGCCCCCGAGGAAATTTTTTTTGGGGCTATTTTTTGGGCTGACATGTTGTAACCGATTCTAACCCTAAAGTGATAAAAATATTGTATAAAATGGCTTAGGGTTAGGGTTTTCATTAAGTATGTTTTTAGTATCTTCTTGCAGTGGTATTGAGTTGTAAGGGATTGTGGATTGTAATCAGGTTGTAATCACTAGATAATAAGAATATCAAACTCGTTGTTGGTGGATGTAGCCTGGGGATTGGGTGAACCACGTTAAATATTTGTGTCTTGTTTTCTCTTCTGCGTGGTTTATTATTTTTTGATATTGGTTATTTTTGCATGTAACTGTTATTTCTATCTTGTTAATCCTAACAAGTGGCATCAAAGCGAGGTTGTTTTTTAGTTATCCTCTATAGGAAGGTATCATAGTTAGTGGGAGTCTCATGGTTGAGTGGGAGCAATGGATGACGAGGGTAAGCTAAAGGTTGAGAAGTTTAATGGGCATAAATTTCAGTTATAGAAAATGAAAATGGAGGACTATCTCTATTAGATGGATCTATGGTGGCCATTGGAAGGAAAATCCAAGAAAATGACAACAATAATTGATGAGGACTGGGATATTCTTTATCTAGAAAGGCACTTGGAAGTATTCAATTATGCCTGACACAATCAGTGGCTTTTAATATTACAAAAGTGAAGACAACTAAAGAGTTGATGGAAACCCTAGCAAAGTTGTATGCAAAGCCCTCCACTTCAAACAAGGTATTTCTCATGAAGCATTTGTTTAATATGAAGATGTCAGAAGGTGGATTGCTAAACATTTGAATGAGTTTAATACAATTACCAGTCAATTATCTTCTATAAATATTATTTTTGATGAAGAAATTAGGGCTCTCTTGATTTTGTGTTCTTCGCCTGAAATCAGGAATGGCTTGGTAATAGTTGATAGTAACTCTATTTCTAGTTCTAAAACCCTAAAATTTGATGATGTTATTAGTGTGATTTTGAGTGAGGAAACTCATAGGAAAAGCTTAGGTGGATCTACATCCAGAAGTGTCTTGAATGCACAAAGCAGAAGCAAAATGAATCAGAGAGGAAACAATTATGGAAATCATGGGAAATCAAGAGGAAAATCAAAAGGAAAGAGGTCTCAATATAGAGGACCAAATGATTATTGGTACTATGGAAAATTAGGTCATAAGAATGTTGGGATCATGGAAAGGTGAGTTATCGAGAGGGGAGGGTGAATCAGTAACCCTAAAAACTTTTGCCCTTAAAAATTTAAAGATAATTCCTTAATTAACTGACTCAAGCATTTACTGTCTTCATACATTCACTAACATAACTGAAATGTAAATACTTTTAATCTAATCAAATAAGAATATATGAAACTTCATACACATAACACTAGTATTTTGGTATCATAGAAACCCTTGTTAGAAGGTAAAAACTACAGTGGAGATAGAACCCACAAAGCTTCAGTACTACAATAAATAAAGTTGCTGGTTAAGGCTACAAAGATTGACCACTTCTGATGATCTTACCCTATTAGGAGTAACATAAAAGATCAACTAGATCTACCTGGTTAGAGGATTTTAGCAACACTCTTCAAGTGTGCACTTGGTTAAGAGAGTTTACATAAGACTGTTAAGTCTACTCTATTAGGAGATTTTATTTGTCACAATTGCTAGAGGGTAATAGTAAAATTTGATCTGGTTGAAGCAACTTACTTTGTTGATATCAGATACTTTAAGTACAATTATGAAATCACCTTTTTGTGATGAATATGTCCTTTAGTACTTCTCGGTATCCTTTTAACTATTTTTGATAAAACTATATACTTTATCAAAATCCTTTCAACATAACCCTATCAGATCTTCATATGTCTCCCAATGGCAGCTACTTCATATGTCTCTATTCTCATCAAAATTGACATCTTTACAATGGTTTAAAATCATAATGGTTTGACCTAATTAGGGTTATGACACTATCTAGAAAACCTAAGATCAACAGTCCAAGTGAATAACCTAAAACATCATTACATAGGGATTATTAATCATTAAATGATTACATCCGTATTTAATATTAACCTCAATCTCTGTAAACCATTTTCTAGCTTGGTAAAAAGTTGTTCGCCTTGAATTATGTGTCATTCCAAAATTTTATGTCAACTTTGGATTATTCAATAAATGTTGTGTCTCTACCTCAGTATAATATTAATGCTTGGTAATCCTATGTGCTCAGTGACTACTATACTCGATATATCTGTGTTCAGTGACTATGCTTGTAGTTATAACCAATTTAAGTGTCTTTCTTTGTTTACCAATTATATGAATGATACTAATGACAACTCTTAATGAAATTAGGATTAACATTCTCCCCCTTTGGCATTAGTATCAAAAACATATATGTGTATGCCGACTAGAAAAATTTGCACTTGAAAATTTACAAACTAAAAACTATGTGAACTCCCCCTTTGAACATGCTCATACATATATTTCCCCCTTTTTTGAAATTCATGCCAAAAAAGTACTTACAAGTTATCAAATAAATTCTAATGGATTTTCTTGAGGGTGACCATGAGGTTTTTCCATTCCTCTTTGAGATTTTCGAGAGCAATCTACTCTAAGCCTACTTGCACATGCATGTCAAAAATGTTTTCTGCCACTAATATATTAGAGGTGGAAATTAATTCCTTTGCCTTCTTCACATGTCTCTGTATCACCTCTAAGTGTGGTAGTAACTCGACCTGTAGCTCGGTTACTTATTCTCTGACTTTTTCCTCTTCTTTCCTCAATTCTAGTCTCAACCACCGAATGTGTGTAACTTTGGAATAATGCTCATGAAATGCATTTGGCTTAGTTGTTAGACTATTTGCACTTTTCTTTAGATCTTGATCAAGTTTATTTAACTTTTCACTAATCTCGGTAGTGAAAGAGTCTATAGTGCATAAATTTTGCAAAATTGTAATAACCTTTTGAATAATACTATCTAACTCAGTTATTGTAATCACTAAAAAATGAACAAAGATAATTAAGTAATAAATCAAAGCAAATCAGGGACAAGACCAATGCAATTGAATTAGATCAAATATTTAGCCAATCAAAATTAAAATCAAGTCTCAATTCAAGATAAATCAAAATCAAGAACATTTTAATCAAATGAAATCAAATCAATGTGCAATTAATTCTATTAATTGGATAGTTTTGAATTAAATCAAATTCAACCCATTCAAGGGGTACCTAGCTAAATAAATCAATTAAAATCATTTAATAAATCCTATTTTCTCTCAACAACCCAAAAGGGGAGGAAATTCAATCAACCAATAGGATTTGAGAAAATGCATTCACATGGATCAAGCCAAATTCAATCTCAATCACTCAAAGTGAAAGAGAATCTTGTCCATTGATCTTGTCTACTTGTCCCAAGATTTGAGGACACAAAATTTGCATTGTCTTCAAAGGGTGGAACCAAAGACTCAACCAAGGCTTAATCATGATCAACTACACTACACCTCCTAACATTACATAAATCTATAAAAGGAAGACCAAAATCCTCATAATTCATAACCACAAATTTGAGAATTGCATAGAACCTCTTGCATTTTATAGCTAGAAAGGCATTTTAAGAGCTTAATTAGCATTCAATTTGAATATAATTGTTAGCTTTAGCTTAATCTTTATCATTTCTCATTCTAGGACTACCATTAATGGTAGCTTGTTGAGAGCTTCTATTAACACTCTTAGATAGAGAGCCATAGGATGCTCAATTGATCTTTCATTTGCTAAATAGTTTCTATACTCTGGTTTATTTAGTTTCTATTTCATTTATTTCTCAATACTAATTCTATGAAGGTACATTTCCTTGTACACAAAATGGCGCTCACCATGGGGTAGGATGCTTCACTTTACTAGACGCTCAAAATTATTTCATTTTTTATCAAATTTGTGCATGTTTAACTATCGGGTTTTTCAGGAAACAACACTTTTGAGAGCTCAAATGGTGCTTTTGCATGATTAAACGATGCTTTCCAACACTATTTTAGCACTTTTATGGCAAATTAGTGCACCTTTGCATTGATCCACGATGCTTTCAATCCTTCTATTATCTGTTTGTCATTCTTGTAGCACCTTTGCATAGATTTATAGTGCTTATTCTCTAACCCTTGAGTGCTTCTACTAATTTATTGAGTGCTTTTATTGCATTTTTACCGCCTTTGATAGATGCTATAGCGCCTTTATTAGTTATTTGTGCACTTTTGAGTTTATTGACAGAGTTGAAACAATGCTTTTAATCAAATTAGCAATGCTTTTAAGTAGTAAAATAATGCTTTTAAGCATTATAGGAGTGATTTTACATAAACTATTAATTTTCATTATCTGACTATGGTAAAATGACTTGTACGACTCTACAGGATGTCTGATCATGAAAAAGTGAAGAAACCAGAGAGAAGATTCAACCAAGAAGGGAAGGCTTTGACTAAGAAAATCAAGAAGGAGAACTTTGTTCACATCAAATCAATTCTTAAGGATTCACAAGTGGAGGAAAATCAGGTTTATGAGAACTACCTTAAAGTTGTAGAAGCATATAAAACTAAGTTTGTATCACTTAATTGGATTTTCTCACCTTAATTCAAGTTTTTCTTAAAATTTGCAAATAAGGCCTTAGATTCGATTCAAACTTTGCTTCTTCAATTTCATTTTTGGTTTTCCTCATTGTGGCTATTGTTGTTGACTAACTTTGTTGGAGGAAAAGCACATTGGAAAGGAACTATAGCCAAGGTAAGATAAAAATGGAAATAATCACTTAAAAATGCCCCTAGCCTTTGCGAGCTACAAGGACAGGTAAGCCTCAAACTAGTGAATATTTTCCCTTAAATTGTGGCATTGGTGCATTTGAAAATCTAGTAATTACAAAACAACCTATCTTTGTTTGGAAAGTTTAGCATTTAGGCCTATGCTCTTCACTTCTTCTAGTGAATCAAAATGCCAAAGGTGTTGAATTTTTTATTAAGAAGAAAGGTTGAGGAAATCAAGCACATAAAATCAAAGCCCCTTGTTTGTGGAGGAGAGTAGAAATACTCAAATCCCTATAGTTAGTGGGCTAGTAATTGAACCTTGTTTATTATGTTTGGGAAATTAAGGAAAAGTTAGGGATATTCTCTTCACCTTTTGGTGAATCAAATTCCCAAAAACTAATTCTTAACTCCATTTCCTTGTTTTACATGAATATGCTAGAACATTAGTGGGCTTGCCTCCCAAGAAATTACCTTAACGAGGCCGGTGAGAGGGACAACCCAAAGTGGGATACACTTGCTTTTGCTGCAAGAATCCAACCCACTATAAAACAAAACACATACATCCTTAATGGGGTGTGTGACAAAAGGATTTTAAATTTTTGAACTTCCTCAAGTAGTCCTCACGGATTGCGCAAAACTCCAATATGCTGGTGGTGGGAAGCTCCTTAACATACTTGGGGGATGAAAGTTTAAGATCCATTTTAAATAGAATCTATATTAAATCCTTGATAAAATAGAAAGACCACCTTTTAGAGCCATGTTTACAAACCAATATTGAGCTATGTAGGTGCTTGAAGTTTCTTTTTGTGCAAAACCCGTGACAACGTTCTTTCAAATCAAACATTTTGTGTTAGTGGGTAAAAATAAGACAAGTGAATGCATGATTGTTGTGTTTGAAATACATAAACAAGTGAGATAGATATCTATTGAAAGTTCATCTTACATTTTTAATCTCTTTAATTTAAAATCAACAATTATCAAATCAAGGATCACTTTAAATCAAACCCTTGTTGGATGCCGATTTCCATGCGGTCCCACACATATAGGGTATCTTTACAAGGAGATAGCACTCTTGTTGAAAATGAAGGGAACGAAGTTGAGTACCAAATTCTTTTCAAAGGTCCTAATCAAGAGGAAATTTTCCCAAACTTATTTGAAAAAATACTTGGAGAAATGGATAGAAACTCTGCATATCATAATTACCAACAAGGAGGAAATAATCATAACATCAATAATGCCAATCATAATCCCAAAGAAACACTTGAAGAAAAATTTGAGAGAGCAGCCCAAGATCAAGAATTCCTAGAGGTCATGGAGAAATTAATAGATAAGGATAGGGAGAAGTTTTTCCTAAACCTAGCCCAAGCGAGAGTAAAGCTTCCCCATGATTTCGATATAGAATAACTTAAGAAAGATCAAGAGAAAGATTACCCCATGAATGCTATGACTAGGCAAATAAAGGCCTTCCATGAACAAATTGATACCATGAAAAAGGTAGCCAAACCTAAGGCCTTTTATATTGAAGCTTTGTGTCCTTTCCCATTTGACAAAAGCTTAGTTATGGCACCTTTTCCCTTTAATACCATTTTTCCTAAGTATGAAAAATATATGGGTAAAATAGACCCACATGATCATCTAAGGGAATTTTGTGCCTTAAGCATTGAGTTCATGCACAATGATACATACCTAATGAGACTCTTTCCTAGGAGCTTAGGAGGCCCCGCCATGGAGTGGTTTTCAAAATACCCCAAGGAATAAAGACCTTCCAGGAGCTAGCCTCCAAGTTTGTGACCCACCATTCTTATAACATTGAGCATGAAATCATGATGCTCAAGTTTTGTGATACCAAAAATAAAGATGGAGAATCCTTCTTAGTATTCCTACAAAGGTGGAGGACTATTTTCACAAGCTATCCACAAAGTATCCCCTAGAAAGAGAAGATGGAAATCTTCACAAACAATTTGACCATGGAAATGAATTATAGATTACAATTCCAATGTCCCCCAACATTTGAAAAACTTATTGAAAATGGGATCAAGATTGAGGAGGTATTGGTCAAGAGAGGTGAAATAAAATTATTTAAAGATAAAAAATCTAATAACACCAACAACAACAACAATAATAATTATGTGCCTAAATATGTCAATAATCAAGGGTCCAACAATCACAATGATAAGTCTAAGTCATGGATAAAGAATAACAACAAAAACCTTGTGAATGATGGAGTTGTGGAGGCCCACAACTTAAAGGCAAACCCTTTTACCCTACCATATGGAGCTAATTCTTCAAATAATGTTAATAAATTGAATAAAGCTCCCAATAATTCCAATAATTCCAATAACAATTCCAACAATTCCAACAACAATCCTAATAATCCTTATAATAATGCTAATGGGAATAAGCCGAAACCTTTTTACTCCACTTATAACAAAATAAAATTCACCTACCTAGGTGAACCTTTGGAGAACACATTAAGGACCTTGGTTGATAACAAAATCATCAAGTTAAACCCCATTGGTGGAATGACTCTCACCAATGTGAATATCATCAAAATAGAGCTCATCCAAAAAATTAATGCATGAGGTTAAAGCACTTAGTACAAGATCTAATTGAAAATGGAACCATCAAAATTGAAGGACCTCAAAACAATGAGGATCATACGGCCTTCAAGAACCCCTTTTTGAACCATGAAAAGGGTGAGTCGTCCAGTGCTAATCAAAATAAAAAAAGGGGCAATGAGAAAGTGAACTTTTCTCATACTTATGATAAAATGATAAACACTCTAAGAGAAGAGGATAATACCATAAATGTTATCATAGTAAAGGAGAAGGTAAGAGAAGCATCATAAAATGTTGTCACTAGGGGGCAAGCATAAAAATTATTCTACCTACCAATGCTCCTAAAATTGTGTTATCAAACCAAGCTTCAACCTCATCATCAAAACAATACAACTTGGTTGATCAACTACAAAGAACTCCCGCTCAAATCTCTATTCTTGAGTTACTCAAATTGTCACCAACTCATAAAGACACTTTGGAGAAAGCCTTATTGGAAACCAACATGCCTCTAAATTTGGAGGTAGACAAATTTCAAAATATGGTGGGACACCTCATTGCACCCCATTGCTTATCATTTTTTGAGCAAGATGACATGTCCCTTAATCACCCTCAAAATCTGCCTTTGCACATAGAAGTCTTGATTCATAATCATAGGGTGAAAAGAGTCCTTATAGATGGAAGAGCCAGCCTAAACATTTGTACCCTTAGCCTAGTGAAGGCCCTAGGATTTTCTGAGGAGGCTATTGACCCTAAGAAAAAGATAACCATTAAATCTTACAATGATGAAGAAAGAGCTTTAAAAGGAGTCATAGTGTTACCCATTAGAGTTGGTCCCATGCAAAAAGAGACCATATGCCAAGTTTTAGATCTAAAGTTGACTTACAATATCTTTTTAGGAAGGCCACAGATCCACAAAATGCAAGCCTTTCCTTCTGCTTATCATCAATGCCTAAAATTTCTTTATCTAGAGCAAGAGATAATGGTAAGTGGGGACCTAAACCCTTTCCAATATTGTAACAACATCAAGCCTATCAATGACTCTTTAGTCCCACACAATGCAGAAGGGTCTATACCTAATCAAATGGAGCAAGGGAAAAGTTCTAAAGACATCCCATTATTGAAGGGAAAAGAGAAGATGGAAGAGGAAATTTTTTATTGAAGACACACCAAAACTCACTAACCTAACTACATCAACTAAAGGAAAAGAGAAGGTTAGTGAGGATAATATTATTAAAGAATAAAAATAAGACCATACCAAAGCTATCCAAGTGCACACCAAAGAGGCTCATTATAAAAAAATGGACCAAATGATGAAGAATTTTGATGAGCAATGCAAGATCAAGCAAAAGGGCGTAGATGAATACTCCTTATCTATGATGGACTTACCCTTATCACCCAAGTCCTATGGAAGACCCTCAAATCTACCTCATAGATATAATGATAATTTTGTGAGGGCAAGTACATCATCCGCCATGGATGAAGAAGATAATGAGATCCTAAACTGGTTATATAAAGATGAAGAAACAAGTGCCCATGTCAAACACATCCAAAATCCTAGCATTCCCACACATCAATATGGGAAAGGATTTCAAATCATGCAAAATATGGGGTCCAAAGGTTAAGGACCTTTGGGAATGAGGAATGAAGGACTTGTTGAACCAATAGAAAGTACATTGCGAGATAGCAAGGAGAAAACAAGATTAGGGTATCTTGAAGAAGGATACACTCAAAAACATTATCCCAAACTCCATGGTCAAATATTGCAATTAGAATCTCATAATGATGAAGATTCTAATGAGTGGGAATGGGAGACATTATCTAATGAGTCATGCCATAATAAGGGTATTGATGTTATTCATACTTATACTTCTACCAAGGATAAAGGACCAATAACAGAATCAAGTTCAAATCAAGCATCTATTTCAAGCCAAGTGGTTCTAAATAATGTGCCAAGCATAGAAATAGAGATAAATAAATGGGTAGGTGAACCTTATGTACCTTCATGGAGACCTACTATGGAAGAATCAAATGTTAGGTTTAATCCACATGATTTTTATCCAATGGGAATCTTAGAGGATTCTAGTGAGGAGGACTTTGATCCTACTTCTTTAGAACATTTAGAAGAGGCCCATGTTATAGACTTGCACGATACAATGTATGAACCATCTAATGAAGTATTAACCTTAAACCCCATTGAAACAAACCCAAGTATTGACCCATTAACTCTCATACACCTAGAATTAATTGAATGGAATTCCATTGAACCAACTACCCTTCCAATATTCTTGAATGACAACATGGTGTCCCAATACCTTAATGGGGTTGAACCCTCTTCTATCATGGAATATTAGGAAGAATTGATCAAGGGGAGCATCCAAACTTTCAATCTGAGAAAAAATGAAAAAAAGAAGAAGGAAAAGAATCAAGTGTTGAAAACCACGTTGTGGCAACATTAGATTACAAAGAAAGAAATAAAGAAATAAAGGATGTTTCCAAAGGTGAAAACCCAAATGAGGCACCTAAGGAAGGGAGTTTGTATGCTTTACTAGAACATTATGAAGAAAGATCTCCAATCTTAATTGAGCCCATAGAAAAGATAAATATTGGGTCAGAAACTAAGCCAAAGATCATCCACCTAGCAGCATCCCTATCTAGCGAAGAAAGAATAGAATTCATCAAGTTATTTAAGGAAAAACAAATTAAATTTGCATGGTCTTATGATGATATGTTGGGACTAGATCCAAATCTGATAATGAATCATCTAAGTATCAAGGAAGGAGCCAAACCTGTTAAGCAAAAGTTAAGGAAGATGCATCCACATATAGCACTACTTGTCAAAGTAGAATTAGAAAAATTATTGAAAGTGGGATTTATAAGGGCCATTGATTATGCACAATGGGTCTCAAATATAGTACCAGTATCAAAAGTAGAGAAATCCATTTGAATTTGCACATTTTTTAGAGACTTAAACTTGGCATGTCCTAAAGATGACTTCCCACTTCCAAGTATAGATTCCATTGTAGACCTAACAACAGGACACTCTATGTTTTCACTCATGGATAGATTTAGCGGATATAACCAGATAAAGATAGCACCAGAAGACCAAGATAAGACAAATTTTACATGTGCATGGGTACTTTTTGCTGGAATGTCATGCCTTTTGGTTTGAAGAATGCCGGAGCAACCTATCAACGAGTGATGACCACAATATTTCATGATATGATGCATAAGTTCATGGAGGATTATGTGGATGAGATATTAGGCAAATATCACTCAAGAAAAGAGCACTTACCAATTTTGGTGAATTTTTTTGAAAGATTAGAGCAATTCAAAGTAAGGCTTAATCCAAAAAAATGTGCATTTGGAGTCCAATCCGGCAAACTACTAGGCTACATTGTATCTACAAAGGGAATAGAGGTGGATCCCACTAAAGTTAAGGCCATTATGGAAATGGAAGCACCTAAAAACATTAGCCAAATGAGATCTCTACAAGGAATGATACAATCTATCAGGAGATTTATCTCCCAATTAGCCGAAAAATGCCATAATTTCACCCAACTTCTGCATAAAGATACAATTTTCAAATGGGATGAAAAGTGTGAAGAAGTAGTTAATCTATTGAAGAAATACCTCATGAACTTGCCAATATTGATGCCACCTATCAGAGGCAAGCCCTTAATCCTATATATTTCAGCAATAGATAATTCATTAGGGGCACTTTTAGCACAAGAAGATGAAATAGGCAAAGAAAAGGCAATTTACTACATAAGCAAGACTCTAGTCAAATACGAGCTGAACTATACATTCATGAAAAAGGCATGCTTGGTCATGGTTTTTTCTTCACAAAAATTACACCATTATATGCTAGCCAAAAAGATAAGGCTCATTGCCAAAATTGATCCTTTGAAGTATCTACTTAGTAAAACAACATTAAATGGAAGTCTAGTAAAGGGGGTTATGGTGTTAAGTGAACTCGACATTGAATATGTTGATAGAAAATAAATCAAAGGACAAGTCATTTTTGACTAGTTAGTAGAAGCACCACTTCAAGATGATCATCCCATCCAAGTGGAATTCCCAGATTCAGAGATTGTGAATGTTGAGGCAAAAACATGGCAACTATATTTTGATGGTTCATACACTCAACATGGGTTAGGAGAAGGCATATTTCTAATCACTCCTCAAGGTTCTACTATTCCTAAGTCCTATAAATTTTTATTTCCATGTACCAATAATATA
The DNA here is from genome assembly GCA_027943335.1 of Chamaecyparis obtusa. NCBI lineage: Eukaryota > Viridiplantae > Streptophyta > Pinopsida > Cupressales > Cupressaceae > Chamaecyparis > Chamaecyparis obtusa. The sequence continues at coordinate 187,080 of BSBK01007698.1, forward strand.
GCAGAATATGAAGCCTTGGTTATTGGAATCAAGTTGGCATTAGATTGGAAAGTGACAATTAGATTCACAATTAGTCATTAATCAAGTTAATGAAGAATATCAAACAAAGGATGACAAGTTGGTACCCTATAAAAACATGGTGGAAAGTATATAGAAGTACTACATTCTTATTACCTTCAAGCAAGTGCTAAGAGAAAAGAACAAAGTAGCAAATGCAATGGCAACTTTGGCTTTGCTTCTATAAATACCTGATCAGAGTGCCATATATGAATTCCTGGTAGAAGAAGTGGATCAACCCACGTTTGACCCTTCCCACCCTTATACCATTTTCTTGCTAACTACACATGAATCACCTTGGTATGGACCTATTTACACTTTCTTAAAAGATCAAATTCTTCCCATAGACCAAACCAGGAATCAAAAGAAAAGCTTCATTTTCCAAGCTGTCGGATATACTATAATTTTTGAAACATTGTATCGCAAGAGTTTAGACAGAATAATCCTTAGATGTCTAGAAGAGGAGGAATCAAACATAGCCTTATGAGAAATCCATGAGGGAATTTGTGGATCACACTCGAACGGATTAACCCTAGCTAAGAAACTTCTTGGGATAGGATATTTTTGGCCTACAATGGAGAAAGACGCTTGTAACTTTTCCAAAACTTGTAGAAAGTGTCAATTCCATGGAAAATTGATACATGTGCCTGCACAAGAGCTTCATTTGATGACAACACCTTGGCCATTTTATCAATGGGGTCTAGATTTAATAGGCATGATTTATCCACCATCTTCAAATGGTCATAAATTCATCATCACGACAACAAAATACTTTACCAAGTGGGTGGAAGCTGTACCCTTATCAACTGCAATGGGAAAGAAGATATCTTTGTTTATCCTAAATCACATCATTTGTAGATATGGCATACCTCATGCTATCATAATGGATAATGCAAAGCATTTAAAAAATAAAGACTTAAAGGAACTATGTACAAAGTTTCACATGATTCATCATTCTTCATCCATCTATTACCCCCAAGGTAATGGACAAGCCGAGGCAACAAATAAAAACATCTTGAAGATATTGAAGAGAACGGTGGACAATTCAGGTAGAGATTGGGACATCCAAATAAACCTGACCTTATGGGCTTATAGAACAAGTATAAGGACACCAACAAGAGCTACAACTTTTTCCTTAGTCTTTGGAATAGAAGCAGTTTTGCCTTTGGAGGTAGAAATTCCATCCTTAAGGGTATCTCTTCATGGTTTGATAAGTGAGGAAGACTATAGAGTTGCTAGGTTGCAAGAACTAGAACTCCTAGATGAAAAACATAAGTAAGCATTTGATAATTTGAAGGTATACCAAAATAGAATGTCAAGGACTTATAACAAGCACATCAAGTCAAGAACATTTGAAATAGGTGACCTAGTTTTGTGAGAGAATCCCAAAAATCCAGCAGAAAGAGAAAAGAAAGGAAAATGGGAGGCAAACTAGTTAGGACCTTTTATCATTACTTCTTCTTTTGGGACCGACCCCTACAAATTAGTAGATTGCAAGGGAGAAGAGCTACAAGAACCTATTAGTAGCATACATCTAAAGAGGTTCTATACATGAGGTAGATGAAAGAGTATAAAGAGTATTAGATGGAGAGCATCATATTTAATGTACATAGCCAAAAGAGATCTTGAAAATACCAAAAACATTGGAAAATCAGAAAAGATAAAAAATAGTGGAAAATTGAGCATGAAGAAAGTAAAAAAATTCATATATGACCCTCAAAAAGATGTTGTCTTGGTGAAAACCTAGAAAATAGGCACCTCGATGATATGAAAAAAAAAATGAAAAAAGAGAAAAATACAAAAAAAGAAAAAAAAATAAAAAGTGCCTTGGTGAAAACCTAGCAAATAGGCGCCTTGGTAGAAAAAAGAGAGAAAAGCTTTAAAAATAGAAAAAAGAGAAAGATCTATTCAATTAGTGAAAACTTGGTAAATAGGTGCCATTGAAAGTCCAAGTTAGTCGCATGCCTAGAAGGTCACCTTGTAAATATTGCATTCGCTAGCATTTGTATATATTGCATAATAAAACCCCACAGTTGCATTTGCAAGTACCTTAAGATTTTGATTACCTCATCTGCAAATTGTCTTAAGTCCCATAAATTAAATTATCAAACTGGGGGCAATCTAATCAAAAGGAGAAAGGATTCATCAAAAGAAAGCTTTATTCAATCATGGAATCAATTCATCAAATTCGAAAGAGGAACACTTAATTAAATCTACATTCTAATCCAATTTGAGCCAAACGCAAAATTTGATCCAAGATCTTACATGACCTTATCTTTATCAGGATTAAAAGTATGAAATGGATGGAACTACACTTGAAATATGGATTTGAAAAACATTGCAAGAAATTTTTCTAAGTGTTGACTAAATTGATGAAATCATGTCTCTCTAGCAAATCGATGAAAGTTTTAGACTAGACAAGCTATGATGAAAGGATGATATTTTTGTTAATTTCTGAATGACTATCTTAAAATCAAAGTTTTAAATCATGTATTATTTTTCTAAGGATGTGATCATCAAAGAATCATCGAGGACCGGTACATAGGATAAAACTGAGATTTCTGCTTGTTTACGCAAAATGATACCTTGGATATTTTGATCTTCAATATCATAATAACAAAATCTACTTGCAACATAGAATCTAAAAAAATTGGTATTCACACTCTCATGATTGGCTTCAATCAGTGATAGTCGTACCGAAGAGAGATAGGAAAGCAAAGAAAGAGGTGCAAAAGTATTCATATCATCATAGTTGAACTAGTGATGGTTGTACTAAGACATGATCCCAAAAATTCTCAATGATGATTATAAGCTCCAAATTTTGAATAATGACAGTTAGTTGCATACATCTTAGATTAAGTACATTGTATATTGTACTACTTTTCCTAGCTTAATTTTCAAGAGGAAAAGAAAAAGGGGGTGTACTCAAATAAAAAATTAAAGGATTATAAAAAACAACTATATCAAATTGAGTGTGTTGGAAATTAAAAATAAATAAAAAAAACAAAGTGCATTATCATTAGATTGCATCCATCTTCATTTCATTAAGTTGCATTATCATTAGATTGCATCCATCTTCATTTCATTAAGTTGCATAATCATTAGTTGGTATTCATCTCATTTAAGGTGTATCCATTAAGAGCATTGCATTAGTAGTAATCATTCTTTGCATACATTAGGATCATTCAACATTATATGCATATCATCCATGATAGTATCATCAACCATATTGCATATATCATTAATCATTAAAAGATCATTGCATCATTACATATATCCATCACATTGCATATCAAAAGAAAGACATCTATTAGCTTAATTATTCATTATCCATCTAACATCCTACATGTATTCATTGCATACACACAATATCATTAATTATTAAATTAACATTACTTTCGTCTATTATATGTCATACATAAGACAATCATTTAAGGTATCATTAGAACATATGCATACATTTAGAAAATTGCATTCTGAAAAGCATAAAATAGGGCATATAGGAGATAGAGTCATATAGATCTGCATATCATGCAAAATACCTGAAAAATAAATCCAACACATGATGACATCATATATAGTGAAATCTATCAAAGAGAGTATTAGAGTCCATGGTACCATCATCATGAAATCAACAAGATAGCAAAGTCCAAATGAGTGATCATAGAAGCAATATTCAAATATCAATATCCATCAAACTATCAGAGTATCAACATAAACAACATCAATCAATCAAAAAAGATACAACAAGAGTCCAATGTCTTGATAACAACAAAGAGAAAGATCATGTATATTAAATCATATAAATCATAGATATCTCAAAAAACTAAATCACCAGCACCATCGGTACCATCAGGACCATAAGGACTAGGAGCAATATCTAGAGGCTGACTATAACTAGCCTGTAAACCATGTTGACTCATAGTAGCCATGAAAGTATGCATCATCGAGCTCAAATGAGAAACCTACTGCTACATTGCTAAAATCTGAGTCCACAGGGATACAACATCTGATGTTGAGGTCAGGGCAAGAACCTGTGCTACAGAAGTCTGTGGAGGATTAGAAGAAGAAGAAGGCATCGACAAAGAGAGAACACCCAATAATTGAACAAAACCTGAAGAAGAAGGATGTGAGGATGAAGATGGCATAGAAGCTAAAATAGAAGAAGAAGCAGAAGAAGCTGCCTGAACCTGTGGAACAAATGGAGGAATAACCTGCTGAGCAGGAGCACCCTGTGCTTGATCAAGTAACACCTGTGCAATATCTGCATCAACATCCCTCTGATGCCTGACTCTAGGTCTATCTGCTGGATCCCTAGCAACATGATGTAATACTCTATCAACCTGATGAACCCTCACCTGATCATTACCCCTAGGAGGAATAGGAGAAACAACAATCATTGGCATAGAAACTCTACCTGCTCTAGCCCCTCAGTGACCCTGTTGTCCACACCGTCCCTTGATCCTACCAATACCACCACCATCTCCACCATCATCCCCATCATCACCACTAGCATCATCTCCTACACCACCATCATCTCCATTTGATAACTCCTCAATGGTAGGAACTCATCTCCATCATCACCCACCATTAGAATCTAGATTGATGAGAAAAATTCAGATGATAACTAACTCATATTGACATATTACAATTTGTTAAAGGCATCAAATTTGGGAACTTAACCTATCAATTGATCAATGACGTCAGAAAAATGGCAAAGTGGACTTGATCAAATAAAATTATTTTTGCTGAGTGAAAGTGCTATTTTAGGTTTTAAAAGCGCACAAATGCAAAAGCACTATTTTAATATGTAAAAGCGTTACTTAATGGCTTAAAAGTGGAAAAACAGGTAAAAGCACCCAAATAATTCAAAAGTGCTATTAAAAATATTGAAAGTGCTGTTAAAAAAGGTAAAAGTGGAAAACAAGAGAAAAAGTGCTCTTTAATAAGGTAAAAGTGGATTAGGGCCAAAACCTAGTGAGCAAAAGCGCACAATCAGAATGTAGAAGCACACCTTAAAATTGCGGAAGCGTAACTTGGAGGGTGAAAGTGCCATTTAATTGGGCAAAAGTGCTCTTTGGGTTGAAAAAAAAGAAAAAAAAGAGGGTTTCTATAGGAAAAATTCAAATTTTTTGAAATTAAATACATGAATCGACAAAACAAGGAAGTTTAGACACTCACCGGAGGTCCAGAGCCAGGTAGACATTGATATCGATGACATCACTCAAATCTATGCTCGTGGATGGGGACAAACATTCTTGGTGTTCTTTTTCCCCAAAGGTCAGCTTGGCATTAGGATTGACAGGGCTAGTGTCACATTCACTCAACACTCCAAATCTGACAAGAAAAAGGGCCAACTGATAAGGATCAAAGAAAGATCCTTCTACACTTTGAGCTCCACATCACTTAGGTGGGTATACCTCATCTGCACACACATACAACTTGTGTCACACTATAGGCCTGCAGGTCACTGACTGTGGAATGATTTTCAAACCCTTGTAGGTATCCTGTACCTCAATTGAAACCAATATCTCATGCAATAGCCCAACTTGCATGGAGTGAGTATGAAAACCAGAGACCTACACTAACAACATGAAAGGGAAAGGGTGGGACTGAATGGAAATGATTTTAAATGGATTGAAAGGACCCCTGAGATGCCCTAAGTCTCTGATAGACCAGTGCCTTATCCAATGGGCCACATAGTCAAATACAATATTGCAAGGGACAACTATGAAACAAGAAAATAATATACCCAATGTGTTGATGCCTTACATCAATCACACACCATGACCAAACCTCAACTTAACACCCACCTGTGCATTCAAGCATGCTATTATCCATTCAAAGGATTTTAACCCTCCCCTTAGAAGAGACCTATGAATCAGACAATACATTAACCAGCATCCACTAGAAGACAAGCATGACCTATCCTTGATATTTCAGCTCATACATACATGAATACTAACCCTGAACCAGTTATCTCTGCGAAGACAACTCCACTTGCAAACACATAGGCAATACAATAAGACAAATCAAACACCCTTAATGTATGACTAATGGACTCAGAATTCAAATGGAGATAGCTTGGTAGCAGTAAGAATATATTAACTTCTCATACATAAGACAACTCTATTACAATATGTATTATGTTCTCTGAACTAGCAAGAGAAAGAGGAACACTCTATATGCAGAGAGAAGGAGAAAATCTACAGGACAGAACCCTTCACTAGAACCAATTCTCCTCAAAAATTTGCAGAAGAAGGAACCCTTACAAAGTCAAAATTTTGACTACTTAAACCACTGGTTACCTTGGAATCCCAAACAATAGGATGCAACAAGCTACAGGTAACCAGGGTTCAGATTTCACCCACCAAAACAATCAAAACCAATCAAGAATTTATTGCAGGGGCAGGAAACCAAGCAATCTTAGAGAAACAGATCAAAGATGATCTCCAATTATGATAATTCTCAGATCAATATATAGAAGATCACAAATCTACCAAGAGAACAAGTCAAATCAACCACCTTGTAACACGCCTTGAGCTATTCCTTGTTCATTCCTTACAAGGTACAGATCCCTGCAAATGATCATCACACCCTAGACCACACTGTAACGACAAACAAATTACTTCTTACTAGTTCCAATCACTTTTGCATTGAAATTCAGTCCTTTCTATCACTGGAAACCCTCAGAAAAATTCAAATTTGAAATCAAACGGCTACTTTGCATTTCGCGGGCTTCATGTTCCTCAACCGTTTTCCCTTAGTTGCGCAATCGTGTGGTCACAACTTCACTGCCATAGGAAATCGGGCTATATATGTGCTTGGTCGCATGATCGTAAGGCACCAAACTAACTTTTGCGATCATGCGACTGTGGCTTCTCAACCGCACAATGCTGATCGCAAACCACCTTGAGAAGCCCTTGGCCCCACCACCAGTCACCGACCAATCAAAAATGAGCATGCCGGCAAGACCCGCATAGTGGACCCACGCTAACTCCGCAACCGTGATGCCAAACAGTTGTCGCATGATTGCATAGCCAAAAATTGGGCTATGCGAACACACGACAAGCCATGAGATTGCCACCTTGTCACCTACGTCACCGCAAACCCCGGCCCCACCTTATTTGGCAAACTGGCGACCGAAGAACTTTTGCCAGTTCATGAAATGCTTTCCACCATCGCTAAAAAACTTAGCGATCACGTGACCATTGTTCACTGAATCACCAAACAAACTAGCGAATCACCTTTTTATTGCGCGAACGTGTGAACACATTGAATTTTGTCGGCACCACCAGATCTTTATCCACTCCACCAAACCTTAGACCCCACCTAGGCCCGCTTGGTGCCACATGTCATATCACCATTCACTATATCCGCCGAGTCACCTGACATAGGACCCACCACCCAGGAAAGCCTTACCTTTTGGGAAGATCAGACGGTGGGTGCATGATCGCATGGGGTGAGAATATTCCATGCGATCACACACCGACCGTAGATCTCATTTGCATTGTTACTTCACTTAAGAAATACCGGGCCCACCACATGTATTCACCTTCCTACCGCATCAACGGCTCTCATTAAAACATGAAGATTAAAAGGCTTGCATCTTTCCTCGCGGTATAGCGACAACCACCGATCTTTGTCACCCATTAAACATCTATCAAACCATAGTCGACGGGCCCGCTGGGACATGTGTCATCAGGTCACATGGTCGCATGTCAAAAATTCTTGACATGTGATCATGCGACAACTAATCATTTGAAACCCTTTGAAGACTCGGGCCCACCATCCATCGCACTTGCGCAGTTAGGAAATGCCAGTCAAACAGAAAACTATGAGGTCAAAAACACACACAAGATTTTCGACATAGCGAAAGACAGAAAACACACAGGGTTTCTGACGCCAAAAGATAAGTGCACAAAAGAAGGAAGCACAAGGTTGAAAACAACGAAGGGTTTCACATAGACCGAAAACATCGTGGATTTTCAGAAACACTGTGGGTTTTTGACACTTAGACAAATTTTTGAAATTGTTTTCTACAGACCTTAAAACTTGAACAACTTTCTGGATTTGGTGACACATTAAAGAACATAGGGCTAAGGGCACTTCAAGAAAATTTGCAAGAAAATAGGCCATTTCCATAAGATTTTGCTATGACTAGAAAATGGACTAACAGACATCATGAAAGGTAGAAGAATTCAAAGAGGAAAGAGTGAAAAGTGAAAGTGGAAATGAATAGTGAAAAAGGAATTTTGACCCTTTATATAGCCTTTTGACCTAAAAAAGGGTATCTATGACCTAAAAAGGGAATCTTTCATCAGAATTGACCTAGGGACTTGAATTTTTCATCAAATCAGTCAAAATAAGGGCATTTATAATCAAATAGATGTAAAATCAATATCAGAAATAAAAATAAAAATAATTAAAAATTGAATTAAATCAACGTGATTTAACCAAGAACATCAAAATATTCAATCGTCGATCAAATTTTATTTCATTTCTGAGGGGGCATACCATCGGATAATCAGCATTAGTAGCATCATCATCGACAATCGAGAGACCGATAATCAAATCAAAGAAAAAGCTTTTATTTGAAAATTTTTCATCAATCAGTTGACTGGGGCATCACATCAGAATCAATCATCAAAATCAGAATTTTACATCAAAATCTTAAATCATATCAAGGATCCATCATCAGAACAATCATCAGAATGACCATCAGAGTATCACATCAATTGAAGGAACATCATCAGAACTGCATTAATCTCATATCAAATATCAATGATCGACCATCAAAGACATCAAATGAACATCAAAGATTGACCATTGACAGAATCAAGACCTATCATCAGCAATATTAGAGTATTCTTTGAATCGACATGCATCGCACGTCAACTCAAAGAGGGGCATTTGTAATCACTGAAAAATGGACAAAGATAATTAAGTAATAAATCAAAGAAAATCAAAGAAAATTAGGGACAAGATCAAAGCAATTGAATCAGATCAAACATTTAGCCAATCAAAATTAAAATCAAGTCTTAATTCAAGATAAATCAAAATCAAGAATATTTTGATCAAATTAAATCAAATCAATGTGCAATTAATTCTATTAATTATATAGTTTTGAATTAAATAAAATTCAACCCACTCAAGGGGTACATGACTAAATAAATCAATTAAAATCATTTAATAAATCCTAATTTCTTTGAACAACCCAAAAGGGGAGGAAATTCAATCAACCAATAGGATTTGAGAAAATGCATTCACATGGATCAAGCCAAATTCAATCTCAATCACTCAAAGTGAAAGAGAATCTTGTCCATTGATCTTGTCTACTTGTCCCAAGCTTTGAGGACACAAACTTTGCATTGTCTTCAAAGGGTGGAACCAAAGACTCAACCAAGGCTTAATCATGATCAACTACACTAAACCCCCTACCATTGCATAAATCTATAAAAGGAAGACCAAAATCCTCATAATTCATAACCACAAATCTAAGAATTGCATAGAACTTCTTGCATTTTATAGCTAGAAAGGCATTTTAAGAGCTTAATTAGCATTCAATTTGAATATAATTGTTAGCTTTAGCTTAATCTTTATCATTTCTCATTCTAGGACTGTCATTAATGGTAGCTTGCTGAGAGCTTTTATTAACACTCTTAGATAAAGAACCATAAGATGGTCAATTGATCTTTCATTTTCTAAATAGTTTCTATATTGTGGTTTATTTAGTTTCTATTTCATTTATTTCTCAATACTAATTCTATGAAGGTACATTTCCTTGTACACAGTTACTACTTTAGAAAGTTTTACCTTATTACCTACCACAACTTGGCTGATTTTCTTGGTTAATTTTTATTGTATCTTCTTTTCTACTCTTTCTTTGATCATTTTATCATCCTCAGTAGTAGGTCCATTGATTATTTTGGTGAGCAGTGCAAGTTGGTCAATGATGGGTGTTGTCTCATCTACATTGACGCCAGGTGCAACTTGCATTAAGATCTCCTTTACATCCTCTAGCACCTTAGTGTTTTTGTTTTCTTGTTTCAACTTCTCTTGAGCTAATTTTTAAGTGCATAGCTCTCCATATTTTCTTAGAGCTTCGGGGTCAAGTATCCGTGGGTCACATGTAGGAATTCCAATAACCTCATCAAGTGTGACCGAACCCTTACTTCCATGTTTCCTCTTCTTCTTGTCTTTCATGCTTGATGTAGGAGATTTTGCAAATAAAACTTGAGCCTTATGCTCTGAATTTGGCTTGGGTTGCTTGGTGGATTTCTCTTCCTCTTTATTTTTTCCTATTATAGATTCTATAATCCATGGTGTTGGGGATTATGGCCTTGTGCATGTGGTAGAATTTTATACCATGTTCTCTTCATGTGTTCCTTGATCATTTTATATTGCATTAGTGGTCTCGGTGTGCTCTTCACCTTGTGTAGCTTCACCACTATGCTCTGTCTCTTTACCTATCTCCTCACACGTGTCTTCAGTTGTGCATTTTTCTTTCTCAGGTGGAGCTTCCTCGGTCTGGTGCTCAATAGCTATGTTTATAGATTTTACCAGAATAGGTAAGTTACTTGGTACCATTTATCTTGCTACCTTGGTTTCTTCTTCTTCTTCAAGGTTCTCAGTAGCAATAGTTATCACTTCATCTTCTTTGGCTTCATCATCAGGGTCTCCTCCTATTATATCTTTAATAATAATTTCTTCTTCCCCTAGTATTGTCAGCATCTCTGGAATACCTTCCATGACATTCTCAAAAATAGTGATGAAATCTTTAACATATGTTTCCTTCTTGAGCTTCTCAGTATCAGAGATGTGAATTTATTCATCCTCAACATCTATCGGTACACCTTCTTGTAAACTTGGTAGAGGTTTCTCGGTGTCAATTGCATATGCAGTTGCCTCAGTTTTCTCTAATGGACTTAGAGTTTTTATCCAGATTCTTCTACTTTCATCATCTACCTCTTGTATTTTAACTTGTAGAATGTTGAATACTCTTCCCTTCATAAAAAAATTACTTGAATGTTGTTGCAAGGCAACATCAATCTCGGGGATAGTGAAATATGGCTTGGCCAAAATTAGTAACCTTTCTCTCATTCATTTCTTGGTCTGAAGTGCATATGTCCATCTTGCAGACACTTTGTTGTAAATTTATTTCGATATGTTGCTTGCAAACTCAATTGGAACTTGTTTAAAATTAATCATCATAACTATGATAGCTTCCTCTAGCTCATCTTGATCATTAGTGCTAAGTTTGGAGTACCTGTTAAGCTTAGGAGTAGCAAGTCTTCCAATATTCTTTATTCCTTCTACTACTTCATCAATTGTTTATGGTCCTTTGTTTATTACAACTATAAATTGATCATTGTCTTCATCTTCTGAGTCTATATCATCCTTTCCTCTTATCAATTTTCTTCTCATTTTCAATTTAGGGAGCTCAGTAAGTTCTTTGGTTCCTCTCTTTTTCTGATAAGTGTGAGTCGGTGTTGGCCTACTTATTTTTTCTACACCTTTATTTAGAGGTGGTGTGTTTCCAATTTCTAACCTTGTCCTTTCTTAGGTTGAGGTATCAATCTGCTTGCCTTTAGCCTTTGAAGCCTTTGGTAGCTCTGCTTGTTCTAGTTCATCAGACTCAGTGGCCTCTTCATCATCATCTTCACCGATTGGTACCTATTCCTCGGTTATCTCTTCAACTAATTTCTTAGCTTCTTCATTTGTAACATTGAATTGTTTCTTCAAATATTTTACCATTTTATCCTTTTTCCTTCCCCTTTTCTCTACTACCAATCCCATTTTTATTTTGGATTTGGTTTCTTCATAAGTGTTGAACCGTGTTGCATCTTTGTCTTTTGGATAAAAAATTAAAGCCTTTATTCATTTTTTGGCTCATTCAATATCAATCTCATACTCCATAGGAGGTAGCCAAGTAGTCCTCCTTAATCAAGGTGGTGTCGATGTCTACTAAGAAACAAATATTATCCTTTTATTTTTTGACTAACTATGCCAGAATCTTATTTGTTTTCTGCATTCTTTCCTTGAATTTTCTAAAGTAATCCTCCATTACCAACTCAAAATTCTTATCTAAGTTGTTAATGAATTCACTTATTTAAATTATAACTGGTCGGTTTACATCCCATTCAACATTATCGAGGGAAAATAGTTTTGTAGATAGAAAAATATACATACCAAAAGTGAACCAAACTTGCATGTATTTGATCTTGCGACTCAAATGGTCCACATGTTTTCTTCTAGTTGTCACATCAACTCAGCTAAGTTGTGTTACAAATCGTTCTTTACAATTTTGTGTGTGATGTTAACTACTCTGCATGCAACGTTGTTTGGTCTACTCGACTAAAATATCTTATAAGCAATGATGTAGCCACTGGATCTCATCTCAGGGCCACTTATGGTGTTAATCCTTGATGAGCCTATAATTTTTCATGTTTATGTAATGTTTTATAACACTTTACGTCATGTTTATAATACCTTTCCAAGTCATTTCCATACATTACCTTGATTTATGAAACATCAACTATGATTAATGATTTATTGATTAGCATTTGTATGTCTAGCTAGTTAATGTTAAATTCTGATGATTTATTATGATAAATGGTTATTATTAAATAAAAAATGTTTTGAGATGATTAAAATTTTGTTTTTGAGCTATTTGAGTCATTCATGCAACTAGAAAGAAGGAGAAGCAAGTTGACACTTGTCAATATTCAACAGTTGTTGGAAATGTAGAAAAAGTAAAAAACTAGTTTCAGTAAAATGAGCATATCTCACTCAATTCTTAATGAAATTCAAATTTTCTCAATGATTTGAAAATCTGAAAAAGAGGAGAAAAATGTTTTAAAAGGGTTTGATCCAATTCACAATAATTAATGAGAAGCACTTATCTGAAGTTGACTAAGTAAAAATAGTCGAGTTTGAAGGAGACAAAAACCTAGTCTTGGTAAAATGGTCATATCTTCCACATTTCTTAATGAAATCAATATTTTAAAAATTATATAGAAAGATAATGAGGAGGATCGTAACTTGGTAAAAACTCTTGAGATTAATCACAATAATAAAGGAGAACCATCCATTTGAATCTGGTTGTAGGAAAAGTGGAACAACTCAAGATACTTAGTCAAACTTCTTCTATTTATTGCAATTTGAGTTATAAAGTCAAAGGTGTTGGAATTAGGAGAGATAGTAACTGAGAGGGGAGGGGTGAATCAGTGCCTTCAAAATTTTTTACTTGTAAAACCTTTCTGATCTATAACTGAATATTGTGATAACTGATCTTAATAACTTGAATATAATTGTATAAATCAATCATCTAGTTAACTTAAGAAAGTAAACAACATGAAATCAATATGCTAATCACATAACACAAGTATTTTGGTAATGCAGAAACCCTTGTTAGAAGGTAAAAACTATGGTGGGGATGACACCCACAAATTCTTCACTATTGCAGATAGAAAAAGTTTGCCTGTTAAGGCTACAAGTTTTGATCACTTCTGGTGATCTTACCCTGTTAGGAGTAACATATTAGATCAGCTAGATCTACTTAGTTATAGGATTTAAATAACACTAATGTAGTGTGTACTCGGTTAAGAGATTTATATAAGACTGTTAAGTCTACTCTGTTAAGACATTTATCAAAAAACTCTATCACAATTGTTAGAAAGTAATAGGTAATTATCTGCTAGTTGACAACTCAATTGTTTGAAACAGATCTATAAGTGCTCATCAAAATATCACCTTATCTGTGATGGTTTCTTACTTTGTTGTGCTCAGTAGCCTTCATTGATTTTGCTCAATCTGATATCCTCTATGCTCTATTCTGCTTAGTAAACTGATTGTCTTGAAGATATGCAATGTCTTCAAGTGCTCCTTGATTCATATATATTAGTTCACCAACCTCATAAAAATGGTGCAAACATACAAAATATATAGTGTTCTATTTTGCCGCCTAAGAAAAAATTAGGTTACAAAGATAATCATAACCCTAAGACCTACGGTGCAAAATAACCTAGATCAACTATTACAATAAGATAAACATTACATTTAATGATTATCTATTTACAATAAATGCTCCTTGATCTTGGTAAACCATTTTACAATCTATTATAATTGTTTGCATATAATAATGTGCCATTTCAGATTAGTATGCCATTTTATGTGATCATTGGTAAACACTGTATAATCTGTTCGGTGTATACTGTGATGCTCAGTGTTTACTGACCGTCAGTGTTGGTGTCACTGGTGCTTGGTTAACTATGTGATGCTCGGTGTAAAGGCTTTACTGATTGCTCTGTCTTACTTCTAGTTACCGACCGACTCAATATAAGTAACCAACGAATTGTTTACTATCCTTTGATACTAATGACAACCTTAAATGCTCAATAGAGATTAACAAAAGGAGGTTGGATATGTTTTGTATTGTATTTATGAACACAAATAAATACCCAAAAAATCATCTTTTTCATAAAAGAGTCCAAACAAACTCTTTTCCCAATCAGTCAAGAAGACAAGTTGTAATAGGACTCTGCTTCTTAGTCATTGTTTTAGAATAAGTCTCTTCCTTGTTTAAAAGAATGATGAGACATATGTTAGATGGTTTTTAGGGAGTAAATAATCATATATATTTGAAATTTTAATCAAGCAAAGAAGGGAGCAAGTGGTATTTGTTCATTAGCTTTAGAGAGTCATCATTTTGTAGAAGGAAATTTGTAACAACAACAATAATTTTAATAGAAGTAGTTGATTACATTTTGATGGAAGCATGTTACTTGTGTATAATGTTTTAAGGACATTTATTAGAGTTTAAATTATCTAAGCAAGGTCCACTTATGATATTTTTTACCTTTGGTACTTATAGAAGTAGAACACATAGCAAACTATTATGTATTACACAGTTTCCTGCAACCATTATTGTGCAGTTAGATTCATTTCCAGCATTGTTATACTTTTAGTTTTGCAATGATAGAATAACTTAGAGAATCCCATAGTGCATATACTTTGCAGACATGTTTCAAGTATATGTCCTTGGGTTGACAATTTAAATAGGCCTTCATAATGATGAGATATCTACTTAGCATGGATGTCCAATCCCTAAGTTATGGTTGTAAAGCCTAGTTATTAAAACCATTATAGGAGCCCAACATTTTTGGTGCCTTTGCCAGGGATGGGTTAAGCTATGAGAGTCTCTAAGTTTTTAGCATCTCTTTGTCATTTTTCTAGTATCATAGTTTCCATTCAAAGCACTCAGGATTAGAAAAGTTTGCAAGAGTACCACAAGCATTTGAAAAATAGATTTTAGATCCATGAATAATAGCAACCAAGAGCCAATGTCATTTCCAGAAAGTTTTGAAATCAATGAAGATATTTTCTCTAGCATCATAGAGGCATTTTGTTCACATATTGATGACAAGATGCTGATTTATGAGGAGGCAAATGAAGACAACCTTGTTTTATAAAATGAAGAAATCACAATACACAAGGTTGTTTCTCAAGATGAATGTGATGTCAAATAAAAAATCCTACTTCAAGAAGAGAGCTACAATAAGGTGAAAATTAGTCCTCTCATGCAGAAAAATAATGAAGATATTGAAGAAGACCAGTTTTGGGATGATTTAGAGGATTTTTTCTTAACCTTAGATGCTAAACCAACATATTTTGTAGTGCAAAACTATGAGCATCATGAAGATGGTGCATAAATTTCTATAATTCTATCAAATCAGTCACACAAAGTCATCTTTAGAAATCAAGAGGAGGATAAAGAAGTAGCCCATATACACAAATAAATCAAGGAGGATTCAAAATTCATTCTTTCACAAGGGTGTTCTATTAGACATCTCATTCATATGGAGGAAAATAAATCATCACAAGTTATGTTTGCAACAAAGAAATAAGCTACCATTGAAGATGAAGCTAAATATGCAACTGCACCTAAAGGAGAAATGTTTCTGATTAATTATGTACTTCAATACAACAATATGTATTGTCAACATGAAGTGATAATTAAGTTTTTTAATGTCTTTCCAAAAGTGTTGTTGTTTATTAAGTTTGTACTAATGTTGCAATTATTTCTAATTGCTCATAAGCATGCAAAGCATTGGAAGTTGCAAAGAAGAGGAAAATACTTCAAAGAACCAGTTAATAGTTTTGTTTAATAATGTATTTTTTTTTGGTTAGTATAGGTTAGGATAGGTTTTTCCTTTAATAAGTGTTGTTACACAATATCTTAGATTTGGTAGTTGTCTAGTCTTGTTTGTTTCCTAGTTCTTCTTGTTTAAATGGGTATTTTAGAGGAGTTTACAGCTGGTTGGTTGCTCATATTTAAAATCATTTTTCAAGGGTGTTAATGAGTCAAGTCTCTAATTCTAGAAGAGAGTCTTTGCATATATTGTCATTTTGATCTATTAAGTAGTCTTGTCTTCATGATGTCAAGAATGTGATGAAGGGTGCTCCCCTTAATACCACAAACACATAATAGAAATAGAGAAACAACAACAATATGCAAGAATAGAAAATTGGCTTCTTATTATCTCCACAAATGTGGAATTACAAATTTTAGAATTACAATATGCAAAGCCACATGGGCATTCCCTTTACAATATTCTGTAGGGCAAAGCCTCAAATCAATACCCAGATCTACTACCTAGAACTGCCCTAGACAACACTACGGGCCTTCTTTATATAGGCATTTTCCACCGCTCGAGAAGGTTCCAAAAATTTAGCCCTTAGGGCCGACCAAACTTAGAATTATTTTATTTTTCAATTTATTACATCAAAGTCGGCTCAAAATAACTTTTGAAACCTAAACAAAAATTTTGAAGAAAAATTATTTTCTGCCATTTCAAGTGACCCAACTTCTGAAACCCAACTTTCGAAGACCATAAGTCATCACCTGTTGACCCGATTGACTATTACAACCCCAATTCAAAAAGGGTGCGAGGAGCTCTACAACACTTGAATTAAGCAAGCTTCATTCAGCTGAAGTTTTGACCTTATTTGAGGCCTCTAAAGCCTTCAAAACTGAGTTCAAAGTTTTTGTACCCTATTTCCAAAATAAAATTTTTCAATATCTTCAAAACTAGACCTGATCTAGCCATGAAACTTTACTGGCAGGCTGATATGACTGAGATGAACCTCCACATGTAAAATCAGAACATTCTAAGATCATATGACCAACTTACTAAAAACACAAGTTTCCATAAATAGCAGCTCTGCACAAGATAGCCCTTATTGAATACAAAAATAAAAATATTTTTGGGTGATGCAAGATTGCTCTTACACCTAGGATGCTCCTGCATTAGACACCCGGGGTAATTTTAGAAGTGACCCTGTCACGACTCAGGTGTGCAGAGGAAAACCAAGATGGTTAACCTCCTCCTTTGTTAGCCATGATGAATCTTCAATAGGTCATCCTTTCCATTTGACCAAATACTCTTCATATGTCTTGTTCCTTGTGCTTCTTCCAACATGACTATCCAGTATGTCTTCAATCTCCTTGATATTTGAACTGGTTGTTGGAATACTCCACTGTGCTACTGTAACCTCATCTTCAACACCTCCTTCATGATACTCTGTCAAATCTAAAATGTTAAACACTGGTGAAATATTCAGCTCAGTAGGCAATTCTAACTCATATGCATTTCCTAAATCATGCTTCTTCAATATCTTACATAGCCCAAACTTCTTCATTTTCAATTTGTTATATGTACCAACTAGAAATCGCTCCTTTTGCAAATGAACCATGACTTCATCTCCAACCTAAAATTCCTTATGCCTCCTTTTCTCATCTGCCTTAGCCTTATACTGCACATTCATCTTGATAATATGCTTCCTCACCTCCTCACGGATGTTCTTCAAATATTTTGAAAAATCCTTAGCTTCAGCACTACTTATTTCTCCTTGACCTATCCTTCTCAACTTAGATGCATTTTTGAGACTATTTCCATATACAATCTGGAATGGTGATTTACCAGTGCTCCTGTTGACAGAATTATTATATGCAAATTCTACCTGTGGTAAAATCAAATCCCATCCTGTTGGCTTATCTCCAACTGAACATCTTAGCAAATTTCCCAAACTCCTATTCACCACGTCTGTCTATCCATCAGTTTGTGGATGATGTGATGAATTGAACTTCAAATCTATCTTCAAATTCTTCCACAATGTACGTCAGAAATATCCAACGAACTTAGTGTCTTGATCTAAAACTATGGTCTTTGGCAAACCATGTAGTCTCACTAATTCTCTGAAAAACAATTCTGCTACATGAACAACATCATTAGTCTTCTTGTAGGGAATAAAATGTGCCATCTTTGAAAATTTGTCAACTACCACAAAAATTGAATCATGTCCCTGCTGTGTCCTCAGTAAACCAAGAACAAAGTCCATATTGATATCCTCCCAAGGTTTCTCTGCTATAGGTAATGGCTTATACAACCCTGTATTCTGCTTCACTCCTTTCACCATCTGACATACTCTGCAACTCTGTACAAACTTCTTGACATCTTGCTGCAATTGTGGCCAATAATAATTCTCACTAACCAAAGCAAGGGTTTTATCACTGTAATACCCCAAAATTGGCACCTATTTAATTTCATCAATTTTGGTGCATTATCTCGATTTTACATCACCAAAGTCCTAGTTCCCTAGGCAATTTTCTCTCTCCTACTTGACTTAATTTGACTTGATGTCAGTTGCAAAGACCCTAAATTGCAATAATCAAATATTAATATTAATTCCTAAAGTCCTTGACTTTAATTAGCTAAATTACCTTTATGATAATTTAATTTAGTTCTAAAGTCCTAAGCACTTTGAATTAAATTACAATCTACCCCTTTGGCTAATTACACATCAAAAAGGAATTAATAAATATTTAGTTAATTGAATGGACACCTCTTTATTTGAATTTAATAATTCAAATTACTCGAAAGGTCACTCCCCACATGTGGCAAATTCCATTCTTTTAATTAAATAATTCATTGTCTTTTTGTCTCAATTAGGAATGAAGAGTCCACCGTTTCGAATCAAGAAACTATTCATTCCTCTTCTGGCTTGGTATATTTAATGAACCTCTTTTTCTCATTCAAGGAGAGCAATTTTGGAGAGCATCCTTACTATAGCATTTTTTAGTCTCATATCTCATTATTTTCAAAGCTCTTTTATTGCATTATCTAGTTTAATTTCTCATATTAGTGTAATTGCATTTCAGATTTAGATTAAATTTGCTTACTTGTTCTTAGTCTAATATCATCTTTATTCCAAAATCAACTAAAAATCTGCATTTCATATTTCTTTCAAAATTTTCTAGATTAATTGCATTCATTCTTAGCTTAATTTCATTTTGCTCATATCTTCTTGAAAATCCTCCATTGTTGAATTGGTCTCCCGGCTGTTGGCTCTCGTTTTGAGAGTATTCAAACACCCCATTCACATAGGAGGCAACAGGTCACCTCACCATGGAATTTGGATTGAGTTCTTCATACTCTCTCTCGAATTCTATCAAGTGAATAATGACCATGTTGTGTTGTGTCTGATTTAGAGGTCACATACAGTCACATACAATCACGACCAAAATGTCCAGCCAATCCTCCGCTATGCTTCTCTTTGATGATATTCTCCCTTATAAAACTTCATGGAATGCACAACTGACTCCCTCTGAATAGCATATCATCCTGGATGATACAATCTAGCCACTTTATTCTGTCTAGAGTAACAGGTTCTTTACAAGCTTTCCAAGCTTCACCAAAATTAGGATCCTCTGGATACAAATTATTGAGTTCCCTAAACCCAACCACCTCAATCTACATCTCTGTCAGCAATAGTTGCCTTTTGCTAAGTGCATCTGCAACCCTATTAGACTTTCCACTTCTGTGTTTCAAAACAAATGTATAACTCTGTAAAAACTCTACCCATTTCAAATGCCTTTGATTCAACTTTCCTTGACTATTCAAATATTGCAAAGCTTGATGATCAGTATACAAAACAAACTCCTTAGGAAGCAGATAGTGTCTCCACTTCTTCAATGTCTGAACTATAGCATAAAATTCCTGATCATAAATAGAATGCTTTCTCTTGGCATCATTTAACTTCTCACTAAAATAAGCAATAGGTTTACCTTCTTGGCTCATAACAATTCCTATTGCAGCACCACTAGCATCATAGTCTACTTGAAACACCTTATTAAAATCTAGAAGTGCTAAAACAGGTTGTTCTGTAACTTTCTGTTTCAACAGTTTAAAACTCTTATCTGCCCCATTAGTCCACTTGAACTCTTTTCTATCCCCTCTCATTGTTTCAGTCAAGGGTCCACAAATACTGCTAAAATTTCTGATAAACTTTCTATAAAAGCTAGCCAAACCATGAAAAGACCTTACCTCAGTAGCACTCCTTGGAGTAGGCCATTCAAGGATAGCCTATACTTTCTCTGGGTCCATTTTCAGACCTTCTGCTGAAACTACAAATCCCAAATACACTAATTCCTTCTTCACAAAATTGCACTTCTTCAAATTAATAAAAAATTTCTCATCTCTTAACTTCTCAAACACTATACGAATATGCATCATATGCTCTTCCAATGTCTTAATAAAGATCAAAATATCATCTAGGTACATAATGACAAACTTACCCAGAAATTTTTTCAGAACCTCGTTCATGAGCCGCATGAAAGTGCTTAGGGCATTGTTTAGCCCAAAAGGCATGAATAACCACTCATACAGTCCTTCCTTTGTTTTGAAGGTAGCCTTCCATTCATCTCATTCTCTGATCTGAATCTGGTGATATCCACTCTTCAGATCTATCTTTGAAAAATACACAGCCCCACTCAAATAGTCCATAATATCATCCATTCATGGCAATGGAAACTGGTACTTGATTGTGATCTTGTTTATTGCTCTAGAATCTGTACACATCCTCCATTCTCCATTCTTCTTTGGTGCTAATACTACTGGTACAGCACAGGGACTCAGACTCTTTCGAATCAACCCCTTCTGCAATAACTCATGTATTTGTCTGTTCAACTCTTCACTTTCTACTGGTGTCATTCTGTGTGCTGCCTTGTTTGGCAAACTGGCTCCTGAAATCAAATCCATTTGATGATTTAACTTCCTTACCGGTGGTAATCCATCAGGTACATTATCAGATACAATATCCTGAAACTCATTCAACAAATCTGCAACCTCTATAGGTACATCCTCTACTTCCTCTTTACCAACTTTTGGAATTAAAGAAAAACACACATGCTCATGCCTCATACAATCTAGGAATTTCCTTCCATCAACAAAAGTTATTCTTGCATTGCCACATACCTTTTCTTCGGTCTCCTTCAATGGCTTTAGCTTATGTCACACTCCATCCTTTGTCAGGGAATAGGTATTCACATGACCATCATGTACAACACATCTATCAAACTGCCACGGCCTACCCAACAACATGTGACATGCATCCATAGGTATGATATCACATAGTACCTCATCATGGTATCCACCAATATTGAACTTTACTAGGCACTGTTCACTGACCATGACCATGTGGTCATCCTGCACCCAGGCAATCTGATATGGATGCAAGTGTTTCTATCTCTTGAGTTGCAACTTTGTCATCATCTCTTCTGACACCAAATTGTCAGTGATTCCACTATCAATAATCACATCATAGCATTTACCCTCACACTTACATCTAGTGTGAAATAGGCTCCTCCTTTGCTCAAGTTTATTCTCACCACTTAACAACACTCTTCTGTTAATCAGTGTTTCTCCTCTTCCAGCATCTTCATCTACATGTGCAACTCTAGCCTAGCCTTCATTCGTCCTATTCATCCTTCCTTGGCATTGAGGACATTCAAATGCCCTATGAACTTCTTCTCCACAGTGAAAACATGTTCCACGGAAGCCTCCTCTTCCCGAACCTTGTCCTCTTCCTCTTCCTCTCTAATCTCTATTGTTCTGATCTTGGAAATGATTGGAATTGTTTCCTCTCCAATTTTGACTGCTACTGGCCTCATCCTTCTTTTTTGGATCTTCATTTCAACCTCCATATGACCATTCACCAGATTGTCCATTGTGACCTCTTCCATTTTGTCTACTCTTGAACTTCTTGTTCAGCTTTTCATCTACTTTTAGGAAAAATTGGTATGCCTCTTCAATACTGTTCATTCGAACTAGATTCAACTCTTCTTGAATGCTTGGCCTTAACCCATTAAGGTAATGAGAAAATTTCTCCTTATCAGCTTTCACATGGCTTGTTCTGATGAGGATTCGATAGAACTCCTTTGTATACTCCTGAACAGATCTCCCTGCCTGCTTCAAACTTTGCATCTTCTTCAGTAGGTCAAGCTCATAATCAATGGAAATGAACTGCTGCTTCAATTTATCCACCATTCGATCCCATCTTGTGATTTTATCTTTCCCTTTTCTATTTTTCTCCAACTGAATCTCTCACAACCAGATCTTAACATGACCTTTTAGTTTGGCCTTCATGAATTTGACCCTATCAGGATCCTCAATATCTTCATACTCAATATTCTTCACATTCATTGATCTAGTCGATCAACTCTTCTAGGTTAAGATTTCCTAAAAATGCAGGAACCTCGATCTTAGGTCTTTTTCTGATGTTGGAAATGGCCTAGAAAAGCCTTTCTTCTTCCTGATTCAAAATTTCACCTTCTTCTTCTTCTTGATCATCATTTCCTTCTTTGGCTTCATCCTCACTTTCATCTCTGACATTAAGATTCATTCCTCTACAAATCTCTTCTTGCAATGCTCGCACTTGTCTTAGGAGTGCTCTAACCTCAGGTGTTACAACACCAGCTCTTCCGCCACATTCCCTTCATGGAGGCATTTTCATGATGCGTGCTAAAACCCTAACCACAATCCTGGTGAAAACTACCTCACAGTTAGTGATCTATTTACACACTCAGGAACTCCTGCTCTAATACCACTTGATGAAGGGTGCTCCCCTTAATACCACAAACACATAATAGAAACAAAGAAACAACAACAATATGCAAGAACATAAAATTGGCTTCTTATTATCTCCACAAATGTGGAATTACAAATTTTAGAATTACAATATGCAAAGCCACATGGGCATTCCCTTTGCAATATTTTGTAGGGAAAAGCCTCGAATCAATACCTAGATCTACTACTCAGAACTGTCCTAGACAACACTATGGACCTTCTTTATATAGGCATTTTCCACCACCCGAGAAGGTTCTAGAAATTTAGCCCTTAGGGCCGACCAAACTTAGAATTATTTTATTTTTCAATTTATTACATCAAAGTCGGCTCAAAATAACTTTTGAAACCTAAACAAAAATTTTGAAGGAAAATTATTTTCTGCTATTTCAGGTGACCCAACTTTCAAAGACCATAAGTCATCACCCGTTGACCTGATTGACTATTATAACCCCAATTCGAAAAGGGCATGAGGAGCTCTCTTCAGCCAAAGTTTCAACCTCATCTGAGGCCTCTAAAGCCTTCAAAACTGAGTTCAAAGTTTATGTACCCTATTTCTAAAACCAAAAATTTTCAATATCTTCAAAACTAGACCTGATCTAGCCATGAAACTTTACTGGCAGACTGATATGACTGAGATGAACCTCCACATGTAAAATCAGAACATTGTAAGATCGTATGACCAACTTACTAAATAAAACAAGTTTCCATAAATAGCAGCTCTGCACAAGATAGCCCTTATTGAATACAAAAACAAAAATATTTTTGGGTGATTCAAGATTTCTCTTACACCCAGGATGCTCCTGCATCAGAATGTCTATTCAATGGTGGTGTCTAGTTGGTCTAATTAGATTTTGTTTAATGGAGAATGGGAATTCAAAGTTATATTTTAAGTCATTGGATGGATAGAGTCTTTCTATAGGTTTCCTACAGTAACTATTATCTGATTTAATAGTCAGTCCCGAAGCCACTACTCTGTGACTGGGTAGTCAGTCCTGCAACCACTACTATGTGACTGAGCATTAAGTCCTGCAACCACTACTATATGACTGGACAATCATCCTACAACAACTACTTGGTGATTCAAAATTTAACTTGCACCAAGTATGAAGACATCTATAACTACTGATATTAAATATGTTGCACTCTCAAAGAGACTTGGATATCCAATAATTAAGGGACCTTTACTTTCAGCTATTTGTCAAGTTTGAAGCTTCTCACAACAAAAAAAATGGTACTACATTTATGATTTCTATTTATCCATAATATTTATCATTTTTAGTAATTGATTATCTATGCATTGCACTATGTTTGGCAATTATCATTATTATAATTATATGCTTCAAAACTGATTTATTTTTCTACCCTCATACATACATTGTCATTCGAGGACAAATGACCTTTTAGTTGGGGGGAACATGTGTATACCTTGTGTTGTTGTCATAGACCATAGGGGGATGACATTTCCTATAAATTTTTATACTACCTCTTGTATTTATGATTATTTATACAAAAATAAGAATGATAAAGTGAAGAGAAATAAAAATGGAATCTCTTATGAAGGGATAACAAAGGGAAGAAAGTATGACTATGTGAAGTGTTGGAGATGACATAAAGAAATGATAAGAAGACTTAAGGAGATAATCAATAGAGAAGAAGTAAATTAACCATAGTCATGTCAAATAAAATTCTTTTTAATGATCAAATACACATGCATGAAATGTGTTATGAAGGATTGAAGTTGTCACATGATTTCATGCTAATAGCCTTCATGTCTATCTAATGCCTATCCCCTACTTGAGGACAAGAAGAATTTCAACTGGGGGGAATGATAAGCCTATAATTTGTCATATTTATGTCATTTTTATAACACTTTACATCATGTTTGTAATACCTTAACAAGTCATTTCCATACATTACCTTGATTTATGAAGCATTAACTATGATTAATGATTTATTGATTAGCATTTGCATGTCTAGCTAGTTAATGTTAAATTATGATGATTTATTATGATAAATGGTTATTATTAAATAATAAATATTTTGATATGATTAAAATGTTGTTTCGGAGATATTTGAGTCATTCATGCACCTAGAAAGAAGGATAAGCAAGTTGACACTTGTCAATATTCAATAGTTGTTGGAAATGTAGAAAAAGTCAAAAACCAGTTTTAGTAAAACATGCATATCTAACTCAATTCATAATAAAATTAAGATTTTATCAATGATTTGGAAAGATAAAAAAGAGGAGATTTTTTTTTAAAAAATGGTTTGATCCAATTAACAATAGTTAATGAGAAGCACTTATCTAAAGTTGACTAAGTAAAAATAGCTGTGTTTGAAGGCAACAAAAACTTAGGCTTGGTAAAATGGTCATATCTTCCATATTTATTAATGAAATCCAGATTTTAAAAATGATCTAGAAATAAAATAATGATGAGGACAACCTAGTAAAAGCGTTTGAGATAACACACAATAATAAAGGAGAACCATTCGTTTGAATTTGGTTGCAGGAAAAGTGGAACAAATCAGTAGACTTAGTCAAACTTATTTTATTTATTGAAATTTGAGCTATAAATTCAAAGGAGGTTGGATATGATTTGTATTTTAATTATGAACACAAAAAAAAACCCAAAAAATTAGTTTTTTCATAAAAGAGTCCAAACAAACTCTTTTCCCAATAAGTCAAGAAGACAAGTTGCAATAGGACTCTGCTTCTTAGCCATTGTTTTATAATAAGTCTCTTCCTTGTAAAAAAAGAATGATGAGACACATGTTAGATGTTTGTTAGGGATTAAATAAGTCTATATATTTAAAATTATAATCAAGCAAAGAAAGGAGCAAGTGGTATTTGTTCATTAGCTTTAGAGAGTCATCATTTTGTAGAAGGAAATTTGTAACAACAACAATAATTCTAATAGTAGTAGCTAATTACATTTTGATGGAAGCATCTTACTCATGTATGATGTTTTAAGGACATATATTAGAGTTTAAATTATCTAAGAAAGGTCCACTTATGATAGTTTTTACCTTTGGTACTTATAGAAGTAGAACACATAGCAAACTGTTGTGTATTACACAGTTTCCTGTAGCCATTACTGTGCAGTTAGAATCATTTCCATCATTGTTATACTTTTAGTTTTGCAATGATAGAATAACTTAGAGAATCCCATAGTGCATATACTTTGCAGACCTATTTCAAGCATATGTCCTCAGATTGATAATTTAAATGTACCTTCACAATGATGAGATAACTACTTAGCATGGATGTCCAATCCCTAAGTTATGGTTCTAAAGCCTAGTTATTAAAACCATTATAGGAGCCCAATAATCCTCATGCCTATGCCATCCCATTCTTCTCTAGTTAGATTTTCTATCTTGGTCTTCGGTGGGTGTCTTAGGGATTTTGTCTTGTTATTTGTTGGATACCCGGTGACCACATGTATGACATCTTTTGAGATCTTCACTGGTTCATCCAACCATATCTTCCCTTCATGTACTCATCTTAGTACAATCCTTGTCCATTCCATTTTAAAATCTTTCATAAAATACAGTGCGTTGGTTAACCCTTTGACCTCCAAATGTTTGTGCTCGTCCTTAAGTTTTCCATCAGTGTAAAGTTCTTGGTAAGTGGCCTGGAGCTTGAAGTTGCCAATCTCATTGATTTTGTAATGTATGTATGACCTAATGTCCTTCACTAGTAGAACCCTAAGTGGTGTCAAGGAAAATGTACCCTTGTCATTGGTTTGTGAAGCAACTTCCAGATGAAGTTTGTAGTTAGGTTATGTTTATGTCACAGTCTTGATCAATGTTACCTTCTTCCCTTTTTCTTACTTGAATTGAGTGGATTGTGAAGTCAATGCCTTCATGACTATAAATTTAGAGCTTTTGAAAATCTTCATGCTGGCTTCTCGGTTACCTTCTAGACCTCCTGAATTGCTTCCAAATGCTTTGTGAAACACTCAATCTTCTTGAAATATTGGAATCAAGTTGCTCAATCGACTTTTCTCTATTTATCTCTGGTTTTCTCTTGAATGCAATGTGATCAAATGAGTTCATTTTCCATGTATTTATATCCAAAAACCTTGTTTGGCTTACGTGCAGTGCATTAAATGCTTTTCTAGAGCTACTATTTGGTTAACAATAAAATCACTTGGTTAAATCAATAGATACTTCAACTCGGTGAACACTATCAATGTTTAATTGACTGTGCAACTCAATTATTTTTTAACACTTTCACCGACTGGAAATTTCTTACTTGGTCCAGGTTAACCGACTATGCTCATTTCAAGTAAATAATATATAACACCCTAGTGCATCTTAATTCATTCTGATTTGGTATTCATTCGATAGATACAAGGAACTGTTGTAAGATATAACCGATTGAAATTCAGTTCCATACTTGATTTTCTTAGGTGGAGGTGGTAAGATCACCTAATCCAAAGGATGAGGTGTCACCAACTGTTGTGCTTGTTCCTCCATTGTCACATGTTTATATTCTCCACATTTGGTTCCTTATCCTCATGATTCCTTTAATGGTATTCTCACTTGCATCAATACTCGATCTCTGTTGCTCGGTCTCTGCAGTCTCTGCCTAAATGACCAACCTTATGACAATGCAGAACTGCCATTCTAAAATTTGTCCAGTTTTGAGATCTTCCTCTCCAGTGCATTCTCATGCAATTTACTACAATATGACCATATCTACCACATGTTGACAACTAGACCAAGTGTTGTAATCCCAGGTATAAGCATTACATTGTCTTCTTGGTTGATATGTCTTGTTTTGTCCTTTAGGGTTCCAGACTTGTTTCATTTTTGTCCTGCATTCCTAAGATATATGTCCATGCATGTTGCAAGTATGATGGTGCTTTTACATATAGTGTTTCTTAGGTGACTTATTTAGTTTTGATCAACACTCATGTGCTTGATGTCCATACTTGTTACAATTATAACAATAACCATCAAATTTAGGAGTAGATTTTAGGAATACCTTTAGCTTTACTTATGCAAATGTTTGATGTGTGAGCTAGTTTTCCACAGTGATAGCATGAGAAATTATTTGGCCTTGGATTTTCATAAGCATTCTTTTTTTTAGCTTTTTTTGATGACTCTTCCTACTTGGTATAACCTAAACCAATAGTGCTATCAAGTATTCTTTAACTGTTTAGAAATTCATCCATCCTTTTAGTACTTTCTTCAATTTTCTTTATCATCTAATTATGTTTTTGTTGCATCTTAACTTCATTCTTCAGTCTTTCATTATCTTCCCTTAATTCACCAATATCTTCCAATCTTCTAGTAAGTTCATTGTTCACTTGGTTGATTTCCTGACTCATGAAAACCATCTGATTGGAAATTTCAAAATGATGCTCAGTAAGCCTTAGTATTTCAGATTCCTTTTCTTCCAACTTTTCAGTCATTTATCTTCTATCTTCAATATCCAAATTCCTTTCTTGTTCAACCTGTCTTTCATTGTTCATGATATCAATCATTCTTACTATTTGAGTCTCTTGTCCAATTTGTAGTGCTTTCACTTGTTTAGTAAGGTGCTAATTCTTTTTAGATAGATATGATATTGTTCCTTCAAATGCATCAGATATGATTCTAGGTCCTTCAGATAATTCCTCTATCTCCTCTTCTTGATAATTAGTCTCATTGTGCCGAAATGCCAATTCCTTCCTTTTGATTAGTAAATCTCTCAGTTTTTCTCTGGCATCCTTAAGCTGTTCCATGAGAATCTACATCTCCAATCTCTGATTTTTAATAGTCTTATCAAGCTTATACCTTTCCATCCTTAAGATCTTTTCTCTTCAGTGATTAAACTTCCTCAACAAGAGAACTAGCTCTGATATCAATTGTTGGGATTATGGAAAGGTGAGTTACTGAGAGGGGATGGGTGAATCAGTAACCCTAAAAACTTTTTCCCTTAAAAATTTAAAGATAAGTTTCTTAATTAACCAATTGAAGCATTTACTATCTTCATACATTAAATAACATAACTAAAATGTAAATACTTGTAATATAATTAAATAAGCACACATGAAACTTCATACACATAGCACTAGTATTTTGGTATCGCATAAACCCTTTTTAGAAGGTAAAAACTATAGTGGGGATGGAAACCAAAAAGCTTCAATACTAAAGTAAATAAAGTTTTTGGTTAAGGCTACAAAGATTGATCACTTCTGATGATCTTACCCTGTTAGGAGTAACATAAAAGATCAACTAGATCTACCTAGTTAGACAATTTTAGAAACACTCTTCAAGTGTGTACTCAGTTAAAAGATTTTACATAAGATTGTTAATTCTACTCTATTGGGAGATTTTATCTATCACAATTACTAGAGAGTAATAGTGAAATATGATCTAGTTGAAGCAACTTAATTTGTTGATATCAGATCATTTAAGTAAAATTATGAAATCACCTTACTGTGATGAACGTGTCTTTCAATATTGCTCAGTAGCCTTGTAACTATTTTTGATAAAACTGTATACTCTATCAAAATCCTTTCAACATAACCCTGTCAGATCTTCAAATGTTTCCCAATAGTAGCTACTTCATATGTCTATGTTCTCATTAAAATTGACATCTTTCCAATGCTTTAAAATCATAATGATTTGACCTAATTAGGGTTGTGACACTGTCTAAAAAACCTAAGATCAACAATCCAAGTGAATAACCTAAAACATAATTACATGGAAATCATTAATCATTAAATGATTACATCCATATTTAATATTAACCTCAATCTCTGTAAACCATTTTCTAGCTCGGTAAAAAGTTGTTCGACTTGATTTATGTGTCATTCCAAACTTTTATGTCAACTTTGGAATACTCGGTAAATGTTGTGTCTCTGCCTCGACATAATACTGATGCTCAGTAATCATGTTTGTTTGGTGACTACTGTACTCAATAATCTCTGTTCTCAATGACTATGCTTGTAGTTATGATCAACTGAACTATCTTGCTCTGTTTACTGACTATATGAATGATACTAATGACAACTCTTAATGCAATTAGGAGTAACATTGAAGAAAGATTGCTGGTCTCGAAAGAATAAAGGAGACAAATAAGAAGGTAACAAGGAGGCAAATGTGTTAAGTAATAAATCCGAAGATGATGTTTTTCTTCTTTCTTTAGAAAGTGTTGATGATTCATGGGTTTTAGATTCAGGGGCTTCATTTCATGCTATACCCCATAGAGGTTATTTTCTTGATTATGTCCAAGGGGATTTCGGGCTAGTTTATTTGGGAGATAATGAATCCTATCAGATTGTTGGAAAGGGGAAAATTAAGATTAAGTTGTAGAATGGGAATCATTGGCTAGTACAAGAGGTAAGACATGTTCTAAGGCTGAGTAGGAATTTAATTTCAATAGCGAAACTGGGTGATGAGGGTTGCATGATTACTTTTAATGATAGAAATTGGAAGGTTTCAAAACATTCTTTAGTCATAGCAAAAGGTGTGAAAGTAGGAACCTTATTGTTAATATGATTTAGAACAAGAGAGAAGGGGGGTGAATAAGTTGTTCTCAGGTCCAGATGTATAAAACAAACTTTAAAACTCTTCAACAAATAAGATCTAACAACCAACAGCTACTCGGTCATTACTGATTGCATAACAGAAACATATAATAGTGCAGTCCACTTATCCAATAGCATCTAACTTGTAAAACACATAAATGTTCAAACCAAAACATTCACACAAGTATCAACACCAAGATTTATAGTGGAAACCCAATTTAGGAAAAACCACTTTGTAACATGTTCCTATTATGTTCACTCTTTTGAAGTGAGCTCGGTGAAAAGTCAACCCTGTCAAAGGTTACAAACACACTGTCAGGTGTGACCTGGCTAAAGGATTTAAAGCACTCTGTTAAAAGTGCACCTTTTTATAGGACTTACATACACTCCATTAGAATTCAACATTGTTCAAAGGATTTATACCTATGACTGTTAGGTCAACCTCTGTTAAAAGGATTTTGACTGATACAATGGTTAGAAAGTAGCAGTAATATTGATCTGAAAAACATACAACTCACTTTACAAATATCAAATCCAATTTCATACACTTATGCTGGCTTACTGACTATGAACCTTTACCATCCCCATCACTGATCTTCTTAGAACTCTCTTTAAGCAATCACAACACTTCTCCTTCAGCCTTCTTTGCTAGACAGTCAATAACACTTCCAGCATCCTCTATCTTTACAACCTCTAGCTTAGGTTTCCTTAATACTTCCTCCATTAGGTCAATACATCTTTTGCTGCTTAATCTCCTTCATAGATCTTAGGGTTAGGTCAGATTCATTGAATCCATCCTACTTTATGTTCTTTGGCTATCCTTCTAGAAATATCTCAAATCTCTTAATAGATTTACAATAAAATGTTTTACAGTGCATTAAATACTTTCATACAATCAATAAATAAAGCCAACAAGTTTTCCATAATCCAAGAATTCAACGATGTCAGCTGGAAA
Organism: Chamaecyparis obtusa; assembly: GCA_027943335.1. NCBI lineage: Eukaryota > Viridiplantae > Streptophyta > Pinopsida > Cupressales > Cupressaceae > Chamaecyparis > Chamaecyparis obtusa. The sequence continues at coordinate 218,582 of BSBK01007698.1, forward strand.
TTTGAATTCTCCCTCAAATGAAAAATACTAACTCTCGGTCAATATTGTGTTCAACTTCTCGGTCTTCACTAGAAAGCTTGGTCACCTCAAAAATTATTTCCTCGGCTAATACTATCTTCCTCAGCAATTAACTAGTGTTCGGTCAACACTGAATTTACTCGGCATATACTAGATTTCTTCACTTTTGCTTGGTTAAGCCTACTAGTTTAGTCTTCATTCTTACTTAGATAAACAATACATTATCTTATCATTGTGCCACATAATCAAGTACTCATTGAAGTATCAAGATAACTCAACCTTTCCTTAGGTGCTATTGTTACCAACCTTGCATTTCCCCTTAGCAACAGTCAAATTGATATAGTACTTTCTTAAATAACAACAGTCTTACCAATTAATGTTTGACATCAATGACAATACAACAATTGCTTCAATTGCAGTTTCCAACAATCTCCCTCTTTGGCATTGATGGAAACACCATATGAATATCACATGAATTACTAACCAATCCAAAACTTATTTGTCCATTAGAAATATTTATAATATCCTTAGCTTCATCCTAATACAAAATCATTTAGCCATGCTTGTATGACCGTCCACTGAATCTCTCCCTCTTTCTTGATCTTCTCATTCTATGTATTCATCTGTGATCATCTCCCTCTTTGACAAAAATGCCAAAGCAACAACTAAAAAACATACATCCTACAGATGTAGATATCATCTTTTCAGTTTAGTAACAATATTTCTCCCTCTATCATCTTTGCTTATGACTGATTCTTGGCTTTGCTGTTCTTTTCACAACTCTAGGCTACTCCTAAAGTGTGACCTATTTTTGCATAAACTTGTTAGATACTCTTTGCAACACATTTGATGCAGTGCTCCTAGCTTGACTAGGTAGCCTCAATTAGGGGAAGGACCCCTAATTGACTTCTCAGGTATTCATGAGCTTCTTTAGGTAAAGCCTTAGTGAATATGTCTGCTAGTTGTTCCTTTGTATTCACATATTCCATTCGGACCTCTTTATCTTGTACCAGTTCTCTCAAGTAATGATACTTGATGGCAATCTATTTGGTCTTTGTGTGCATCACTGGATTTTTAGAGATGTTGATAGCACTTTTGTTGTCACAGAAAATGACAACTGGTTCAGTGATTTCTTCTTTCATGCCTACCAACAATTGCTTTATCCATATCAAGTTTGAATAGTTCACAGCTGCAACCACATACTTAGCTTCAGCAGTAGATTAGGAAATGCAATTTTGTTTCTTGCTTGTCTAGGAAACTAATCTCTATCCAAGAAAGAAAGCTCCACCACTAGTACTCTTTCTGTCATCTACATTTCTTTCCCAATAAGCATATGTTATGGCACAGTGATCAAGATAAATCATTTTGGGTGACATTCATGTTTTGTATTTTGTTTGTTGAGATAATTACAAAGGTAATTATGCATCTACTTAGAAATCATTGATCCCTATGTAATACCTAGAGCTAATCAGAAATTAGTAAGGCTTAAGCAGCAAAAGGAATTAATCTAAACCATAGATCTTGAATCATGAAGATGTTTTGTTGATTATATAAGTTCAAGATCTAAACCCTAAAACGTAGTAAGAGAAGGATAGTGTATGTGAATGGAATGAGTAGAAAGGCATATTCAGTGAAGTATTCAGACAGGATTCAGTGACCAAGCTAAGTAGTGAAAGGACAAAATAGAGATAAATCTGATAGAAGAGATCAATACAATACAGTAAAGAGAAGATCTGTAATATGCATACAGTGCAAACCGAAAGATCAAGTATTGAGACATTCTAACTAGTGTATCAGGGTAAATCTCTTAAATAAGTAACATAATAGAGATAAATCTGATAGAAGAGATCAATACAATATAGTAAAGAGAAGATCTATAATCTGCATGCAGTGCAAACCAAAAGATCAGGTACTGAGACATTCTAACTAGTGTATCAGGGTAAATCTCTTAACTGAGTAGTCCTAACAGACTTTTTGTAATCTCTTAACCGAGTGCTTACTTTGTTGTAAGTTTCAAATCCTTTAGCAAGGTAGATTGATTAAGTCTTTTAGCTCCACCACTAGTACTCTTTAGTCATAGAAAAAGGTGTGAAAGTAGGAACCTTATATCTTTGTACAAGTCATACTGTTCCTTCTACTTTAATTGTTTTAGAGAAAAATGAATGTTCAGGAACAATTGTTGTAGTTGAACATGAAAAACATCAAACAATTGCTGTAGATTCTAACACAACACTATGGCACAATAGACTTGGGCACATGAGTGAAAAAGGTATGAAATTACTTTATTCAAAGAAAGTTTTACCAGGTCTAAAATGTGTCAATATGGATTTTTGTGAAAGTCGTGTGTATGGAAAACAAAAGAGAGTTAGTTTTGTGAAGAATGGGAAGGAAAAAAAAAAGAGTAATTAGAGCTTGTGCATATAGATATATGGGGACCAACTTAGGTATCTTCACTTGGTGGCTCTCTATATTATGTTACATTTATAGATTATGCAACAAGAAAAGTATGGATTTATTTCCTTAGACATAAATCTGATATATTTCAAAATTTTAAGAAATGGAAATGCTTGGTTGAGAATGAAACTGGTAAAAGGCTAAAATGTCTCAGATCTAATAATGGTGGTGAGTATTGCAGCACATAATTTTAATAGTATTATTCCTCTAATGGTATTCGTAGGCAAAAAACTATACCAAGGACTCCACAAGAAAATGGAGTGGTTGAACGCATGAAGAAGACAACAATGGAGCATGCAAGGAGTATGAGGTTGCATACTAGGCTATCCTTAAACATGTGGGTAGAGTCTGTAAATTTTTTTGTTTATTTAATCAATAGAGGTCCCTCCAATCCTTTGGGTTGTGGTATTCTAGAGGAAGATGCATAGACATGTAAGAAGGTGAGTTATTCTTTTCTCAGAACCTTCAATTGTAAAGAATTTGCACATATAGATTTTTAAAATAGAACCAAGCTAGAAGCTAGGTCAAAGAAAAGTGTATTTTTTGGATATGACATTGATGAATTTGGTTATAGGCTTTGGGATTTTGAAAATTATAAAATTGTAAGAAGCAAGGATGTCATATTCAATGAGAAAGTGTTGTACAAAGATCTGTTGTAGCAACACGAGAAGAAAGAAAATGATTATGTAATATTGGATGATATTCCAAAAGATGATGTTCCAGTAGTTCCTTATGCTCTGTAACAAAAGAAATAACAAATACCACAAACCCTAGTGAATGTTAGATGGTTAACAAGGTTGAGTAGACCTCCAGAAATATTTTATCCCTCTTTGTATTCTATTTTATTAATAGATGTTGGTGAACCATAATGTTATGATGAAGTTGTGTAGGTGGATACAAAGCTTCAATGAGAGTTTTCAATGATAGAGGAAATGGAATCCTTGCTAAAAAATCAAACTTGGGATTTATGTAAGTTACCTGCAGGTAAAAGGGCTTTACAGAATAAATGGGTTTACAGGTTGAAAGAAGATGATGGAGGTAAGAAAAGATTTAAAGCTAGGTTAGTTGTAAAAGGTTTTGCACATAAAAAGGGCATTGATTTTGATGACATTTTTTTTCCAGTTGTTAAAATGACTTCTATTTGTACTATTTTAAGTATTGTGGTTACTGAAGATTTGAATTTAGAGCATCTTGATGTTAAATATCTTTTCTTCATGGTTATTTGGATGAAGAAATATATATAGAACAACCACAAGGATTTGAGGTCAAAGGTAAGGAGAACTTAGTGTGCTGATTGAAGAAAAGTTTATATGTCTTGAAGCAAGCACCTCGACAATGGTATCTTAAATTTGATAGTTTTATGCATGAGAATGGATATACTAGGCATCATTCAGACCATTATGTTTATTTTAAGAGGTTTGATGATGGTAGCTACATTATTTTATGTTTATATGTTGATGATATGCTTATAGCCAGGTCCAATATGGATCACATTAAGGGATTGAAACAATAGTTAGCACACTCATTTGATATGAAGGATTTGGTGGCAGAAAAAAAAAATCCTTGGTATATGTAGAGATAGGAAGCACAAAAAAATGACTCTATCTCAGGTTTCTTATATTGAGAAGGTGTTGCAATGTTTCTCTATGGAGAATGCCAAAGCTATTAGTACACCTTTGCCTGGTCATTTGAAATTGACTAAGGAGATATGTCCAAAGACACCAGAAGAGGAGACTAAAATGTCCATGGTACCTTATGCTTCAACTATAGGAAGTTTCATGTATGCTATGGTATGTACTCAGCCAGATATTGCACATGTAGTGGGAGTTGTTAGAAGGTCTACGGGTCATCTTGGGATTGACCATTAGAATGTAGTGAAATGGATTCTCAGATATTTGAGAGGAACATCCAGTAAATGTTTACATTTTGGGGGCTCTACTACTGATTTACAAGGCTACGTTGACTCATATTTGGTACGGGATCTTGATACCAAGTGGAGTACTATAGGATATGTATTTTCTATTGGTGGGACAACAACACTTTGGATTTCTTGGTTACAGAAGGTGAATGCTTTATCCACTACCGAGGTAGAGTATGTTGTTGCTATAGAGGAAACCAAGGAGATGATGTGGCTTCAATTCTTCATGGAGGAATTAGGACACCCACATATGGATAATTATTTATTTATAGATAGCCAGAGTTCCATTCATCTTGCCAAGAATTCTACTCTCCATTCAAAGACAAAACACATACAGTTGTGGTACCATTTCATTTGGTCAGTTTTGGATGATGGATAGTTAAAGTTGGAAAAGATACATACAGATGATAATCCAACTAATATGTTTACAAAGGTAGTAACAAGGGAGAAGCTGAAATCCTCTTTAGCTTCAGTCAGTCTTCTAGACTGAACAAAATAAAGGAAAAACTAAGTCTAGGATGGTTCAATCCAGTGGGAGCCTCATGTGGTAGTGGTATTGCTACATGACTAGTCTCCAAGTGGGAGATTTTTGTTTAGTGTGGAGCCTAATTGATCACCAAGTGGGAGATTTTTGTTTAGTGTGGAGCCTAATTGATCACCAAGTGGGAGATTGTTGGTCTTTGGTGACTAATTAGGGAAGTACTGTGCACTTTCAATGTATCCTTTCCAGGGTTTGAGGCTATTTTTAGCTATTTTTTGGGTTGACATGTTGTAATTGATTCTAACGCTAAAGTGGAAAAAATATTGTATAAAATGGCTTAGGGTTAGGGTTTTCATTAAGTATGTTTTTAGCAGCTTCTTGTAGTGGTATTGAGTTGTAAGGGATTGCAGATTGTAATTAGGTTGTAATCACTGTATAATAAGAATATTGGACTTGTTGTTGGTGGATGTAGCCTAGGGATTAGGTGAACCACGTTAAATATTTATGTCTTTGGTTCTCTTTTGTGTGGTTTATTATTTTATGATATTGGTCATATTTGCATGTAACTATTATTTATGTCTTGTTAATCCTAACATTCAGTGGTTCTATCTTTTCTTTCTTCTTCTCTCTCAGTGTGGAAGAAGACCTTGTTGATGTTCTTACACCAATTGGACTAGGGGTCTTTTTTGTCATTTTTCTCTTCTTCCCCTTAACCTTCGATGGTCCAACTTCTTCTTCTTCAATAGGAATTCTCAAATTCTCTGATAAAGTACTAACATTTCTACTATTTTTTCTTAGGGCCTTAGGTATCACTATACCTAGTTTGATTTTGTTCTCCACTTCCTCATAAGTGCCATGCCATACCAAGTGGCTCTTCTGTCAATAGGTTTCTCTAATAATCCTTTAATTTATATTGATGCAACATAAATATCCATTTTGTATCCCATAGGTGGTAGCCACATGGTTCTAGGCTCCACAACTCTCACTATACACCTACCAGTATCTACTTCAAAACATAAATCATCCTTATGTTCTTTCACAAGCTTGGGTGGAATCCTATATCTCTTATGCATCTTAGTTTGAAAATTTGTAAAGTAATCATTCATCACCATGTCAAAATTATCTCCGATACTTTGAATAAACTCTTTAATTTGATATATTACCAATTTATTTGCTTTCTACACTATTTCACTAATTGTTGGAAAGTTCTGAAAATAGAAAAATATGCATACCAATAGTGATCCAAACTTCAATGTGTTTATTTTTGCCTCCTTGATTGTATTCATGTCATCATCCAATTGTTTCAACAATATCTCACATAGATTTATCTTCATGTCCTTCTTTAAAATCTTGTATGCTATATCAACTACTCCACAAGGCACGCTGTCTACCTGAGATGACTGGAAGATTCAGTAAGATATTATGTTACTCATGAATCTTAGCTCGTGATCATCAACAATGAATAATTTAAGACCTCTACTATCCCATTTGGCATGAGTAATCTCACACAATTTATTCTTGTCTATTTTCTTATAGGCTCTTAGTCTATCATCGACCAAATATCCAATGACAATATGCAATATATCTTTTGTGATCTTTACATGCACATCGAGCCACATTAACTAATCATGTAATTGGATTAGAACTATTCTCATCCATTCCTATTTAAAGACTATTAGTACATGCATGGCATGGACCAAACCCTTGGTTTCTAGATGTATGTGATCATCTTTCAACTTTCTATTAACACATAGGCTCTTGTAGGATGTATCAATTTCCTCTCAACAAATATCCTCTATCTTGTAATGTATGAAGGTGCGAATGTCTTTAATAAGTATAACTCTTGCTGGAATTGATGATAGGGCTCCAAATTTATTGACTTTAGCAGCAACAACATGTGGCAACTTATATTTTGGATTAACAGGGTCAATCTTCTCCACAACATCGAGCTTTTGAACTTTGGGTGCCATGGATTCTTAGAAATGATCTTTCAACTGACAGGGTTTCACTTAAATAATAATTCAATTGTTCTAACACAACTTGGAAAACACCATAAATACCTTGAATACACTTGACAAAGCTTATATTTTCCTAAATAACCACTCAGATGATCTTGGGAGACTCGTATTTGCACAATGCTTCAAATGCTCACAAAAGTGTAAGGTGAAAATAAAATAACACGACCTCTATTTATAGTTTTTCTTCAATTAGTGTTTCCAATGACTATAGTTTTAGCATTAAATGCTCTTTGCCAACTCCCTTTTCACCGATGACCAAATACACTTTCCTTTCACCGAATGGAACAAAATAACTTATATCCTTACCAATCAAAAAATGAAATGTCAACTTCAATCATATATCCAAATGCATCTAAATATGCTAATATGGATATCTGCACAAGTTCTAGGAATCGATTTGAGATAGAATTTTAATTATCAGCTCCTACACATACCTTTGAACAATTAAGTGAAGATAGGTGCACCTAATCTAGGGGATGTGGTGCCATTAGTTGTTCCAAGTTCAGTTACATCATCTTGGGACTTCCTTCTCCATGTTCTATTTATCTGATATCTTATCCCATTAATCTTAATTCTTGAGTATTTTCACTTGGTTGTTCCTCGGTTGGAGATTTTCCTCAGTACCTGTAGTCTTTAGCTAGGTGACCGACCTTGTGACAATGAAAACAAGCCATCCCAAAGTTTCTCCATGACCTTCTATTGTTCCTTCCATGCATCAAAATGCAATTTGCAACAATGTGACCAAATCTCCCACATGCAGTACAAGTGATTCTTGTATTATAGTCCCATGGTATAGTTGCTCCTTTTTAGTTGTTTGCAATATTCTATCAGTTAGGGATCCATTTCACATTATTTCTTTGTGACCTGAATTCTTCATATTTGTGACCATATATTTGGCAATTGTTACAGTAACCATTGAAGCTTGGTGTGAGGCCTACCCCAACCCTTCATAGTTTAGTGCAAACACTTTTGTGATATTTTCGATTTGGAGATATTTAGACTTACTGAACATGTGTTATTATTTGAGGATTGATAAATCCTATGACCGCTATCCTATACTTTTATTTAGTTGAATATTGTGCTTAGTCAATGCTTTATGATGGTTTATTCAGATGCACCTATGTTTAGAATTATGATTTGGTGGTGCAGTATGATGGTTATATTGGCTGTTATTATGCTGTAAACTTGATTTAGGAGTTTGTGTTTATGCATATTGAAATCAAATGCAGATGTTATTTAATTTATGATGAAACATTGGAAAATGAAAATGCTAGTTGATATGTGTTTTATTTATATCATTTATATTTCTATGTTATTTTGGTATTTCTTGGACCTACTAATGTTTGCAATGAGTATGCAAGAAATTGACCACAGTTCTAAAAAATAGGGAATAAAGAGTGGACCTATGTGTTATCAGTAAAACTAAGGCTCTGTCTAGTGAAGAGACAAGAACATCATTGTCACATTATTTTATTTGTAAAAGTAATGTTGCATGGTTGTACTTAATTAAGTAAATGTGAATTTATGTTAGTCGTGCTATGTGAGTAACATGTAATTTATGCAGTGTCATTTGACACGTGTATAAGATGTATTGGTATGACTTGTCCTTGTAACTAGGATAAGTATGACACCAACTAGAGGGTTAGCATGTAGAGTTCCCATGTTACCCTAGGGTTAGGAGGCCTCTAGATGGGTCAAAGTTAGTTGAACCCATGGGTTTACTATAAGTAAGGTTTTGGAGGGTTAAATAAGCTTCTAGAGGATAGTTTGGATAATATTTAAATACCCCACTTGGTATACTAGGGGTTAGGGGTCAATTATAGTCATTAGGAGGCCCAAGACTCATAAATTAACCCTTAAAAGTACCCCCCAAAGTCAAGATATGAGTTTAGGAGTTTTGAGAATTTGGGCAAGCCATCTTGTCAACTCCATTTAGTATTCGAACTTCATTTATGAGGGGATAAGATATTTGGAGATTTGATTTTGGAGTACTCTTTCATTTATGTCTGTAGGTTAGTTGTTGAGTAGGAAAGCCTATTAGAGAAAATTTTGAAGATTTTTTGGTTGTTCACCCACTCTCTACTTTTAGAGACTTAAAAGTTCTGGAAAAAGGTTTTTGGAGAAAAGCATAGGAAAGTGGAAAAGAATAGGAAAGTGGAAAAGATCTTCACATACTTGTTGGTTTTATCTTGTGCATTGGATCTTAGGTTGGTGTTATTACTTGTGTGTGTCTTATGTTAAATAAAATATGGTTTGTAAAGAAAGTTGTATGCTCTTTCTTGGTGATTTTTGTGTTCTTGTTGAGAACCCCCACTGTTGTTCATGGGATTTTTGTTACTTTTTGAAAGATTGGTTTCTTTTGTATTTGTATTGGAATTTTTAATAAGGGTGTTTCAAGGCACATTCATTCTTGGGAGGGAAGAGTAACCTTGAGGGGTAAAGGGTTTAGTGACAACCTTGGTTAGTGTAGAGTCTGCCCATGTGTGGGAGGGATAAACATGGATGTTTTTGGTCTCCATGATGCCAAGCTTTGCCTACAGGCATTTGGGGGCTATAAGGAGTTTTGTTGGTTAGAAGCCATGGTTACTTTATGAGGAGGATTGTGGAAAAGGAAGATGTTTTGAGCCCATTTGTGGCATTTGTTTTGTTATGTCTTAGCATTATCCTCTTAGGTATCTAGTCCACTTTCACCCCATATTAAAGGTCTTCTGAAGGCTTTAGTGTATGCCTTTGTTACGGGAAGTTTTGTGTTCTTTTGTTGGAAAATATTGTTGTAAGAATTGTTTATTTGTTACTTGTTCACTCTTTACTCCCCAAACTCGGGGGTGGCCTTGTAAAGGCCTAGGTTGGGAGGTGAGCCTCCATGGTCAACCTTGTTTTACTATAGGATCCTTGTTGCAAGATGATAAATAAAAGAAACATTGTGTGGAGCCAAAGGGCTGGAAATATTTCATAATATGAATCCTTGGTGTATGCACCCTAAAATGGTCACCTAGACTTTGGGCCCCCATTCAGTAATTTATCAAATCCCTGAATCAATATTTTCAAAAATCAACATTTTTCAATTATATCAATTTCCTTGATCAAATCCTAGTTTATCATTTTTGATTATTTGCCTTGGGCTAACCATTTTATCCTAAGTCTTTATTTATTTAAAAAGAATATTTCCTCCCCTTTTAATAAATAAAAAGCCCCCACCTTTTCCTCTTATCCTAAGTTGCACAAATAAAGCATTATTCTTGTTTTATAAAAAGGAGAAAAGAACTTTTTGTCTTATATGGACACAAAAGTCAACTCTTATTTTCTCATTGAAGGATATTTGTGCACATGGATTGCTCCTCTTTGATGCTCCACCATTGATTAAGTCTTTTTCCTCTTAATCTCCATGGTCCATTTCTCCTCATTTCCTATAAAAGAAGAGCTCTCTTCCTCATTTTTAGGTCATTCACTTTTATGCTAACTTTATGCTGCAAGAATTTTTGAAGACTTTGAAGCTTTTTGGAGATCATTGTTGCATCACATCTTGGCTTTCTTCATTGCTTCATAGTTTAGTTTTCATTCTTGCATAGTAGCTTCATATTTCATGCTTTCATAGTTTAGATTTCCTTTCATGCTTTAGAATAACTCATCTAGTTTAATAGGAAGGATTGTAACACTTTCTATTTCCATTTCATAGTTTAGATTGTACTTTCATTTTCATAGCATAGCTTGCATATTTTCATCTTCATTCTTAGCTTACTTGCATTGCATTTCATTTGATTCTTGGAGATATTGGCATTCTTGCCCTTGTCTTCATTTGAATCTCTCATTGTGTGGTTGATTAGCAAGGTCATTAAGCCTATTAGCTCTAGCTGAGAGCAATTTTAAATCTTGCAACTCCATACATACAGAGCTATGGATCAATTTTTGAGACCTCATTCTTGAGTGTTCTTGATTGTAATGATCCATATAAGTGCATTATTTTGTGTGTACACTTGGATGTTCTGTATTTTGAATTAAAGTCAAAAGTGAAGTAGCTTGCATGCGTAAGCCTTCTATATTTTATCAAGTAATAGTAATAATTTCTTAACTATTATTATAGTTTCCTGTTGAGTTAAAAAAGAAGAAATATTAAAGTTTTGGTATTCTATATATTGTCAAAATTTTCAAATCTATGTTTAGAAATGTAAAGTGCTTGATTCTTAATTTGAATTTATATCTCAATATTTTTTTTTAGCTACTAGAATAGTAAGCTTGAAAATAAAAATCAGTCTTGAAACTTTCAATATGTAAGTTTGAAACTATATTCACGATTTAATGGGTTTTCTGATTCATTCAATGTGATGTAAATATCGATTGTGAAATTCTGTTACTATTGCATAGGACAAGAAGTTTTAGTAAATTTTATGATTCACTCAAGGATTGTAAATATTCATTGTAAAATCTGCTACTATTGTGAAAATCAAAGATTTAAAAAGGACTGTATTCTGAGAATTAGTTGCTTCAATTATTATTACTTAGATGGAATGAAAAATCTGGTTCAAAACTAGGCTTACTGGATTGGTTAATGTATGTGGAAAAAGGAAGCAACTCTGTATTTTTCCTATTTAAAGAAGAATGAAATCACAGATAATTTAGATATTCTAGAAATATATATATATATACTATGTCTTAAGGAGATGAGTTACTATTTTTTAAAAGTTTGTTCTTCCTGTGCACCAAACTCGTCCTTGATGATTTGTTGATTTGATTAAGTCTTTTTGTTATAGAGTCGACTATTCTTTTTGGGATTTGTTTTTTTCCCCTTGGCTTTTTGGCCTGCATTTTTCTTAATTTTTGACCATGTGGAAAGACTGTTATCTTTTTCCACTAAGGCAGAAATCACACCTCCTACCTTCAAAACCCGAAGTCAACTTATTCGATGTTTTTCCTTTATCTTTTTGGGCACTTATTAAACCTTGAGTCAAAATATCAAAAATTATATCACCTTCATTTCATTTCCGATATTTTGCATTCCAACTACCTTTTTTCCAAAAAGGGAGATGGACTTAATTGATTTTCTTTTCTTCCTTTGTCTTCGTGAAATCTTATCACTTGCATTGGAAATTTGAAATGCACCTCTTGCTACATTATGAGATTTCACACTCCACCTTCTTCTTTTCTGAAAGAGAAAATAAGACTTAACCTTTTCTTCAAATTTGATCTTTCCCTTTAAGTTTTGGCTTTCTCTCTCTTGCGTCGAAAAATAAGAAATGCACCTCCCTTGCTACATTTATAAAATTCCGCTCTCCTAACGCTATCTTTCCAAAAGTGCATCTTCAGCCAAAAGAGTTTTTAAAAAAACTCTTTCAAGTGTCTTCCTTTAGAATTTTGGAAAGAAAACTTGGATTCTTTTTCTGAAACCTCGTACCTCTGTAAATATTTTTTTGAAAGTTGGCTTGAAGTGATTTTTTCTTTGAAAATCACTTTACTTTAAGCTTTGGGCTTTTCAAATTTCATCATCGAGTGGTGTGAAACCCAACAGTCTTCTTCCTTCGGCCTTTCAAACTTTGCACCTCCCCCCTTCTTTTTTCGAAGAAGGCATCATCGATCTTCTTCTCCCGGTGAAATGTTTTTGGCGAAGTCCTTGTTTCAAGAATCATACTGAATCCCTACGAAACCCAACTTAGTGGCACTTCTTGTAGCCATTTTTTGATTGGATGAAGGTGTGGATCACTTTTGGATTTCACACTCTTGGGCTGCCATTTCCGATCCGATCAAACTTCACCGTTGGGCATGAAATTTTTCAAAATCATGTCCCTTGCTTCTTTTTGAGTTTCTCAATCCATGATCAGTGTTGCTAGGACTTGAAGTGTCTTATTTAGGGTAGCAAATACCTATTTTTTTAACTGAGTCTACCAACCCAAATTTTAGCAAGGAGGTTATTTTTTTGAATTATTTACTTTGTATGCTTAAAATATTTTTACAATATTTAAAGGTGAAAACTAAAATATTTACTTGTTAAAAATATTTAAAAGTGAAAGTAAATACTTTGTAGTTGTGTTATGATTATTACTCTAATGTATTTATGTTTTTTTCTTCTTAAATAAAAATAAAAATTTATTGGTGAGTTTTTGGTGTGTTTTTCCCTTTAAAGTTTGGGCATCACATTTTGGTATCAGAGAAAAGTTTCAAACATTGGGAACCTAAACCACTATGCTTAACATTAAACCATTTTTTTAAACTCATAGGATGCCGCTAGTTACATAATAGGCTCATACACGTGGGTGAGGCCATAGGCATACCCCTACTATTCATGAAGAGATTATGTAGGAGGTAGGAATTCCTGGAGAGAATAAAAATCCCCCCCAGACAACCCCCTAATCCAAACTAGGCCATCTTGTTGGATTTATAGAATTTAGTCAGAACCATCCTAGATAGGATGCCTCCCATAGCATAGAAGGAACACCATTAGGATGCCAAGGGACATAGAGTGTCAGATAGAGAGGGAAGTAGGAGTCCTCCAAGAATTGTAGAGAGGTAGGTAGATCACGACATTGAGTCTGTGCATGGGCCAAAACCTCCACCAGGTTTAGTGGCCTAGGTGGTTGAGAGAGCACCCCAGGATATAGGGGATTAGATCAGAGAATTGTTGTGACTCAAACCACCCACTTTTCTAGGTTCTACTGATGGGATGAAGGCCAAGTCTTGGCTTCTTAGCTTAGGAAGGTGATTTGGATTGCGTCCCTATGGGATCAATTTTAAGGAAAATATTTCCATTTATCTTTTGAGAGGGACAACCTCCACATGGTGGAGACATGAAGGATAAGAAGCTTCAGGTCAATCACTTTATCAAGGGATTGAACCATACTCTATCAGGCATGGTGCACATGACACCACCAGGGGATTTGTTCTATATAGTTGAGAGGGTCATGATAGCTGAGGACATATAGAGGGGATCTTATGATAGGTCTCAAAACCATAATTCTATACCTCAGTCATTAGGTTATCATAAACCCCCTTGGAATGGAGATCAAAGGAACTCATCGAGGAAATTTAGAAATCCCTGGCCTCAAAAGTGGCAGCAACCTCAACATAACCATAAATAGAGGCCAACACAAGGACAATAAGGCTCTAAGCCCAAGCAGTGGAAATCAAAGGGTCCTAGGAAGGACTAGGAACCCCAGGCACCTTATACACCTCCCTCAAAGACTCAATAGTCCTCTAGGGGTGGTTACAATGGGTCCAATAGGACATGAAGTTCACAGTACACTAGGCGTCAGGGAGTGAAAATAAAATCACGTGGGCATTACTACACATACAGAGACATTAGGCACATTTCTTGAGGGTGTCCTTAGGGAGGTAGTCAGGGAGAAATGATGTTAGAGCCTACAGTTGGAGATATGAGAAACTCCCATAGAGTGTTAGTAGTGGTTGATAACTGCTAGGTAGAGCATCAGGCTATAGTCATTAAGGTCATAGGTAAGATCAGAGGTAGTAGTGTTTCTATCCTATTTGATTTAGGAGCTATTGAATCCTTTATTTCTCTATTAGTGGTGGAGCATTTTGGGTTAGTGGAAATTAGACAAGATAATAGATGGGAGGTAGAGCTAGCCTCTAGATCTAGAGTAGTTGTTACATCTTTGGTTAATAATTTCTAGATTCAAGTGGGTGGCATGACCACCATATAAGACCTCATAATTACCCCTCTTGGATCTTATGGTTTAGTACTTGGCATTGATTGACTTTATGCCCAAAGAGCCAAGTTAGACTATTGTCACAAGAGAGTAGAATGTTTGGATGATGATGGCACTACAACAATGATCATAGGGATTTAGAGACCTGTATCTCTCCATATGATCTCTGCTATGCAACTTAAGTGGTGTATGCAGAAGGGATGTAAGTTTTATTCTATCACCATAAATGATAGAGATTATGAGGGAGAGAAAGAACCCTCATTGGATGACCATTCTATTTCACAAGAGTTTGCAGATATTTTTCCGTCAAAGCTTCCTAGTATGCCTCCTCATAGGGAAATTAACTTTCATATAGACCATTTTCTAGGAGCCAAGCCAGTTTCTAGAGAGCCTTATAGGATGACCTTGAATGAGATTAATGAGCTCAAGCTTCAACTTGAGGAACTATTGGAAAAAAGATACATTCATCCTTGTGTGTCTCCTTGGGGTGCACCAATGATCTTTGTGAAGAAGAAAGATAGATCTCTTAGGTTGTGCATGAATTACCACCAGTTGAATAAAGTCACCATCAAGAATCCATATCCACTTCCTAGGATCGATGATTTATTTGATCAACTTTAGGGTGCCTGTGTGTTCTCAAAGATAGATCTTCAATTAGGGTACCATTAGTTGAGGATTGTGGATAGTGATATTTACAAGACCATATTTTGTACTAGATATGGCCACTATGAGTTCACTATGGTTCCATTCGGTCTTATGAATGCTCTAGCTATATTCATGATCCTCATGAATGGATTATTTCATACCTTACTTGACAAGTTTTTAGTAGTTTTCCTTGACAATATATTGATTTATTCAAAGGATGAGAGGGAGCACAGAGAGTACTTGAGATAGGTAATGTAGTGCTTGAGAGATAATCAGTTATTTGGAAGCTTGTCAAAGTGTGCATTTTTCAGACCAGAGGTCAGGTATCTTGGACATGTTATATCTAGTGATGGGATCTCAAAGGATCCATAAAAGATAGAGGCTATTATGAATTGGCCAACACCTACCACTATGACCAAGGTTAGGAGTTTCATGAGTCTAGCCGATTACTATATAGACAGTTTATTGAGGGATTTTCTTGGGTATCACACCCTATCACTTCTCTTTAGTGAAAGGGAAAGAAGTTTGAATTGATGGATAAGTGTAAGAGAGATTTTCAAGAGCTTAAGAGAGCATTCACTAGTGCACCTATCCTTACAGTGCTAGATCCTTCAAAAAACTTTAAGGTTTTCACAGATGCATCTTTGAATGGTCTAGGGGTAGTTGTTATACAGGGTGGTCGAGATATAGCCTACGAGTCTAGGAAAATTAAGATTCATGAGCTTAACTACCCCACCCATGATCTTGATCTTACAATAGTGGTGCATGCCTTAGTACAATGATGACATTTTCTCTTAGGACATTGACTTGAGCTTCATTCATATCACTAGAGCTTGTAGTATATCTTCTCGTAGCCTAACCTTTATTCTTGAAAAAGGAGATGGATGGATTTCTTGTGCAAATATGATTTTGATATTCATTACATTAAGGGGGAAGATAATGTTGTCACATATGCCTTGATTAGAAGACAGCATGAAATTTATTCTATGCCTAATAGCACGGGTTTAAGGGATCACATTCTTCATCACTTATATAAGGATGATATGTATGTAGATATTTGTGAGTTGATTCAATCTTAGAGACCCCTTGAGGGGAGGTACTCAGAATATTCAATAGAGTCTGATGGACTCTTACATCACAAAAGACACATTTATGTACCTTCTTCTAGAGAATTGTGTGAGATTATTATGCTAGAGGCCCATAGAGCCCCTTATGAAACACATCCAAGAGTAAAGAAGATGTAAGCTGATTTGAGGCAACTTTATCATTGGATAGGCATGAGATTGTAGATTATTGAGATGGTAGCTAGGTGCCTAGAGTGTTAGAGGGTAAAAGTGGAGCACCGCCATCCAGGTGGTCTTCTTCATCCTCATGAGGTACCTGAGAGGAAGTGGGAGACCATTTTGATAGATTTTATTGTTTTTATTCCTACGTCATCTTGATGACATGATGCCATCATGGTGACAATTGACAAGTTGATCAAAGTGGCTCACTTCTCACTAGTGCATACTACCTTCACTACACTAGCTATGGCACATATGTTCTTGCAAGATATAGTCAGACTTCATAGTGTACCTCGTAAGATTATCTCTAATAGAGATTCTCTTTTCACATCATGTTTTTGGAGAGAATTTCAGGCAGATATGGGCACTAGCCTCAATTTCAGGATAACCTATCACCCTGAGATAGATCGACAGACTGAAAGGGTCAATCAGGTATTAGAGGACATGCTATGCATGTATGTGATGGATCATCAGAACTAGTGGGAGGATTACCTACACCTCGTTGAGTTTACCTACAACAATGGGCATCATACGTCCTTGGGCATGCCTCCTTACTAGGATCTTTATGGTAGACCATGTAGGACACCATTGAGCTGGGATAGGATCAAGGATAGAGTTTCCATTGGTCTAGAGTTAGTCAAAGATATGGAGCAGAAGGTGACCTTGATTAGGTAACATCTTAGAGAGGCTCAGGATAGGCAGAAGAAGTACGTAGATGCAAAGAGGATAGATTGAGCTTACATGCTTGGAGATAGAGACTTTTTGAGAGTGCGACCACATAAGAGTCCAATCCATTTTGGAAAGGGCTCTAAGCTTGCACCTCAGTTTGTTGGACCATTTGAGAACTTAGAGATGATAGGACCAATAGCCTACCGTCTAGCCTTGCCACATAGCCTATCACACATCCATGATGTGTTTCATGTTTTAGTTTTGAGGAAGTATATTTATGATGAGTTTCATATTATAGATTTGGATGCCTTGCAGGTGGAGTCAGATGGAAAGTTGGCTCTAGAGCCCATTCGTATCTTGGCACGATGGACCCTAGTCCTTCAAGGTAGAGAAAGGACCAGGTTAGGGTCTAGTGAGATTCCTATGATGAGGTGACAACCTCATGGGAGGATGCAATTCAGATGAGATCTCAATACCCCCACCTCTTTGTTGAACTCTAGAAGGACGTTCATGCCTAGAGGGGGAGGATGTGAAGCCTACCCCAACCCGTCATAGTTTAGTTCAGACGCTTTTGTGATATTTTGATTTTGGAGATATTTGGACTTATCGAACATGTGTTATTATTTAAGGATTGATAAATCCTATGAATTTTATCCCATACTTTTATTTGGTTGAATATTGTGCTTAGTCGATGCTTTATGATGGTTTATTCAGATGCACATATGTTTAGAATTATGATTTGGTGGTGCAATATGATGGTTAGATTGGCTGTTATTATGATGCAAAATTGATTTAGGAGTTCATGTTTATACATATTGAAATCAAATGCGGATGTTGTTTAAGTTATGATGAAACATTGGAAAATACAAGTGCTAGTTGCTATGTGTTTGATTTATATCATTTATCCTGCTATGTTATTTTGGTATTTCTTGGACCTACTAATGTTTGCAATGAGTGTGCAGGAAATTGAGCATGGTTCTAAAAAATGGGGAATAAAGAGTGGACCTATGTGTTATTAGTAAAACTAAGGCTCTATCTAGTGAAGAGATAGGAACCTTGTTGTCATGTATTTTATTTATAAAAGTGTGTTTCATGGTTGTACTTAATTAAGTAAATGTGAATTTATGTTAGTCATGCTATGTGAGTAACATGTTGTAATTTATGTAGTGTCATTTGACACACATGTGTAAGATTTGCTGGCATGACTTGTCCTTGTAACTAGGATAAGTATGACACCAACTAGAGGGTTAACTTGTAGAGTTCTTATGCTTGTACCCCAGGGTTAGGAGGCCTCTAGATGGGTCAAAGTTAGTTAAACCCATGGGTTTACTTCAAGTAAGGTCCTGAAGGGCTAAATAAGCTTCTAGAGGGTAGTTTGGGTAAGATTTAACTACCCACTTGGTATACTAGGGGTTAGGGGTCAATCCTGGTCATTAGGAGGCCCAAGACTCATAAATGAACCCTCAAAAGTACTCCCCAAAGTCAAGATCTAAGTTTAGGAGTTTTGAGAATTTGGGCAAGCCATCTTGTCAACTCCATTTAGTCTTCAAACTTCATTTATGAGGGGATGAACTAGATATTTAGAGATTTGATTTTGGAGTACTCTTTCATTTATGGTTGTAGGTTAGTTGCTGAGTAGAAAAGCCTATAAGAGGAAATTTTGAAGTTTTTTTGGTTGTTCACCCACTCTCTACTTTTAGAGACTAAAAAATTCTAGAAAAAGGTTTTTGGAGAAAATTATAGGAAAGTGGAAATGCTCTTCACAAACTTGTTGGTTTTATCTTGTGCATTGGATCTTAGGTTGGCATTATTACTTGTGTGTGTGTGTGTGTGTGTTATGTTAAATGAAATATGGTTGTAAAGAAAGTTGTATGCTCTTTCTTGGTGATTTTTGTGTTCTTGTTGAGAACCCCCACTGCTATTCATGGGATTTTTGTTACTTTTGGAAAGATTGGTTTCTTTTTTCTTTGTATTGGAATTTTTTATAAGGGTGTTTCAAGGCAAACTCACCCCTGGGAGGGAAAAGTAACCTTGAGAGGTGAAGGGGTTAGTGATAGCCTTGGTTAGTGTAGAATCTCCCTATGTGTGGGAGGGATAAATATGGATGTTTTTGGAATCCATGATGCCAAGCTTTGCCTAGAGGCATTTGGGGGCCATAAGAAGTTTTGTTAGCTGGAAGCCATGGTTTTGTCATGAGGAGGATTGTGGAAAGGAATATGTTTTGAGCCCATGTGTGACATTTTTTCTGTTATGTCTTGGCATTATCCTCTTGGGTATTTGGTCCACTTGCACCCCATATTAAAGGTCTTCTAAAGGAT
This sequence comes from Chamaecyparis obtusa, assembly GCA_027943335.1. NCBI lineage: Eukaryota > Viridiplantae > Streptophyta > Pinopsida > Cupressales > Cupressaceae > Chamaecyparis > Chamaecyparis obtusa. The sequence continues at coordinate 238,041 of BSBK01007698.1, forward strand.
TTTGTGTATGCCTTGGTTACAAGAAGTTTTGTGTTCTTTTGTTGGAAAACATTTTTGTAAGAATTTTTACTTATTACCTCTTCACTCTTTACTTCCCAAACTTGGGGGTGGACTCATAAAGGACTAGGTTGGGAGGTGAGCATCCATGATCAACCTTGTTTTAATATAGGATCCTTGTGTGTGTGTGAAAATTGTACCTAGCTGGGGACACAACACTTCAGTAAAATATTAGAGGTTAGCAAATCAAGAAATTTGCAAATAAGAACAATATAGCTAACCATGTGATTTACTACCTTCTAGTAGGTGCGAGTATGTTATTCTTAGATTAGACCGAGATCAGTGAAAATGCAACACCTAAATGAAGGATTTGAATGCAAAAGAATGAAAAACTATGTGAATGCAGATTAATCTATTTTTTTGGATTTTGAAAGCAATAAGATGAAAAATTGAAGTAAATCTAACCTAGAATGAATCGAAATGCTATGCAATTAATCTAAAAATGCTATGAAGATGAATGCAAAAGTATGCAAAACTATGAATGCTATGAAATGATCTCACAAAATTTCCTGTCGCAAAAGATTTGTTCTTTAGTTGTAAATTTGTGAGAGTAATTGTGCAAATTTGAGAGATTGTGAGATATAAAATTTGTAGCTTCGAAAGAGAGAGAGATATTTTTGAAGAGCTGAGCCTTGATTTTATAGAAATCCATGGTTTGAGGATGTATAAGAAAAACCATAAATCACTCTTGATAAACTTAGGTTGATTTTTGAGTTAACAAGAAATTAAGAATAAATAATTCATAAAATCATGCAAAAGCAGTTTTTATCTCAAAATAGAGTTTAGTTCTCTTTTTCAACTCATCATCTGATGTTGAGTTTAAATTTAAAATTGGTTGTTGATTTCTAGTTGCCTGCTTTTCTGATTGTGCATGATTTAATTATAAATCAATTTAATAAATAAAGTGATTTATTCTCAACTTAACTGATTTTGAATTAAAACAATTGATTTATGGGTTAATCAATTATTAAATCAAACTTTATTCCAATTAAATCATTAAATTTGACAACTTTGATTTTAAATCAATTAAATAAATATTCAATTGATTGTTTGTAGGAATTTTGATTTATTGTCAAAATAAAAACAATATTAATTAGGAATAAATGCAATTAAATCTAATTAAATAATTAAGTGGCATAATTAAATTAATTAATTAAATATTCATCATATTCAATTAATCAACTTTAGGATAAATAATGACATTTATCGCCAAATAATATTTAATTAAAGATAATTATGATAAATTAGAAATATTAACGGAATATTCCCCGATGCAGAATTGAGATAATCAATTAGGTTTTTGATAAATTGATGTGCAGATGTGTCTTAGGTTAGGACTTCGATGTCGATTTCGATTGATTTGACGATGTAGTAGGTTAATGAACCTATAGCCCATTTTGGGGTATTACATTTTGCCCCTCTTTGAATCACTGTGTGAAGTGGAATGGTTCAAAGATTAATTTGTTTTTGATGATGATGAAATATTTTGAGAGATTAACCGATTCCGAGACAGAAATTGATTTAAAAGATTTGAAAATGCTGATTCAGGCCTTGTTTGACCAAGAATCGAGATGATGTCAACTATAGCAACAATGAACTGGTGATTATGAAAAAGTATGAAAACACTTGATTCTGAACCTTATGATTATGAAGTAGTGAGTGACCTGATTCTAGACCTGAATGTCTAGAGGAATCGTAGTGGTATCACATCTGAACCCTTTAGTTATGAAGAACCAAGGAAATAACACTAATGAATCGATGGTTATGAAAAGTTGATATAGTTTACAAGATAGATTAGGATACCAGATTGATATGGATCTCGATGAATTTGATATGCCCCAAGCGACGAGGTCTTTTGATGAATCAACAACTAGATGTGGTTGTTGTCTTGATTACTGAGGAAAGAAATTTGATTAACAGACTTGATTAATGTGAAATACCATGCCCCCTTCAGGATTAAAATTAAAATCTGACAAGAAAAGTCAGTGTTAAATGGTTTAGAAGCATGTTAATTAATTTGAGAAGTGGTTGTGCACGTCTGAAAATGCATTTTGCATTGTTTGGAGGTCCTAAAGACCAAGTTTGACCAAGTTTGACCATGAGTTGACCATGGTTGACCAATGTGAAATTTTGGTAGTTTGATGTAAGATAATCAATTAAGTTGAATTATGGATTTCTTTGATGATTGAAGGTCGATTATGCAAGCAGTCGGTCGTCCTGGGTTTGAAAATTTTAAATCATGATTTTAACAAAGTAAACAATCTCAGATTTCAATTTTGATCCTGAAAATGGATTCTACATGCTCTTTAGTTGGAGGGACCTTCATACAATGCTCATTCCTTGTGTCATGTTTACCATTTTTGTTTTTGAAGAATCGTTTAAGTGTTCAAGCAATTTGTGAGATCATGCAAATTGCAAAATGACATGCAAAATGAAATGCAACCTAAGACCTAGGACCTAGTCACTGATCATGTGTCGGTCATTTTCATCATTGAATTTTTAGGTAACTAGAGAAATCAATACAACATCCACTAGTTATGAAACCATAGACATATTAATATCGATTTGTATGCTTGAGAATCAATACAACGCCCACTGGCTAGACAACCATGGACATATGAATATTGATTTTGTTTTCGGAATGTCGAATTAGATATAAGCATCAAGGCACAAGCGCCATGATGACCTGAATATCATGTCCATTTTGATATAAAAATTTGTATAAGAATCAAAACATAAATGTCGCGATGACCAGAATACACCTTGCATTACAAACACATCAAGCAGTCAAGAGATCATTCTAAATCCAGTGTGAATTACCCGTAGTGACCCTTTATCATTCACATCCTTAGGTAAGATCATGTTTCACAGTAGGAGTAAGAACTCACTCAAAAGATAGTAGTTAGATCAAACTTCCTTGAATTTTTTGGATATCAATGGTCGAGGTACGCATGGCCATTCAATACGAGATAGAGGCTCTTACAGACAGACACCATTTTAATCCAGAATTTCCAAAGTTGTTAGATTTTCACATACAATCAGAAAACAAAGAAAAGATTATGCCCCCAGTCATCACTCTCTAAATCTTGTAAAGGAAATCATCGAAGAGCTCGAAGGGACACAATATGCAAAAATCTCAATGCGAATCTGTAAGCATACACGGAGATAAAAGCATGTAAAAAAATAGATTGTTTTCAATTTGTGTTGATGTTTGATTTTGTTATTGTAGATGCAAAATCCTTTCTAGAGAGGAGCCAGACAGACATACTCAGATGTAGCTTCAAAGGACCTTGACTGGATATGACATATCTAAGATACACTAGAGCCCATAGGATATGACTTTGATTACCCCAAGTTGGAAACATTGATAGGACACATATGCTTTTACTGATTGGTGCACAGACCAACTTTATTGAAAACAGGAATGCAGAAACAAACCGAGAGATATGTACAAAATAAAGCAAGATTGAAAGCTGGGAAAGATCAAGATTGCATTGATAGATGGAGTGTTTTGAAATAAGTGGCGCCCATTTGCTAGGTTTTCACCATTTTGGCAGAGATTCTATTTTTGCTACCAAAGCGCCTGTTTCCAGGTTTTCACCAAGACACTTTTTCTTTTTCTCATTTTTTTGTATTTTTCCTTTTTTCAATTTTTTTGTATTTTTGATATTTTTTGATTTTTTTGTGATACATCAAGGTGCCTATTACTAGATTTTCACCAGGATGCTCATTTTTTTTAGGACTTTTTCAGATTTTTATCATTTTTTTAGGATATTTCACCATAGATTGAATGCCTTAGGCATATAATTTCTTTAGATGCAGAATGTTGATTGGTTCTTGGAGCTGTTCTCCATCAGTTGTTGAGAGTTGATAGGCTCCAGAGCCAAAAGTAGCAGTGATTACAAAGGGACCCAACCAGTTGGGTTCAAAATTCCCCTTGCATTCTCGATGGGATGACATTATTTTCTGATATACTCTGAGATGATCATACACTACTTGTTTGCACTCATCTAGTAGTTCAAGTTCTTGCAACCTAGACACTCTATAGTCATCATCAGTTACTCAACCCTGCATTCTGATTCTTAGTGATGGGATTTCAACCTCAATAGGCAGTACTGCTTCAGACCCATAAAATAAAGTGAAAGGAGTAGCCCCAATGGGTGTTCTGATATTTGTTCTGTAGTAGTGATCAAGAGATCCATCTAGTAGTGTCCAACTATTGAGAGATCCATAGTCAAGGAAAGATCACTTAAGTGAGACTCACAAATATCCTCATGGACACGTCTTAACTCTTCATCAGATTTCCCATGCTCTAAAAATTCAGGAAGAGTATGCTCTAGATTTCTCTTAGTCATGTCACTAGAAATGAGGAGATACTGACATGCACTTTGGGATAGGCAAGATAGAGTGAAGATTAGAAAGTATGAGAGGCAAGGAGGGTGAAATGGAGGAAGGTATGAGAATTTGGAAGCTTGAATAGAAACTTTTTGACATCCAAGTCTTTTAGCTAGGGAATCCACATAGCTTTTGATTTTTTTCTCTTTTTCTTCTTGAGAAATGTGATTGCAATTTTGATAAGATAGATTTTTAAAATCATCTCCAGAATGAAGCTTGATTCCCAGGGATCTGAGTTAGATTTCTTAGATACCTAGTAGATAGCTTTCGGGAATCATCTCCAGAACAAAGCTTGATCCTCAGGAATCTGAGTTAGATTGCTCAGATACCTAGCAGTAAGATTTCAAGAATCATCTCCAGAACGAAGCTTGATCCTCAGGGATTTGAGTTAGATTGCTTAGATACCTAGTAGTAAGATGGATTTCAAGATCCATTTATGCTTTGATTTTCTTTTCTCCTTTTTTCCTTGAAGAGCTTTGTGGTCTTTTGAATGCTATCTTTTGCTTAGTAGTCACATGTCGATTAGGTGGGACATAGTGACTTTGAGATATAAGTGGATCTTGATAATTTTTTTTTTTTTTTTGTTACAGATCCAAGTTACTTCCAAAGACTTGGGAATTATGGATGAAAGAGGTTGATACTGCTGGTTGAGGTGGAGAGGTGGAGTGGGAAGTGGGTGAGCCACTTATCTTAGGGAGGTGGGTTGAAGAGAGGTTGATGGGATGGGCTCAAGTGCAAAGAGTTCAACATCATCCACATTGTTCATGAATGAATCAGATAGATCAAGAAAGTTATCTTCCATAAAATGTTGTCAATTGCGAGTTGTCCTAGAAGAGTCAGATAAGTTTAAAGGAGTATCATGTGAGTCAAACCAAGATGATCTATTCCAAGAGCTAGATCCTTCTTTAGGTGGGAACAATGCATGGATAGGAACCATTTCAATCCTGGACTTGCCAATATTCCACGAAGCTGTAATTGAATGGGGTCTTATGTACCCATGATCTGCTAGAGTAGCTAGAGTGTAGCTTGAAGTAGATGGCCTAGGAGCCATAGGGATGATTTCCATAGAAGGGTGGAAATGATCATCATCAGTTTCTTGCTCTTGAGATTTTGAACTTTCTCCTCTTTCAAAGCTGGTAAGAGGAGCATATCTATGTATGACATCAACCTGTATTATTATAGTAGTATCAGATGAGGAATCCTATTCTCTTTCTTTTGAGTTTGTCTTAACGTTGCGATATTGCCTGATGTAGTCAGATAGAGACATTGTAGGAGGTAGGTCTTCTTCATCACTGTCATTTGTAATAGGAGGAATATTCTTTGCAGCAGGATCTTGTTCAGTAGAAATAGTGGTGGAATAGTTAAGAATAGGCATACCACAAGGCATATTCAGGATGTGAGAGATATTAGCGAATGGTCCCCAATCAGGATTGATAGTATGTTTAGCATTTTGGATAGGAGCAACTTGGGTAAGACTAGAATCCACCATCTAGCTAGTAGATAGGTGTACAAAGTGTATAGTCATGAGCAAAAGGGATTCTGGAACACACGCCTGATGCCAGGTCAGAGGATAGGAAATGGAGAGTGGATTGAGTCTTCTCAAATGTCATAGATCAGAAGGCTAGATCAAACTCAAGAGACTACTTTAGGTAAATGATCGAATTCTTTCTAGTTTCTACTCTGTTCCTGACACAGTGAATATTTTGCCAGAATCTGGAAATAGGTTGCAAAAACTAGATTCCTGACAAATTTTGAAGGCTTTTGACAATGTTGACTTTAGCTTTGATACAAGTTCTAAAATTTCAGGATGACTTTTGACACCAGAAAGAATTTTTGCTTCTGATTTGCAATTTTTCAATTTTTCAGTATCAGATTGTTTGCAAATTTTTTAGTCCAGGTTTGAAGATATGTGTGATAGTTCATCTTAGGTTTGTTCATTTTCAATAACCAAATAGATACGAGGCACACAAAATAGCAAGAAAGGGAGTTCAAGCAATCAATTGTCTTAAAACAATGAATAAGGGAAAAAGCAACCTTGCACATGAACAAGCAATAGTGACTTATTGTGCTAATCCCTAGGAATGCTACTTGTGTATGTTCTCAAAAGTTTTTCAATAACACACATAGTCCTAGAAAATGAAAAATTTGGCCTCTCTAGGGTTTTTAGTAATTGTTTGACTTTGCAACTTTTGTGATCTCAAGAGGGTGAACTCCAATCTAGGCACACCGGGGTTTTGACATAGTCCAAGAATTTAATCAATCAGGAGCTGCTAGGGAGATTTGACAACCCAACAAGAGACTAGACCTGTGAAGATTTCCTCAACAAGAACATTTATATAGCGGTTGTTGCTACCATGATGAAAATGGCTATTACCACTTGAGGTTCCATCCATATGGTTGACCCAATAAAGGGAATGTCCATTATGGTTAACCCTCTCTAAAGGTGACTCACAAAAGATACCACATGGGGAATAGATCAGATTCAAGGATCTGGGTTTTTGATACTATCCAAAAAGGAAGTAGAGCATAATCCCCTAGCCTCTTCACTTCACCAAAATAAAGTAGATAGATTAATCTGACACACTAAGACTAAAATTATCTCACCAAGATTTGTGATGTCAACAACTATGGTCTATCGATCTCTTCGGAGAGGGAATGCATCGATCAAAAGCTGAGGACCAAACCAAGTAGAACGTGAAATAATCACAGTAACCTCCCTAACTACAAGGGGATCCTTCATCAAGAAGAGCTTCACATGTAAACAATTGAATGAAGCCCACTCTCTCAAGATCATCCACAAATAGTGTTCATAGGGCCTATTTACTATGTGTAACAGATATGCAAAAAGAAAATCTATGTTCGTTTTATAGCCCAAAATTGAAGTGTGAATTATTGAAGCTGTAAAGGAACTCAAGCTTGACATAAGATAGTTTTTTTTATGTCCCAAAATGAAGTGTTATTAGATGTAACAGAATACCCAAGTTCCTTGCAATGCGCTTAGTAGATTTTACTTGTTTTAACAATTTTTGAGCAGTTGTCTTCTATCTTTTGTACCCACGGGATGTACTTGCACCTGCACCTGCAAACTACTATTATGAAAAACTTACCTATTCTTGTACATGAAACCCACTGTTATAAAAATACATCAAAAAAGAAACACAACTTGTCAACCCCACGTGGTAGAAAATCAAGTTAGTCAAAGATAATATGTCATTTGATAATCGAAAAACTTGCTATCATAAAAAATCAGATTCTGACTAGTCTGCACTAAATCAATCATAACTTTTGCAAATCAAGAAGAAATTAATTCAAACCAATGGAAAATCAAAGTAACTCAAATACCTTTCCAAAAATATAAATTTAGGATCTGTATCATGTCATATGTGCATGTACCAATAAAAACATCAGTCGGATTTCATAAAATCAGGTTCTGACCACTCTACACTAAAATGATCATAACTTTTTCAAATAAAGACAAAATTAACTAAAAAAATAATGGAAAATGAAATCTAACTCAAATACCTTTCTAGAAATATAAATTTCAGATCTGTATCATGTCATATGTGCATGTACAAATAAAAACATCAGTCAGATTTCATAAAATCAAGTTCTGACCAGTCTGTACTAAAATGATCATAACTTTTGCAAATAAAAATGAAATTAACCTAAACCAATGGAAAATGAAAGATAACTCAAATAAATTTTCAAAAATATAAATTTAGGATCTATATCATGTCATATGTGCATGTACCAATAAAAACACCAGTCGGATTTCTAGAAAAACATCCCAGAAATTTATCACAAAACTCATAAAAATTAACCTTGTGGTCGTGGGTTTGAGACAAATGATAGAAATTTGATAGAATATAATAGAATGGAAACCCATTTCAGGGCCCCATGGTGGGAACCATAAATGTGTGTGTGAAAATTGTACCTAGCCGCGGACACAACACTTTAGTAAAACATTAGAGGTTAGCAAATCAAGAAATCTGCAAATAAGAACAATACAGCTAACCGGGTGATTTACTGCCTTCTAGTAGGTTCGAGTATGGTATTCTCAGATTAGACCAAGATCAGTGATAATGCAACACCTAAATGAAGGATTTGAATGCAAAAGAATGAAAAACTCCATGAATGCAGATTAATCTATTTTTTAGGATTTTGAATGCAATAAGATGAAAAACTTGAATAAATCTAACCTAGAATGAATCGAAATGCTATGAAATTAATCTAACAATGCTATGAAGATGAATGCAAAAATATGAATGCTATGAAATGATCTCACAAAATTGCCTGTCGCAAAAGCTTTGTTCTTCAGTTGTAAATTTGTGAGAGTAATTGTGCAAATTTGAGAGATTGTGAGATATAAAATTCGCAGGTTCAAAAGAGAGAGAGAGATTTTTCAAGATCTGAGCCTTGATTTTATAGAAATCCATGGTTTGAGGATGCATAAGAAAAACTATAAATCACTCTTGAGAAACTCGGGCTGATTTTTGAGTTAACAAGAAATTAAGAATAAATAACTCATAAAATCATGCAAAAGTAGTTTTTATCTCAAAATAGAGTTTAGTTCTCTTTTTCAAATCATCATCCGATGTTGAGTTTAAATTTAAAATTGGTTGTTGATTTCTAGTTGCCTGCTTTTTTGATTGTGCATGATTTAATTATAAATTACTTTAATAAATAAAGTGATTTATTCTCAACTTAAGTGATTTTGAATTAAAACAATTGACTTATGGGTTAATCAATTATTAAATCAAACTTTATTCCAATTAAATCATTAAATTTGACAACTTTGATTTTAAATCAATTAAATAAATATTCAATTGATTGTTTGTAGGAATTTTGATTTATTGTCAAAATAAAAACAATATTAATTAGGAATAAATGCAATTAAATCTAATTAAATAATTAAGTGGTAGAATTAAATTAATTAATTAAATATTCATCATATTCAATTAATCAACTTTAGGATAAATAATGACATTTATCGCCAAATAATATTCAATTAAAGATAATTATGATAAATTAAGAATATTCAAGGAATATTCCCTGATGCAGAATTAAGATAATCAATTAGGTTTTTGATAAACTGATGTGCAGATGTGCCTTAGGTTAGGACTTTGATGTCAATTTCAATCAATTTGACGATGTAGGAGGTTAATGAACCTATAGCCCATTTTTGGGGTATTACACCTTGTTGCAAGATGATAAAGGAAAGAAAGATTGTGTGGAGCCAAAGGGATGGAAATATTTTGTAATATAAATCCTTAGATGTTTTGTATTTTTAATTAAAGTCAAAAGTGAAGCAACTTGCATGCGTAAGCCTTCTAGATTTTGTTAAGTAATAGTAGTGATTTCTTAATTGTTATTATAGTTTCCCATTGAGTTCAAAAATAAGAAATATTAAAGTTATGATATTCTATATACTGTCGAAATTTTTAAATTTGTGTTTAGAAATGTAAAGTGCTTGATTCTTAATTTGAAGATATATCTCAGTATTTTGTTTAGCTACTAGAACAACAAGCTTGAAAATAAAAATCAGTCTTGAAACTTTCAATATGTAATTCTGAAACTATATTCACGATTTAATAGGTTTTCCAAATCATTCAATATGATGTAAATATTGATTGTGAAATTTTGTTACTATTGCATAGGACAAGAAGTTTTAATAAATTTTATGATTCACTCAAGTATTGTAAATAGTCATTGTAAAATCCATTATTGTTGTGAAAATCAAAGATTTAAAAAGAGGACTATATTTTGGGAATCGGGTGCTTCAGTTATTATTAATTAGATGGAATAAAAAATTTGGCTCAAAACTAGGCTTACTAGATTGGTTAATGTAGGTGGAAAAAGGGAGCAAATATGTGTTTTTCTTGTTTAAAGAAGAATGAAATCACATATAATTTACTTATTTTGGATATATATATATATATATATATATATATATATATATATATATATATATATATATATATATATATATATATATATATATATATATATAATGTCTTAAGGAGATGAGTTACTATTTTTTAACGTTTGTTCTTCTTGTGCACCGAATTCATCCTTGATGATTTGTTGATTCAATTAAGTCTTTTTGTTATAAATACTGTTCTTTTTGGGATTTGTTTTTTTTGTCCCTTGGCATTTCAGCCTGTATTTTTCCTAAGTTTTGATGGTGTCGAAAGAGTGTTATCTTTTTCCACTAAGGCCGCAATCGCACCTCCTACCTTCAAAACTTGAAGTCAACTTATTCGATGTTTTTCCTTTATCTTTTAGGGCACTTCTTAACCCTTGAGTCAAAATATTAGAAATTATATCACCTTCATTTCATTTTCAATATTTTGCACTCCAACTACTTTATTTCTGAAAATGGAGATGGACTTAACCAATTTTATTTTCTTCCTCTATCTTCATGAAATCTTATCACTTTCATAAAAAATGAACCTCTCTTGCTATATTTCTAAGATTTCGCACTCCACCTTCCTCTTTTCTGAAAGAGAAAAAAAGACTTAACCTTTTCTTAGAAGTTGATCTTTCCCTTTAAGTTTTGGCTTTCTCTCTCTTGCATTGGAAAATAAAAAATGCATCTCCCTTGCTACATTTTTGAAATGCCGCTCTCTGAACACTATCTTTCCAAAAGTGAATCTTTAGCCAAAAGAGTTTTTTTTAATACTATGTCAAGTGTCTTCCTTTGGGATTTCAAAAAGAGAACAACTTGGATTATTTTTCTGTAACCCTGCACCTTTGGAGCTATTTTTATGAAAGTTGGCTTGAAGTGAATTTTTCTTTGAAAATCACTTTACTTCAAGCTTTGGGCTTTTCAGACTTTGCACCTCCCCCCTTCTTTTTCTGAAGAAGGCATCACTGATCTTCTTCTCTTAGTGAATTTTTTTTTGGCTAAGTCCTTATTTTGGGTATCACACTAACTCCTTGTGAAACCCAGGTTAGCATCACTCCTTGTAGCCATTTTTTGATTTGACAAAGGTGTGGCTCACTTTCAGATTTCACACTCATGGGCTGCCATTTTCGATCTGATCAAACTTCATAGTCGGGCATGCACTTTTCTGAAATCATGCCCCTTGCTTCTTTTTGAGTTTCTCGACCCATGATCGGTGTTGCTAGGACCCTAAGTGTCTTGTTTAGGGTAGTGAATACCCATTGTTCTGACTCGAGTCTACCGAACCAAATTTTAGCAAGGAGGTTATTTTTTCAAATTATTTACCTTGTATGTTTAAAATATTTTTACAATATTTAAAGGTGCAAACTGAAATATTTACTTGTTAAAAAAATTTAAAAGTGAAAGTAAATACTTTGTATTTGTGTTATGCTTGTTACTCTAATGCATGTATGTTTTAAAAAATAAAAAATAAAAATTATTGGTGATTTTTTGTTGTGTTTTGCCTTTTAAATTTTGGGCATGACACTTGGCTTCCTTGAATTATTAGCAACCCTTGATCTACATTTAAATGCTTTGTAACCATACTTATTGCACATATAATAGTAACCATTAAACTTAGGAATACTTAGTGGGTTACCTCTTTTTCTCCTGCAGACATTTATTGTATGTCCTAGTTTCCCACAGTGATAACAAGTAGGCTTCTTTGTCTTTGGATAGCATCATTATCTTAGTTGGATGTATGTTTAGAGGGCTCTCCCTTCTTGGTAGTATTGTTTTCATTGAATCCAAGTCTAGTAGTATCTCTTAGTTTTCTCTGACCTCTTAGTTGTTCATTCAATATGCTTAGTGATTATTCATTTCTTTTCAAGACTTCATTAACATCCTTTTCAAATTTCAATTCATTCTTCAGATGTTCATTCTCAGATATCAGTTCAACAATGTCTCCAACTTTCCTCATAAATTCCTGATTTGCACCGACTAGTTAGTCTGTCAAGTTGTAGTGAATTTGTGTCAACCTCGGTATTTCCCCATCTTTCTCTTTCAACCTTGTATTCATTTATCTTATCTCATCTTCCACCATTCTTTTGTCATCCTTATCTTTTCTCTTTTGTTCTAGGACTTCACACATCCTTACCGATTGGGCTTCTTGTTCTTTTTTCAGTGCTTTTACATGATAAGTTACATTTTTCTTCTTTTTAGTCAGTTCTTATATTGTAGATTTAGATTCATCAGACATACTTCCTTCTGATAGTACTTTAATTTCTTTAACCTGATCTTGTGTATCTTTCAACTGGTGTGCTAGTTCCTTTCTCTTGATGAGTGAATTCTTCTATTTCTTACTCAATTCATCACTATGATCATTAACTATCTTCAGTTCCATGTTCATGTTGTCAATCATCTTTTCATACTTATAACTTTCCATCTCTCTAGATCTTTCCTCTCAAGTGGTTAAACTTCTGAATAAGAGACTTAGCTTTGATACCAATTGTTGGATTAAGTATAGAAAGGTGAGTATTGAGAGGGGAGGGGTGAATCAGTACTGTAAAACACTTTTAACTATCCTTTTTAACCATTTACTGAATTCATAAATTTGCATGCATCTCATAAAATATATAAAGTATTAACAATAAACATAACTCAAACACATTTATTTTAGTATCACAAAAATCCTTGTTATAGGATAAAAACTGTGGTGGGGATGACATCCAAAAAACTTCATTATAGCAGTAAAAAGTTTTCTCAGTTAGAGCTACACTATTAGCTATTTCTAATAGCTTACCCTATTAAGAGTATTAACCTAGTTAAGAGTATTAAGACCGGTTAAGTCTACCTTGTTAATGGATTTTAAAATTCTAATCTAAGAACTATGCCCTGTTAAAAGATTTACAAAACAAGATCTGTTAGGTTTTTCTTAGTTAAGAGACTACAATTCTGATTAATTGTTAATCAATAATATAAACTTGTTTGTTAAACTTGCATCTACTTATGATTTTCAGACTCTATATGCTCAATAACTATTTACTTCATACCATGCTTCACTCACAATAATAATTCAATGCTCAGTAACTTCAATTCTGAATCACATTAACAATCTACTCTTTACTGTTCTGTTACTCGATAGCTTCTCTGCTTATCACTTTATTTCAACAATCTCTACTTTGCACATGCACTCTCATCTTCTTCTCTTCTCATCTCATACTGTAATCTTCACACTCTGATCCATTTATATTCAATTCTAGAAGTGGTGGAAATATTCTAGAATCATCTCTTTAAGTGGTGCTAACATTGGTTACTCCTCTAATGTATATTTCATATTTAATTCTTATTGGTGAATCTTACCTTGTAATCATGTATAATCATTATGTTTAGATCTCCAATGTTCTGTCAGACAATCTCCTCGAGATTTGTAAACTATTTTCTTCTCAGTGTCCAGGTTCAATGTATCTAGAGATTTTTCTTGTGTCGGCCTATCATGCTGGGTAATACATTTTTCCTCTTTTTGGTAATTGTATCATCTCTTGGTTCGGTAGATTTTGTAGCTCGGTACAACTCAGTGTTTGGTGCTTGGTTCTGCCTTTCTCGGTGTCTCAAATTCCTTTGTGTTAACTAAAATTACCTTTTCCTTTATTTCCTTTACCAACTAGCTTGTGTGCTTACCGAATTGACTTTCCTTCTTTACCGAATGACTTTGACAATCAATATGACTTTATCATAACTAATGAAAAAAATTTAACTCTATAGGAGTATTAGATGTGAAAGATTTACTAACTAATAGATAAAAACTAAGGATTCACAGATTCCTAGCTTCACACCCTTAATCAGTAAACCAAGAGAAAGATTTAAAATTCATTTCAGACATATACAATATTTGGAACTCACAGATTCCATTAAAAACATAAGCACAATTTGGTAAACATAAATTTATTAAAGGTATATATAAACACACAGATTACCAAAATGAATACATTTAAACACAATGATTCAAAATGCATTCAATCATTTCCTTTGATAAAGATAATAATTAACAGACCATTGTCTCCCCTACACAGAAAATTATGTCTGAAATTTAAACTTATTACCCTTTTTCCCTTGTTACAATTAGAAAAATTTCTTCTCCCCTATAGCACACAAACTTTCTAGAAAATAAGAACCCCTTTTTTTGGCCAAAATTACAATTTATAGTTATCCCCTCTTAGCTTTTTAGTTTCAGGTAACTTTTCCCTTCAGTAACTAATTCTTGGGCTTCTTTTATCTTTTCCTCGTTCTCACTTCTTGTGCATAATGATAATATCATTACAGTGTTTTGGTAAAAATGAGTTAATCTTTGAATGGATATAACAAGTGTCTTTCCCAAATTCATGAACATAATCTCTAATTCCTCCACTTTCCTATCATTTTGGCTTGTCCCTTCATAATACCATAGAGGGATGCAAAATAAATAGAGCTCTTTGGTGAGAAGATTTTCCAAATGTCATTCCTAGAAAATCCCCAAGTAGTTTAGCTCTGACGGTCTAGGATATATGTCAAATGTCCACATTTTATGAGCAACACTTGACTGATGTCATGGTATTATTATTGAAATGCAAATAAGCTTCTAATTGAGACATTCAACATTTGCACTATCATCTGGAAGCATTGTTGCAATAAAGAACAACAAAGCATTCTTAAATTTGAGTTGTATTTTGATATACACTTTGCTGCTAAGTCTTCCACCCTGTGGGGCTTGGCTATTATCTTAATTAAACTTGTAACATTATGTATTCAAATTACTTCTTACATTATCCTCTATATGAGAACAATTACATGAACCAGAATTGTGAAAATTGGCCTTGCCAAATTGCTTCCAAGAATCTCGCACTATTATACATGAATGACAACTATATTCTTGTAGAGCTTTGAACTTGCAAGGATTTTTTTTTTCTTTTACTCTATCTTGATTGCTTGTGTTGAAATTACCACTTCTATCCAATTTTCCACGATGTCTTTGAGAAGAAACCATAACAACTGTATTTTTCCATATTTTATGGAATTTTCTATGAATCATCAAGCATATTATATGAAGTTTGATCATTTCTTTCAATCATTATGAGGGACATTATATCAATTCATTGGCACACCCATATTGTCACAGGATTGGAGAGTTCATTAAGGGAATTTTGCAATTATATATGCTCCTCCACACACATATGGTGTAATATTTTCATCATTCCAATAAATTGTAATTATCGGGCATCATTATAAACTTCCCTTTTCTTAAATTGGTTTGGATAAAGTGTTATTGATGTTGTCTTAAACTCTCCAATTTAGGAAATCTAGTAGCATTGTGTTTTCTTTTGTGGCATTATCAATACTATTGCCGTGTAACAATTTGCATTGTCGTGCTTCAATTTGATACATAGTGGAATATAAGATGGGCATGGATTTTTGTCTATTTATTTACATAGTTTGTATATCTTCTATAAATACCCAAGGCCAGAGACCACCTAAGGCCTCATCATCTGATCAACTTCAAATGAACAACCAACCCATCACGCACTCCCAGTTACTCCTTGTCTTAAAAACTATATGATACAGGAGTACGAAGAATATATTTTAAATGATCCAACATAAGGGATGGAGAAATATGTTATATACCACCCCATTAAAAGCACAAAGGTGACACTCTCCATTATAATAGTTGCTATTACAATTTTTTCATTCTTTCAATGATTGAAAACAATAGAATAATCATGTTGATTCAAACCATGAATCAGTACCTAGATTGATAGCTTATTCAAATTCTATGGATTGTAAGTTATTTATTGAGGGAATAATTTAAACCATCTTTGCATCCTTTAAAACTTTTAATCGCATGGAGAATCGGGCTATATTATGAAAACATACATACTACACTTCCAAGTGGCATTGTTTGAACTATTATCCACGATTGTTGTCTCCTTCTATGAACATCATGTTCAAAAACATCTTCACCTTCATTCTTTAACTTCACAACAATGAGCATAACATGTGCATTGGTTTCTTGCTACCTGGTGGATCAACATCACAACTGCAATGTTTTTGGGGTATGTACATCTCAAATTTACCTTCACACCTTTCTGAACCTTCAATTTTGATGGGTTCCTCCATTGTAATGTTTCCCATGATAAGGACTTCATATCTATAGATTCAACATCTATCACCAAATTATTGAACACCCTTTAACACCTAAAATTGGGACTTTGAATCTAAACATTTGAACTTTGAACATAGGCACTCCAGACTTTTGAACTCTTGATGTTGAACCTACACATTCAAACCATTTAAAATTTCACTTTGAACTTGTTGAACCCATTGAAATGGTTCAAGGGGTTTAATGGTTCAAGGTGTTCAATGACCTGTTCTTTCACTTAACTAGAATTTAACATGTAACTTTAAAGGGAAAACCTCTATAGAGGCATGCCATGCAAATAGAGGGGTTTGATTTAAATTTTTTAAATTGGGCACTATAAGTAGGCCAAAAATTGGCTCTATCTAGGGATGTGGACTGAAAGAACATGGAGAATATAACATGTCTCTAGTTAAAACCAATGCCTAATCCATTGGTAACAGAGTCGAAGAAGCACAAGGCATAGGGAACTACTTGTAGATGGGTGGAGGGAGTAGGGAAGAACCAACAAGCCAAAAACTAAGCTAAACCCAACAAAACCTATAAAGATGAAACTTATTTACAAGTATATATGGGTAGGAAAATCCTCCCTCAAGAAATAAGGCTGAGAAAAACTTACATATAACCATTTACTGGCACTAGGGAGAATTATGAACCTCTCTGGAACAATGGCTTGTTCTCAAATGGAGTAACCCAAAACCAATATCCTGATAGACTACAACTGATTGAATATCTTAAAGGAGAGATTGAAGACTTCAAAAGAAAATGATTGATGATAATTGAGATACAAAGGTATATGTGACACATTAAATCAATTGTTATATTGTCATTGATGTCAACTAGTTTTGACTATACTTATCATGATGGTTACAAACATCTAAAGAAGGAAATAATGATGAAGGAATGAGATATCTACATGAGGATGAGATGTATGAGAAAGATATGGATATGGTATTCATTGGGTAACTTATTGATGAGTCTATGACATTATTTTAGTGATTTGATTGTATTACATGATTCTTTTATGGTTTGAAGAACAAGAATGAACAATTTTATGTATTCAGTAAATGAAGAACTTAGTATACACCGAGTTGAAATAGTGTACACCAAGAAAGTGTAGTGTACATTGAGTACAATGTTAACCGAGTAAGAAGTCACTAACACATCAGAGTATTGACCAAGTAAAAGAAATAAATGGAATAGATGACTTCCGACTAAAGATGACGAGTTGGACAATTATGGATGATTCTGAGGTAAAAGATAATGTTTTTTATGATGATCAAATGATTGACAAAATTCAAGGATGATCAGATGAAGGAGATTGAAACGTGTTACTAACACAAGTGGTGAGGAGGGTTAAAGAGACAAAATCAATGGTAAAGATTAAGAGGCAAAATCTATGGATGGAAATAAAATGGTTTATTATGTCTATAAAAGGAGATAAGAGATTCATTATGAATTCTAGAGAATGCGTGTGAGGAGATTGCATTCATGTGAAGTTGGTCAAATAGGTTGAAGACAAAACCGAGCAATTCTGCAAACAACATTGAGCATTAGAGAAATGAATTACTGAGTAGAACAGAGTTGGTGGAAACAAAGAGATTGAATTGAGTATATTGGCCAGAGGTATTTTGAGCTTAACATAGATCTGAAAATATGCAAAACAAGTTGTATTTGAATTAGATCATTACTATTT
Source organism: Chamaecyparis obtusa (assembly GCA_027943335.1). Taxonomy (NCBI): domain Eukaryota; kingdom Viridiplantae; phylum Streptophyta; class Pinopsida; order Cupressales; family Cupressaceae; genus Chamaecyparis; species Chamaecyparis obtusa. The sequence continues at coordinate 256,242 of BSBK01007698.1, forward strand.
CATTCTAACCATTGCTACAGATAAATCTCTAAGCTGAGTGGGACTTAAAAGTCTTTATATTTCAATATGACATTCAATGAATGTTGATTGTTTTCTTGAATCCTCTAACTAGGTCACACCTTATAGTGTGTTATTGTAACCTTTGATAGGGTTGGCTCTTAATCAAGATCACTTCACAAGAGTGAAATTATTTTGGGTTACTGGTCCTAGGTGGTTTTTCCCCTAATAGGGTTTCCATGTTAAAAATCAAAGTGTTATATGTGTATGGATGTGGTGAATTGTCATTTTAATTTATACATTAATATAACTAGTTTGATTGGTATATACAATAGTTAATTTATTGCTATTCAGTAGATGAATAGAAAGATACAATTAATGTTTTACCAAGTTGATTAAATTGTTTGAAAGATTTATTTTATACATCTGGGAGTATTTGGGACTATAGGATAACTGGATTTAACTGATTCACCCCCCCTCTCAGTATTCTAACAACTGGTATTAGAGCATAGAGTGCTTGAAGGAAAATTTTGAAGGACTTAAGTTAAAGATCACAAGATGTATAAGAGAGAGGTGCCCAAGCTAAAAAAAGGAAACTTCTCATCATGACAAAGTAGAATGAAATTGTATGTATTAGGAATTGGTGAATCTGCAACATACTACTTGCAAAATGAGTTTATCTTACCCACTAGACCTTTGACTATTGATCAAATGAGAGAAAGACATTAACACAATGCTACGATGATTGAGATTTCTTCTTCCTTATCAGATGCCAAATTTGAAGATGTTAAGACATGTACAACTACAAAATAGATGTGGAACAAGATTGCACTAGTTCATGGAGGAGATGTGAATGTACTAAGGGCTAAAGCTAAAAGTATAAGAGGAAAGTTTGATGACATGAAAATGAAAGAAGGTGAGAACATATCTTAGTACAACAACTGAGTCAAGGAGGTTATGAATGCCATCCAAGAAGCATGTGGAATAATTGATGAAGACACCATGGTAAGCAAAATTATCAGAACCTAGTTGCCTGCCTATTCTATAAGAGTTTCTACAATACATGAAATGAGAGAAGTTCCTAATAATAATGTTACACTTGATAGTCTAATTGGTAGATTGACTGGATTTGAGTTGAACAATTATGACAATAGTATTGTACCTACTGTTGTATCTGCATTTATGTCATCTCTAAAAATTGGTAAATCAAGCAAAAACTTAAGATAAGAAATGAAAGTGATAGTGAAAATGAAGAGGATGAACTTGAAGCATTAATGGTTAGAAGATAACAAAAATGAAAAGGAATATATAGAGGTAAACTACCATTGGTATGATTTAAATGTAAAGAGATTGGTCATATTGCTGCTAGATGTCCTAACAGGATAGAAGATGAAAAAACAAATGAAAGATCAAATGAAAGGAAGTATGATAGAAGAGATAACTGAGATCACAAAGGCCACTGGCAGTATGGAAAGAGAGATAATCGAGACTATAAAGATAAAGGAAAGAAGACATGTTACCTAGTTGAAGATGATGATGATGATGACACTGACACAGACACTGATGAAGACATTGAAGTGGTATTTGTGGCATTAAAAAAGATTCCAAAGAAGAAAAAAGGTATGTTGAAACAACACTTATTTATCAAGTTAGCAAGAATGATACTTGGATTATTGATAGTGATTGTACACATCATATGACTAGTGATGAAGAGAAATTTGAATACCTTGAACATTATAATGGTGGATCTGTGAAAATGGGAAATGATACACCTTGTCTAGTAAAAGGAAAATAGTCTATATTGTTGAACAATAAGATCAGATGTGAAAATTCATATTGGATGAAAGGAATTAATTATAATATGTTGAGTGTAGCATAGCTAAATGATACACGTCACTGAGTTGTAATTGAGAAAAGAAAGGTGAAAATATATAATGAGACTGGAAACTTGGTCGGTACTGGTGAACAATCAAAAGGTAATTTATTCTATCTTGACAATGCTAAAACTTCTTGTTTGTTGGCTAAAAATGAAGATGTATGGTTGTGGCATAAGAGGTTATGTCATGTGAATTTTGAAAAAATGGTTAAGATCAATAAGAAAAGAAATTTTAGAGGTTTACCAAGCATATCTAAACCTGACCATGTTATGTTCAAACAATGTCAAATGGGTAAGATGTCAAAGTCTAGTTTTAAGAGAAAACATTACTCATCTTATGCTATTTTGGAGTTAGTTCATACTAAATTGTGTGGTCCTATGAGCACTCAGAGTTATTATGGAGACATATATTTTATCTTGTTTGTTGATGACTTCTGTAGAATGATGACCGCCATGTTCTTAAAATAAAAATCTGAAGCTTTCAAAATGTTTAAGTGGTATAAAGAAAAAGTGGAAAAAGAAAGTGGTAAAGAATGAAAATGCTTAAGGTCAGACAAAGGTGGTGAATTCATTTATGATGATTTCACTAATTTTTATAATGATCATGGAATTAAGAGACATGTTTATGTACTGAGAACACCCCAACATAATGGGATTGTTGAAAGGAGAAATAGATCTATTGTGGATTGTGCTAGAACACTAATGATTGAAAAAGATGTTGCACAGATGTACTGGAGAGAAGCTATTAGTACTATTGTTTACACGCTGAACCAAATTCAACTGAAGAAAGAATCAAACAAGACACCTTATGAGTTATGGTATGGTTACAAACCTAATGTGAGTTATTTTAGAATATTTGGAAGTGGATGTTACATTCTGAAAGATGATAGACATGGGAAATTGATTCAAAAGGTGATGAAGGAATATTTCTAGGATATTCTACTAAAGTCAAAGCTTATAAATGTTTGAAAAAGGCTAATGACAAGATGATTGAAAGTGAAAATGTGAGAGTTGATGAATTTTCTGAGAAGAATGATGAAGAAAGTAAAAAGGAACCAAAAGATTATTGTAGATTTGTTTACATTGAGGAACCTGACACTCTACTTGGGAAACAATATGGCATTACTAAGAAATAGGGTAATGCTACCGAGCAACAATCTATATAGATTGAGAATCAACAAAATGTTACTGATGAAGATAATGATCATGCACCGAGTGGAGAATACATTGAAGAACAAAGAATTGAACTTGTACTTACTAGATATGTAAGAATACATCATCCACAAGATCAGATAATTGGAGATAAAAGATCATGAATGATGACACAAAATAAGTTGAGAAACAACACATGTTTAGTTTGTGAATTTGAGCCTAAAACTTTTAGAGATGCATTGGAAAATGATGAATGGATCAAGGAAATGAATGAAGAGATTGAGAAAATACAGAAAAATAGACATGGACATTGGTACCGAGACCAAAAGAAAAGAATGTGATTGGAACCAAATGGATATTCCAAAAAACTTGAATGAGAATGGATATGTCACAAGGAACAAAGAAAGACTAGTATGCAAAGGTTATGCACAAGAAGAAGGAATTGACTATGGAGAGAATTTTGTACCCATTGCTAGACTTGAAGGAGAAAGGATACTGCTTGCATATGTTGCTTACAAAGGATTTAAAGTTTATCAGATAGATGTTAAATCTTCATTTCTGAATGGGATACTTGAGGAAGAGGTATACATTGAACAACCTGAAGGTTTTGTTGATCCTAATAAGAGGAATATGGTATGTAAGTTGCACAAAGCATTATATGGATTGAAACAAGCATCAAGATCATGGTATGAAAGACTGCATTCCTATCTAATCAGTATTGGATTCATTAGAACAAGTGACGATAAAAATTTGTATTTGAGAAGTGAAAGTGATGACAAAATTCTTATTGCTGAAATTTTTGTTGATGATATCATATATGGAGGACATGATAACTTCAGGAAATCATTTGCTGATGAAATAAGGAAAGAATTTGAAATGTCAATGTTAGAAGAGATTAAATTTTTTCTTGGCTTACAAATATTACAATAGAAGGAAGGCATATACATCACACAATCAAAGTACATCAAAGAATTATTGAAGAAATTCAGTATGGAAGACTCAAAACCAGTCGGTACTCCTATGATCACTAGATGAAAATTGACAAAGGATGGCAAGTCCGCCGAGGTAAATCAAACCTTGTATAGATCAATGATTAGCAAATTGATGTATGTTGTGCATACTAGACTAGATATTTCACATGCAGTTGGAATTGTAGCAAGATTTTCTACTAATCCTAAAGAATCACACATGACTGTCATGAAAAGAATTTTGAGATACTTGAAGAATACTAAAAAATATGGTTTATGGTATAAGAAAGAAGGTAATTTTGAACTCAAAGTTTACACTAATGTAGATTAGGATGGAAACATTGATGATAGAAAAAACACTACTAGTGGAGCATACTTTTTGGGAGAAATATTAGTTACTTGGATAAGTAAGAAACAAGGATGCATTTATTAGTCCATTGCAAAAGCATAATATGTTGTTGCTACTACTAATTATTTGAATATTGCATGGATAAAACAACTATTGGAAGGTATGAATGAGAAGATCACTGATCAGTGATAATCTATTGTGATAATACATGTGCAATTAATATTTCTAAGAATCCAATGATGCATGCAAAGACAAAGCATATTTATATTAAGTATCACTACTTGAGGGAACAAGTTCAAGAAAAGAAAGTCAGATTGGAGTATGATAAATCACAAGAGCAACTTGTTGATATATTTACTAAACCCAAACTGAAGGACACATTTGAATACTTGAGAAGTAGACCAGGGGTCCATCCCCTGTCTAACAGTCACTAAGGTGATTAGGAGGTTGCATCAACCTATATTTTATCATAATATCTATGATGTTGATGCATAATATTTACACTTTGGGCTTCCTAAGGTTGTGAAAACTGAAAGATGGAAGAAAAGATGAAACTGAATATCTGTACATGCAAGGTACTAAATCTAAACCAAACAATAGAGATATTGATTTGGCTATTGAAGACCTGATTATTTTCTTTTTGGCATTGTTGTCAAAGGGAGAGAGATTCAATGAAATATCCAAATTAGGGAGAGTTATACATGAAATATCTATCTACAAGGAGAGATGAATGAAGCAAGGGAGAAAATGCAAGAGAGATTACCAAAAGGGAGAGTATTGATGTTGTGTAGTAATTAAACATATTAAATGTATAAACTAGGGAGAGCTCAATGAGTTACAACATTTGCATACAGAGTTGTAGAACATATGTTTGGTATTCTATGGCATATTTCATATTGTATTTCCATCAATGCCAAAGGGAGAGATTGATAAACTACAACTGATTGAATATCTTAAATGAAACATTGAAGACTTCACAAGACAATGATTGATGATCACTGAGCTACAAAGGTATATGTGACACATTAAATCGGTTATTATATTGTCATTGATGTCAGCTAGTTTTGACTATACTTATCATGATGGTTACAAACATCTGAAGAAGGAAATAATGGGGAAGGAATGAGATATCTACATGAGGATGAGATGTATGAGAAAGATATGGATATGGTATTTATTGGGTAACTTATTGATGAGTCTATGACATTATGTTAGTGATTTGATTGTATTACATGATTTTGTTATGGTTTTAAGAATAAGAATGAACAAGTTTATGTGGTCGGTAAATGAAGAACTTAGTATACACATAGTTGAAATAGTGTACACTGAGAAAGTGTAGTGTATACCGAGTACAATGTTAACCGAGTAAGAAGTCACCGACACATCAGGGTATTGACCGAGTAAAAGAAACAAATGAAGAAGATGATTGTCGACTAAAGATGATAAGCTAGACAATTATGGATGATTTCGAGGTAAAAGATAATTTTTGTTATGATGATCAAACAAATGAAAAAATTCAATGATGATCGAATGAAGGAGATTGAAACATGTTACTGACACAATTGCTGAGGAAGGTTAAAGTGACAAAATCAACAATGAAGATTAAGAGGAAAAATCTATGGCTGGAAATAAAATAGTTTATTATGTCTATAAAAGGAGACAAGAGATTCATTATGAGTTCTAGAGAATGTGCATGAGGAGATTGCATTCATGTGAAGCTGGTCAAATAGGTTGAAGACAGAACTGAGCAATTATGAAGACAACACCGATGATTAGAGAAAGGAAATATCGAGTAGAATAGAGTTGGAGGAAACAAAGAGATTGAATCGAGTATATTGGCTAGAGATATTTTGAGCTTAGCATAGATATGAAAATATGTAAAACAAGTTGTATTTGAATCAAATCATTACTATTGCATTCTAGCCATTGCTATAGATAAATCTCTTAACTAAGTGGGACTTAATAGTCTTCATATTGAATGTTTGGTCATGGAGAATTGTTAGTGATAAATCCTCTAACCAGGTCATACCTTACAATGTGTTATTGTAACATTTAACAGGGTTGGATCTTAACCGAGCTCAATTCATAAGAGTGAAATTATTTTGGATTATCAATCCTAGGTGGTTTTTCCCCTAACAGGGTTTCCACATTAAAAATCAAAGTGTTATATGTGTATGGATGTGGTGAATTGTTATTTTACTTTACACATTACTATAACTGGATTGATCAGTATATACAGTAGTTAGTTTACTGCTATTTGGTAGATGAACATAAAGACACAGTTAATGTTTTACCAAGTTGATTAAATTATTTGAAAGATTTGTTTTATACATCTGAGAGTATTTGGGATTGTAGGATAACTGGACTTAACTGATTCACCCCCCCTCTCAGTTATCTAACATATCCTTTGGCAACATTTTCAATGTTGAACATCAAACTAATAGCATGTAGAAACTTTGTGAATAAATATCTATGTCCAAAGAGAAATGTTTCATCATAGACTTCTAAATTTTTTGGAGGCTTTTGCTTAGTGTTTCCCAAGCTTTCTTTAATTTTTGGCTGCAAGTAATATTCATAAATCTCTATAAGAATGAAAGAATCACCTCCAATACTTCTATTGTAAAATCATTATTCTCAAAATAAATTTCAGATTTCACATAGAGCTTGGAACAAGAAATGGATTCATAAAGCATGGGATCTACTATGTCTTAAAAGGATTCATATTTCTTAACTGCAACCAAATATAAAATTTCTTTATCACAGACCAAGACACAAGATGAATCAATACTTGAAGTTTTTGGGTAGGGCTCTTCTTATTTGATGGATGAAAATAATTGATTTATGATCTCTTCTTGACAAAGAGAAAAACTATCCAAACTCCCCAACGATCCTTGAGGTTGCAATATTTCATTAGCTTGGTTGTCATCTTGTTCTATATTCACTTAATTTTCTTTTTCAATCAGATTTTTAGAATTTGAAAAATCTTTATCAAATCATGATTTCACCTCATTTTTAACACAAGGTCTTTTGGAAAAATAGATTTCAAATGGCACTGCTTCATCTCCAAAGAAAAAGGATTCTAATATGGAATCATTACAAGAGTTTAAACATAAAGAATCAATTTTATCAACTTCTTGTGTAAAATTAAAAGCTTCATACTCTAAATGCATGTAAATCTGAAAATCTTCACCCTTTACACTTTTTGGAACAAGATGATTTTCCACACTTTCAAAATTGAAAGTTTCTATTGCTGGGTAAGAGAAACACCTCAAAAAACCTTTTTCATTCAATCTCATAGGCTCTTCAATGCTGTCTTGGTCATTTTTGCTTAATAATATCTAATTTTCACGATGCCAAATTGTTTCTTGTTGGACTTCTTGCTCATTCATTACAAGATAATTGTAGGTGAGAGATGAAATTGTGATGACTAAAGATTCATCATCATCAACACTTAGCTCTTCTTTAAGATGAGATATATATATTTTTTATTCTTGAAACACCTTTATCTTTTCCTTCAGCTCCGTTAACTTATGAAATCTAGCACATAGACTTCATAAAAGAGCAGATGCATGATCATCTTCTATACTCAAACTAGTTTTTACAACATGATAAATTCTTTCCTTGCAACAGTCCTAGAATTCATGCAACACTTTATCATCCATCTTAAGAATCTCTATGATGGTGGGTGTGTATAAGGAAATGTACCTTCATAGAATTAGTATCATACAATAAATCAAATAGAGACTAAATAAACCACAATTAATACTCTATTTAGCAAATAAAGCACAATTAAGCATCCTATGGCTCTCTATCTAAGAGTATTAATGTGAAGCTCTCAGCAAGCTACCATTAATGACAGTCCTAGAATGAGAAATGATAATGATAAAGCAAATGATAACAATTAATTCAAATTGAAATGCTAAATTGCTTCTAAATTGCCTTTCTAGCTATAATTCTCAAGAGGTTAGATGCAATTCTTAGATTTGTGGTTATGAATTATGATTGATTTTGGTCTTCCTTTTATAGATTTATGCAAGGGTAGGGGGTGTAGTAGAATTGATCATGATTAAGCTTGGGGTGGTCCCACAATAGTGTGTCTCACTTTTTGGCCAACTTTGACACAGAGATCAACATTCTGAGAAAAAACTTCACTTTCGAATACTTGTTGCCGCAAAACTATTAGGAATTTGAAGATGATGTAAACTAGAGTCTTTTAGAATTTTCTTTCTAGTTTCTAAATATATATATTTTTAAAAAATTAAAATTTATTTAAATTCATTTTTCCTTCTCCTTTGAAAAGTGGTTTGTGTGAAAAAACTATGTTTTTAAGGAGTTACTGTCACTTGGATCAGTATAACTTTTTTTTTAAAATATGATAACAATGTAATTGTTTCAAGATTATATTTTTAACTTCAATATCTAAAGGATGCAATTGGTTTCATTCATTTTGGATCAATATTTCATAGTTTATTAAGTTCAAAAGTGGTAGTCATAGTAATTTAGACATAAGGTCACTTGGATCGCTCTAACTTGATCTGTGTATATCAAAATTAATTTTTATTTTTTTATATAAAGGTAACACAAATACTCTTTTTCTACATATTTTTCATAATTTTTTTCTTGTAATTTACTATTTTTCTTGAAGTCTTGAAGAGATAGGTTGTTTAATGACCAAACAACCTATGTTTAATTAAAGTAATATTTAAAAGTGATAATGAACTCAATATGTATTAAAATTATATTCATTAGAAATCTTGTTCTGAATAGCATAATACTACATAGATAGGTTTTTCAAATGGATTCATTTGATTTGCCAAAACATAAAGTCTTTTTGTTAGCATTTTAATAGGTGCGAAGGAGACTCCATTGTAGGTATGAATGAGGAGTATAGATGTTATATCAATATTTTTTTAATCTAAGAGGCTTTGAGCTAACCATTTGTAATTAATTCTTTCAAATGGAACCTCTCAAGGCTTAAATCATCATATTTTATTAAAAATGTGTTAATTCAGCAAAAATTAGCATGTCTAAAAAAGTGTGACCCACTATTGTGGGATCACCCCTTGAGTTGAGTCTTTGGTTCCACCCTTTGAAGAAAATTTAAATATTGTGTCCTCAAAGCTTGGGACAAGTAGACAAGATGCTCTTTCACTTTGAGTGATTGAGATTGAATTTGGCTTGATCCATGTGAATGTCTTTCTCAAATCCTATTGGTTGATTGAATTCCCTCCCCTTTTGGGTTGTTGAGAGAAATTAGGATTTATTACATGATTTTAATTGATTTATTTAGCCATGTACCCCTTGAATGGGTTGAATTTGATTTAATTCAAAATTATAATTAATAGAATTAATTGCACTTTGATTTGATTTCACTTGATTAAAATGCTCTCAATTTTGATTTATCTTGAATTAAAGCTTGATTTTAATTTTGATTGGCTAAATGTTTGATTTGATTCAATTGCCTTGTTCTTGTCCTTGATTTTCTTTGATTTCCCTTGATTTATTACTTAATTGTCTTTGTCCATTTTCAGGTGATTACAAATGCCCCTCTTTGAGTTGACGTGTGAAGCATGTTGATTCAAAGAATACTCTGATCTTGCTGATAATAGGTCCTGATTTAACTGATGGTCAATCTTTGATGTTCATTTGATATTACTCGATGATCGATTCTTGATATCTGATATGAAATTGATGCAATTTTGATGATGTTCGTTCAATTGATGTTGCTCTTTAATGGTCGTTCTGATGATTGATCCTTGATGTGATGGTTGATCTGATGAAAGATTTTGATGTGATACCTGATTGTATGATATAATTTGATGTGATGCCCCATTCGATTGGTTAACAAAAAAATTTCTAATAAAAAATTATGCTCTGATTTGATGGTCGATCTCCTAATTCGATGATGATGCTGATTATCCAATGGTATGCCCCCTCAGAAATGAAATAAAATTTGATCGATGTTTTTTTTTTTAATAAAAAATTTGACGATTTAAGTCAATTTACATTGATTTAGTTTCATTTATAATGAATTTTGATTTCATTTCTGATATTTTTTTTACATTTGTTTGATGAAAAATGCCCTAGCTTTGGCTGATTTGATGAAACATTCAATTTCTTAGGTCAATTGTGGTAAAAGATTCTTCTTTTAGGTCAAAGATACCTTTTTAGGTAAAAAAGGCCTATATAAAGGGGTAAAAAGTCCATTTACTATTCATTTTCACTTTTTAAGCTCTGACTTCTATTGGCTTTTGATGATGTTGATCTCAATTCACAAGCATAGATTTGAGCGAGGTCATCGATATCAGCATCCACTTGGCTCCGAACCTTCGGTGAGTACTTAAACCTCTTCATTTTGTCAATTTTAGCATTTAATTTCAAGAAATGTGAATTTTTCCTATTAAAACCCTCTTTTTTTCCTTTTTTACCTTCGAATAGCACTTTTACCCAATTAAACTGCACTTTCACCCTCGAAGTTGCACTTTTGCGACTTTAAACAGCGCTTCCGCATTCTGAAACTGTGCTTATACACACCAGTTTTAGGCCCTAATCCGCTTTTGCCATGTTAAATAGCACTTTCAAATTCTTTTACTGCTTTTGCCCCAAGTTGTGCTTTTGATCCATTAAGTAGCGCGTTTACACATTTAAATAGCATTTTTGCATTTTAGCACTTTTAAAGCCTGAAATAGCACTTTCACCCTGCTAGAAAAATACTTGGAATTGTTGAAGTCCACTTTGTAATTTTCTTGACATCGTCAATCAGATGATAGGTTAAGGTAATGAAATTTATGTTTATAGTGAGTTATGAGATGTCAGTATGAGTAAGTCATAGTATGAATATTTATTCATCAATCTAGATTCAGGTGATGGGTGATGATAAATTTTCCATTCTATCTGAGTAGAAACATGAAAATTGATTGTGATTTGATAATTTGAACATTTTTGATTGAATTAGAATGGTCCAGATAATAACTGATTTCAATATTGATGTGCTTGAACTTTCTTTTTGTAGGAGGTCCTGAAGTCTTTAGGTATTCGCAGGTCCTACCCATTATCCTGGAGTATGATTCCTGATATGAGTGCGGTGGATCGTCGCCATATTAGTCTTTATGACCTATCTTTCCCATTGCATCTTCCTTGATTCTAAGTGAATCAGGGTCTCAACACTGCTATGGCTAAGCATTGGAACTTAGACCATAATACTTTCCATTTGCCACTAGGGGAGATGGCCATTACTCCCGAGGATGTATATCGTATCCTCCATATACCTACTTGTGGTGAGTAGGTGTATTACGATTCTCTCTATGATGGATCTGCATGTCAGTGGGTTTTTGGTGATCCTACCATTGGTGACGCTCACATCCAGTGGGTTTAGTTCCTTTCATTTCTTGTATTGCCAACTATTTTGGGCACCTTGATTGGTGGATTCTTGCTTCCTGATAGACGTGGGCACGGGTTCGCTGTCGGTTGGGGTCCTATCCTCGAGGATCTGATGGCACATCCTTATCATTTTGATTGGGGTTCCTATGTCTTAACTTAGTTATACCATGAGTTACACATAGTGGTTTATAGGCATTCCGCTACACTTATTGCAGGAGCTATCCTTTTATAGCTTTGGACCTGGGAGCATATCCCAGTGACACGTCCTATTCAAGCACGAGATCGTCAGCTAGGTTGGCTATTTTATTGGATGTATGAGGGTATTATCATCCAGACCCATATGGGTAAGTTGGATTATTGGCAGCATGTCATTGATGACATGGATACTATTGTGTGGAGGCCATATATTGGTTGCGAGGCTTGGCCTCAGGATGATGCTGAGATACCTTACATGTTTTGCCCCCGATGGATGATCGGGTGTTCCACATATATCATTGAGAGGTTTTTCTTCTGGTGAGTTCTGCATTAGTATGGGTGCACACATGATATGCCACAGGGAGTAGCTATCACTACTACATTTGGGGTCAAATTTTGATGGCCATTTGTCAGATTTGCAACACTAATTTGTCGGCATTTCGATAAATGGGTCCGTCATTTTTGCGTAGGAAATTATGATAGAAGATGTATCCATTAGTTTACCGACACCATATCACGTCAGAAACTTGCATTTCAGCAACAACTTTGTTATGGCATTTTCTACGGTTTATCCATTAGAATTCTGACACAATACCTATTAACTATCGAAAATATATCTTTTCTGACATTATAACTGTCAGAATAGCGATAGTTTCCACTTAATTCCGATAGATATACCCATTAGTGATATGGCATTAATGTCGAACCATCTGTCAAAAAATTTCTATTTACGACACTTGAAATGTCAGAAGAGTGAGAGTCCATTATTTCTCTAACAAATTCCCTATCGAACGTATAGCATTACTGTCGGAACTATTATCGTAAATTAGTTTTCTCCAACATTTTATCTATCGAATGTGTAGCACTTCTATTAGAATTAATGATTAAGTGTCAAAAAATTGACGGATATGCACATTAAAGATAAAATAGCTCAAGAGACCATCATAGGTTCTCTCTTTCTTCGGTCTATATTATTGACAAAATGTTTTACCTTTCATTAGCTCATCAAATTCGGGGATTTGAAAGAATTTAATAGAATATTTTCATGACAACGTATATTATTTATGTTGACGTTGCATGAATTTATCTACTTCATGTACTTGTAGACTATGAGGACGGCGATAAAGAAGCATACAGGTATGTGGATTTATCATTCAGTTGCTTGCAGTTATTGGTCAAATGCAAATATTTTGTCAAGTTGAAAGGGCAAGATATCAGTTTGGTGTTTTCGGTTTATGTTAAAAGTTGATTTGGTAAAATCCTCAAAAAACACACTACATGTTCTAAAATGTAAAGAAGTTGAATATTAAATGTAAGATATATATCTCATCCATAGTAATCAAAAGAAAGGACATGAAACTTATAAGGAGATTTACCAATCCAAAAATATAAGCGAATAGGAAACATGATTGGTACCTTATGAATTGGTTTTTGAGGTGCACAATCTTCATCAATCTCCTGAGAACAAGACCCCTCCTCATGAAAAATGTATTTAACAGATTAAACAAATCTACAAAACTGAACCAATGGCATGTTTAGAACAAAGAAATAGATTGATAATAATATGTTGAAAATTCTATTATGTTTAATACACACAAAAGGACTAGTCCCAACAATTCTTAAACATAATTTATCTGATATGATAATAACATGCTAATTAAACTGATAAAGGTGTTATATGCATTTAATCTACCAATTACTGATTACACAAAAAACAAATTACAAAACTGAACCAATGGCATGTTCTTCGTGTGGTACAAGGAAGATTTGGCTATGAAAAAAAAAAGTGAAATGGCCTCATCATTTTTATTTTAATTGGATAGAGGAGTGAAAGTTGAGTATGAGAGAAGGTATGTGATTTCTTCATCTTTCAAGCATCTGACATCATATTCGACTGCAAATTTTAAATGCATTGCATTTTATTTGATCATGAATGCTCTCTGAAATGATTGCATTCTACTGGTGTCGTGCCCTAGCCCTTGCTTTATCTCCATTATTTGATATTATTGGTGCTTTTTCTCAAGGATATCGATTCACTATTTTCAAATGTTTGGATCATTTAGATAGTTACATTTCCTGACTGTTCCTCTAGTACACAGTCAGGAAATGTAACTATCTAATGATTATATGTAATTTTGAATGGATTAAATGCTTTATTCTTGGTAGAAGTGAATGGAAGGAATAGTGTGTATTAAATACAATCCAGTCACTTATTGAATTCTTTGGAGACTACTGGTTTGACTGTCCATGCACTACCAGTGACTGAGATTCATTAAAGGATACAAAACCCTTCATTTTGGGGTTATTGTGTGTGGATTCAAGTGTAGGTTTGATTTGGTTAATGTTTAGAAGAGATCAATAAAGTATTTAAAGACAATCTTACATGTTTGGAGAGGTTTGAGAGGCACTTATCATGACTGTACCCTCAGAAACATCGGCATAGACTAATTTTACTAAGTTTCCTTTCTCTATTTTGAGGTTTCCTTTCTCTGCCACAAGGGTACAGTCAGAGGGTTCATTGAAAAAATGATCCTTCGAATGGTTACTATGAATATCAATGATTTGATATAGCATATTTCTCATTTTACTTGAAGTTTGGAATAGCTTGTGCAAGGGTGAAAGTAGTTTGGATCATTTTGGTCGTGACTGTTCCTATACATAGTCAGGAAATGTAACTGTCTAATGATTATATGTAATGTTGAATGGATTAAATGCTTTATTCTTGGTAGAAGTGAATGGAAGGAATAGTGTTGGTGTTAGGTTTCATTTTTTATTGAATTCAATGGTTTCCAAGATGTGTTGAGGAGTTTGCTCCTTGTTTAATGTTAACTGTTCCTGCACAATCCACTCATACAACAGTGAAGTTATAAAACTGAACCAATGGCATGTTTACAACAAAGAAATAGAATGATAATAATATGTTGAAAATTCTATTCTGTTTAATACATGCCAAAGGACCGCATTCTAAATTGCTGTCACTAAAATGACTGCATTCTACTGGTGTCGTGCCCTAGCCTGTGCTTTAACTCCATTATTTGATGTTATTGGTGCTTGTGCTAAAGGATATCCATTTTTTTGAAATGTTGACTGTGGTTATCAAATGGACAGCCCATGAGCTTCTAGCTAGGCACCATTTGTATTGATAGCTTAGGGCATCAAATGTATTGTATCATTGATAGTTGATACTTTGTTAAAAGGAAATAGGACAAAGAATGATTTTTATTTAGTTTCTCTATTTTGATCCCTAAGTGGCTTACAACCCTAGAGAAGCATATGCAGATTTACGGATGCAGTTGCAGGATACATAGCAGCTGATAATTCACAATAAATCCATGCATCCAATTTGAATAGCAATTAATACAAAGAACTAGGATCCTCCAATGGCCCAATCATCTGGACCTTGACTGTCCCCTCAACCAGTGACCCTTCAAAATTGAGTTATCATGCAATCAGTGAGTGATCCTTCATTCTCTTGGTGAGCTTCTAGGTAGGTGCCATTTGTATATTTGATAGCTTAGGGCATCAAATGTATATTGTATCATTGATAGTTGAGACTTTGCTAGTATCAATTTCTGGGTTTGATTGTGTATAATTTTTTCCATCAATGTTTTAGATCATACTACATGATCCATCATCAGGATGCTAGAGAGAAAATAACATGATATGATGGATCATGTAGTATGATCCGAAACGTTGATGGAAAAAATTATACACAATCGAACCCAGAAATTGATACTAGCATTAATATGGATTGTGGAAATCTAATAGATCTAGTTGAGACTTTGTTAAAAGGAAATAGGACAAAGAACAATTTCGATTTAGTTTCTCTATTTTGATCTCTAAATGGCTTACAACCATAGAGAAGTATATGCAAATTTACGGATGTAGTTGCAGGATACATAGCAGCGGATAATTCACAAGAAATCCATGCATCCAATTTGAATAGAAATTACTACAAAGAAATAGGGTCCTCCAATGGCCCAATCATGGGGACCTTGACTATCCTCTCAACCAGTGACCCTTCAAAAATGGGTTATCACACAATCAGTGAGTGATCCTTCATTCTCCTGGTCTACCCTGCAACCAAACATATTAGAAATACACAATACAATCATAACAAGTCTTTCACAATCCCCCTTCCCTCAAGGAACACTATCAACCATCCCTTCCACATAGAATTTCACTATTTTATGAGTGGATTGTGCAGGAACAGTTAACACTAAACAAGGAGCAAACTCCTCAACACATCTTGGAAACCATTGAATTCAATAATAAATGAAACCTAACACCAACACTATTCCTTCCATAGTTGTAGGATACATAGCAGTCGATAATTCACAAGAAATCCATGCATCAAATTTTTATAAGGATATCCTACTAATCAATAGGAATTTTCTTGAGATGACCAATGATTATGCATTTTGATGGTAGTGTGCTAGTTCAAAAGGATAATATAAATTTGAAACAATTTTTTTTTATTTTCTCAAACTATAAATGTGGTTAAAGGGAAAATATTATGACCCCTACACTATGGTTGTTAGCCTAATTAAGACAGGCCTACCTTTGCATATAATAAGAGGCCAACATGAAACAAACATCCATAGGTTAGGGGGTTGTTCCCTATCCATAATTTATTATTTAAGTGCTAAGTGATGATGGGTATATTGTGTAATTCATACCTAGTGTGTCTCTTTCTTTCTCTCCACATTTCACATTAGGAGTATATGTTATAAAATACTAATGAAATCAACTATAGTTCAAATCTAATGAAAATTGCAATATAAAGATTAAAATAAATCTTGAAGAAATATGGGAACCATTTTTGAAAGATATTGTACAAATGAAGAGAATACTCCAATGAGGAAATGCTTCAATGTGGAACAATTGAAGGACAATATTTTACTTTTATATGCACATCTGCAATGTTTTTGATATATTTTTGAGATAACAAAACCATAGAAAGAATATCATCTAGAAGAAAGTAAAGAATAATGATCATACTTTGAGATATTGTGGAAAATTAAAGGAAAGAATGCTTGGTGGGGTTATCATGCAATCAGTGAGTGATCCTTCATTCCCCTCTTCCAGTGACCCTTCAAAACCGGGTTATCATGTAATCAGTGAGTGATCCTTCATTCTCTCAGTCTGCCCTACATCCAAACATATTGGCAATACACAATACAATGATAGCAAGTCTTTCAAAATCCCCCTTCCCTCAAGGAACAAGATCAACCATCCCTTCCACATAGCATTTCACTCTTGTATGAGTGGATTGAGTAGGAACAGTTAACATTAAACAAGGAGCAAACTCCTCAACACATCTTTGTTGTAAACATGCCATTGGTTTAGTTTTGTAAATTTGTTTTTTTGTGTTAAATGCATTTAAATGGAACATTAAGCATAGTAATAATATGCTTAGTCTATTAGTAATTGCAGATTAAATGCCCATAACACCTTTATCAGTTTAGCATGTTATTATAAGATACTAAAGAAGACCTGCCATTTGTCAGAGAAATCTTCACTATCCCCCACAATGAAGATAATGAAGATTGACCTCCTACCCCACAACAAAGAACATTGTAATAAGAATAAGATAGTGCCAAGAAACATTTTCACAAATATGAAATGTGAGGAAAAGTAATAACATTAACAATGCCAAGATTCACAACATTAAATTTCACCTGCGGATGAGTTCCTACAGTGGGTTGCCCAGCATAAAAAATATGTTGAGTTGCATTTGAGCTGTAACTAAGAGTATCATGTAGAATAGACCCTAAACTTTGAAAGCAATCTCCAGCTTGGCAATTCAAAATTCAATCTAGGTAAGCATCAGTAAGTGAAATAAATTATAGACATCAACATCAACATCATCATAATCATTAGACATAAATTATAGACATCAACATCAACATAATCATAATCATTTGGAGGGTATTCATTTTGGTCCTTGGATAGTACTATGTTTCTTGAAAGTTCTTGTGATATGCTTCTAAACTTTAAAAACATATTTTATGGCTTAATGATAATATAGATTAGTGTTTTGTTTTCTAATGGAATGTTGTTGATCATTCATGGTCTTGAAGAAACTTTTGATTGTTTTGATTTTTGAGTCTTGATGTTGTTTCTCAATGTGATATAGACTGACCACAAGATGGTTTAGTTGGTCCTCTCTTTCTATTTAATCATTTGTCTTCTTCATGGTGTAAGTGTCAATATGTTATAATCCAACATGAAGTGTGGCTCAAATGAAGTTGAACCAAATGCTGACCGTGATGGCTATGATCATGATGAAGATAAATATGAACATTAAATCTAAAATATGGCTTGTAATTTGAATTTTCATTATGAATGAAGAAACTATAGATTCAAGTTGACTCATTCTATGTTGTAGTATATTTGTTCCATAGATCTACCATATTATATATGTGTAGCCTATAAGGGACATCTTCTGCTCATCCATGTATCATAGCTCGGTGAGAGTTCTTAGGAGAAAGACAAGATGTCAGTGGGAGATGGAGAAACCAATATCAGAACACCACTTGAAGCCTTGCAATGTTGAGAGTGGGATAAAAGCTACACTTGAGACCCTATGTAAGGAAAAAACTTATTGAGCTTCACTTTGTTTCGAGAATAGTTTCATATTCTGTATGAAACAGGGCCAACCACTTGAAGGTGGAAGCTCATTTGCCCCCCCCACCCCCCCCAAACATCACTCTAAATTCCCCATTAACATCTAACATTCATTCATTATTTTGTCCATTAATAAAATGTAACATTCATTAATTATCACACAATAACATTCATTCACACATTAATAAAATGTGACATTCATTAATTATCAAATGATAACATTCATTAACACATTATAAAATTTATGAACATTCACTACCACATAATGAAATTCATTGGCATATAAAAATAAGTCATTATCAATTAAGGTGCATAGATGACAATCATTTCTTTATTTTATTTTGATTTCTAGTTTTTAAGATATAATTGTAAGATGAGTATCGATATCATCATCATGATCATCTACCCTCTCATTAGATCTCAATGCATGCCTAGTTCTCTATTGATGCAAAGGGGGCTTATCTGCAATAACATATAAAAGGGTTAAATTAAAAACATTTTATTATAATTAAAAACATTTTAAACATTTTAAAGTATTTCAGTACTTTACAGGCCATAATCGTATAGCTCTTTACCTGATCTAGTCACATCATCAACATTGAGGTTAGTTTGTCGGTCCATGAGACTGTGTGGGATGCTCATGAAAGGAGTCTGGGTACCTACATATGTAATTCAATGATCTAATGTTAGCTAAAAAACTCATGATACATATACTCAAAACCACATAGTAAGTACATTAAAAACCATAAGCATCCCATAGTAAGTACATCACAAATTAATTAGATTAAGCATTGATTGCATAACTGCACATTTCTATCAAGAAATCAATATTAAATAGATTAAGTAGCGATCACATAATTGTACATTTCATTCATGTCATTCATCTTCTTCTTCATCCAACTAATCACCATGATCATTGTTGATGTCGACATCATCACCACCACCATCATTGTCTTCATCTTCATCATCATCATCATCATCGACATCATCATCATCATCATCATCATCATCATCAGTAGCATCATCATCATCATCATCTTCTTCTTCAAGAAAAGTTGCATCAGGAACATCATCAACTAATTGTTGTTTGTGATCATCATTTACATCATCTTCTAGTTGTTCGCAATCTTCTTCCATCGCATTATACCTCATCAGCCTTCATCTTGGATCATGTCTAACAACAAATGACCAACCCAATTTATGCGGAACCTCTGAGTAAAATACCTGCTCACATTGGCTTGGAAGAACATAGGGTTCATCCCCAATTGGCTCAAACCTCCTTGTATTAATCATTGGAAATCCATTGTCATGTTCAATAACAGTTCTATCAGGATCATTTTGATTAAGTCGTAGCCTATACCATTTGATGACGAAGAGAACTAATCTGAAGGAATTAAAGTCACACTCAAGTATATCATCCAAAATGCCATAGTATTGATTTTTGGACTCTCGAGGATGTAAGTCATTTCTAGATGAAATATTAGTCACCTGAAAGACTACACTTATCCCAGAATCACAAGTTTTCTTTGTGTCATCCAACTTTTTGATGCAAAATTTATGACCATTGCAAAACATAGCCTTGTGGTGTTTGACCTACAAAAATATGTAAAACATGTATAAATTAATGCATTGAGAGTTCATAAACGTACGAGTGATTAACAAATTTATATGTACCTAGAAATCTTTTAAACCATGTGCTAAATCTATTTCCCTTTGGGTAACATTTGGATCTCCGTTACAATGAGCTTCATTAACCAATGAAGACATAGCTTCCCATG
Organism: Chamaecyparis obtusa; assembly: GCA_027943335.1. Lineage (NCBI taxonomy): Eukaryota > Viridiplantae > Streptophyta > Pinopsida > Cupressales > Cupressaceae > Chamaecyparis > Chamaecyparis obtusa. The sequence continues at coordinate 276,567 of BSBK01007698.1, forward strand.
TTAATGTGTGACCTAAATGATGACATCGGTCAATCCATTTCATCATCCAATCTTGATTGTTTGCAATATACAAATGTATTGCATCCCACTCTCGAGTAGCTGTACAAAAAATAAATAGATGACTTACAACCAATTAATTTTGAAGATTAAGAATTAATTAATAGCTACAATAACATCTTATAATTTATTACCTCTCACTTTCCTCATTCTGCCTTCCCCCACCAAGTACTCCCCTTCAAATTTTCTAATGGTGTCGAGATTCCAAATGCGATCTATATGGATCTTTGCTGCAAGCTTAGGAAGATATTTAGTAACATACACCATAGTCTGGTATACCATATATCCCTCCACCATAGAACCCTCAGGACATGCTCTTTGCCGAACCAAAGCCTTCAAAAATTTCAAGTGCCTCTCAACCATCCACATTGATCGAGTGTGTACAGGTCCACACATTTCAATCTCCTCAACTTGGTGTATGAGGTAGTGTTCTTGTGAGGTAGTGTTCTTATGCATTGAAAAAGGTTGAAGGTAGACACTTTTGCATTTCACACATTAGAAGAGGAATTCTTCTCTTCTAGTATTTTATATCTTCTCTATGGATTTTTTTAGATGAAAACCACCTACAAGACATTCAAAACACAAAAATATATAAACACGAGACTTTACTATATATATATATATATATATATATATATATATATATATATATATATATATATATATATATATATATATATATATATATATATATATATATATATATATATATATATATTGTAAAGTCTCGTGTTTATATATACAAAAATATATAAACACGAGACTTTACAATATATATATATATATATATATATATATATATATACAACAAATTGAACAGATATCATTTATTACCTCATGTATTTCCAATCACTTGTTTGATGTTATTATCGAAGTTCTCTGGGAGAGATAGGGGTAGCACGTACTCCAACAATTATAAAAATAATCATGTTATTCTTTTCTCATATAATACAATGAGAAGTACATGCAGTTTACAAATATATTGTAAATAAAAAATAACATGACTTACCTTGATGAAGGTATGCCAATCATGCGTTTTCAACCCTGGCCCAAATTCACCTTTCTTTGATATGGTACTGCTTATGTTTGCAGCAAATCCTGTGGGAAATCAAATTTTTCGTATGACTTCTTTTATGGCATCACCTTGTTGTTCTATTAATAACCAAGGAAGGGTGTGTGATGAAGTTACTCACCTGCATGAAATTAAGATCTACTAACATGAATCTAATCAAATACAATGCAAATTTAACTAAAATTGAAAAATTATGATCTATATTATCCCATGGATCTCTAGATAGAAGTGGTAAGTGAAGCTCTTAGCTACAATCCTCACTAGTGAAACTTCTAAAATGAGAAATGATGCTTCTACAATGCTTATGCTATGCTTCTATGATGATTCTAGCTCAATAATGATGAAATTATGATACTAAATGCTTAAAATGCTCAAATTGCTCTTAGAAATGATCTCAATTGCCTATAGTAACAATGCTATGCAAATGAAATTCCAAGATTGAAATGCTCTCCAAAATGCCTCATACTTATAGTAATTTCCCAAGGGTAGGGGGTGGAGTGAAGTAATCATGGTTATCTCATGGTTGAGTCAAAAACTTTGAATTGTCCATAAATGGGGGGACAAGCCTTTAAATGGTTTCAAATCTTTGGAAAATTTAAATGTTTAAGTGATTTATGTCCTTTTGTTCTCAATTTTCATTGGTTGATCACTTTGTTGAAAGAAAATAGGAATATTAATTCAATTAATTAATTAATTAAATTTATCCATGGAAGGGTAATAGGTTCATTTTGATTTTTGATTAAACAACTATACAATTAATTAATTAAAATCAATTATATATTGTTTTTGGCCCTTTTAAGCTTCAATTTAATCATTTAACATCATTATTTAATAATTCCTTTGTTTTAATTGATTTTGTTCAACTTTATTTAATTATGTCCCTTTTAATGCATTTTGATCCATTTAATTGATTTTTGAAATTTTAAGAGTATTTGTCCAATTTTATGTGTTTACAAATGCCTCTCTTTGAATTAATGCACAAAGAACATTGATTCAAAGATTCTTGAAGTCCTAATCACTGATTCACTGATTGCTGCCTCTGATATGAGATTGATTACTGATGTTGATACAAAATTTTTTTGTGATGCCCCACTGATTTCATGATGTTTGATTGCAACTTGATACTCTGATGCCCCCTAAAAAATTCAAACATATTAATTTCATGATTTGAAAGATTTGATGAGGTTTGATTTATCAAATATGTTTTCATTTCTAATAAACATTGTTGATATTGAAGATTCACAAATTGTACGTCCAAGATAGATAGGTCTGTTGTAGTTAAGCGAAACAAGTGATTATGATAACAAGATAATGATACCAATGAATGTGATTTGTCAATCTGATTAGGATAGGATATTGATAGGATAAATCAATCAGTGTGAAAACCGATATGATTTGATACTGTTGCTTCATTCTCAGGACACAGAGACACGAACAAATGGTACTGGGTGTGATTACTTGATACTTTTGATTCTGATAGGATAGATTGATTGACTTAAGATAACTCATTGATATGGTATACTGATATGATTCCCTTGATTTGCAAAACATGCACATTTTCGTAAGTTATACATACAGTCCATAGCTTCTTGGATATTAGATTTAGGTAGTGCGAACATTGTAGAAAGGCATGACAACAGTTGTTGGCAGATTGGATCAGGACTTTGATGTGCCACTTTGTTAATGACATTGTATCTTTGATTACACAGATTTTATGGATGTTTGATGTTATGGACACTTTATTATGATTTATGGACTTTCCTTATTTCCCCTTTTTGATTGATCAAGATTTTGATGGAAACCCCCTTTCCCTTCGAAAAATAACTACAAACCAATGCACTTAATCTAACATGAAAAATGCAATGCAACCTAACATGATAATGCAATGCAACTAAGTGTCACTAGCTTTTAGCAAAGAAATGCCATGAGGAGAAATTTTCATCATTGAGCATTTTGGGACTGAAAAGCAAGTACAATCATCACTGACCAAATCATGATGATATGAATACCACTTTTATATCACTTTTGGTAACACCCTTTTGGAAACTAGTACAACCCTCACTAGTTGGATGACCAAACTATGGGAGTATGAATACCTGTTTCATCAAATTCAATGTTGCAATTGGATTTTGGTAAACAAACAAAGGTCAACCTTCCACCCTATATGAAAGTCCTCAATGATTCTTTGATGACCACGTCATTAGATGAATTCACATAAGTTGTTGGATCTCCCTCAAGATAGTCACTCAAAGGCAAGGAAATATCATGTTTCCATCATTGCCAATCTAGTCAGAATATCATTGATTAGCTAAAAAGATGTGATAAAAATGAATTCAATAAAGATTATCAAAAGAAAGCTTCAAGTGTTTTGCAATGTTTCATGATTTTCAAAAAAAGTATTTCAAAGCATTCTGATCTTTAAGATGTTTTTGTCAATTTTTAATCCCGAATAATAAAGTCAATGAAGGCTCATGGATCAGGTTGTAGGATCAAATACTTGGGTATGAACAATGATATCCATCAAAGGTTCACCAAAATCGCTCTCTCTAAAGTTTTGATAATTCTCTCTCTGATATGTGACTAATCAAATCTGTTTGAGTTTAATGCATTGCTTCATGTGAATTGATACCTGTTTGTTGAAATCCATTGGTTAAGATCAAATGCCCTTGATTGGATAGGAAAAATGTTCAACTTGATCAAACTTCCAAGATATTACAAAAGCTCGGTTTATGCCAGATGTAGCTCAAAGCACTTTATGCTTTAATTTTTACCAGCTCTCAAACAAGATCACATTGGTTTGCCCCCAATGTCTAGCAAGATATAGGACATGAATGATGGATTTGCAAGATGATGGATTAGAGATGGAAAGACCAAGATGGATGAAGCATACGAATGTGACCCATAGGACCATCTCCTCAAGATTACCCAAGCTAAGGCAAAAAGATATAGCAATGATATAGTGTGTTTTTGGATAAGCCATGGAAGTCAATGATGCGGTGCTAGATAGCCTATAGGATAACAATTTGCTATCATGAAAATGAGGGATCCAAAATAAGTGGACATGCCAAGAAGTTCTTGATAACAATTTTTTGTACTTTAAGTTCTTCATTTTGATCAAGACCATGGGTCACTTTGGGTAGGATGTGGATAAGATACCACAATCAGGATAAAGGGGTGATGGAGGTTATGAAGGGATGTTTTGGGATTATGGAAAGATTGTCAAGGAATAATGAAGGTGAATTTGGGATAAGCAAGATCATGATAGGGTAACATGGATGCAACAAGTACATAAGCTGATGGAAAGGATAATGAATGTCAAGATATTTAATGCTCATTGATATGTTCAACCTTGTCAAGATGAAGGTGATAGAGGAAATATGGATGAAACTTGCCCCCAAGTGTGGAGTACAAGGAGGAATTATGCATGACACCTGTTTGCTAGGTTTTCATCATGGTATATAGATTTGTTTTTCTTTACTTTTGCTACCAAGGTGCCTATTGCTAGGTTTTCACCAAGGCACTTTTTTTATTTTCTCTTTTTTTCTTTTTTTGTATTTTTCAATATTTTCCCAACATCGGAATCTTTGGACAATGCTCCTCTGAAACATATGCTATAATAAACCATGGGTATGACTAGGATGCTCAAAGATATTGATAAGAGGGATGGAAGTACAGAAAGTATGCATTGGAAAATGAATGTGAGGATAAGAAGAAGGTATGTTGCAGATGGAAATGTTGGCAAGATCAACTTTGACACACACTTTGAAAAGTGGTGGAATGATGGAGGCACAATAAATGATGGAGGTAAGGATCTTTTTGAGGTAGTGGATTTTGGGATATAGGAACCCAAACTAGACTTGGAAAGTGGAATATTTTTGGAAGGAGATGGAATGGAAGCCTTTGGAAGCTTGAATGTCAATTTTGGTTTTTCTTTTGTGTGCAAGTCTTTCAAAAGTGACTTGGAAATCCACATATTCTTTGATTTTTCTTTATTTTGTGCTTCTTTTGAATGTATTTCTTCAATGAGGGATTTAGGAACCAACATTTTATTTGATTTTTCCTTTTTCTTGGTGGACCTTTGTGGCCTTTTGGATATTTCATTTTTCTTTTCATTCACATGTCGATTAGATGAGACATTGTGATTTTTATACTCATATGGATTCTTGGATTTATGATTGTTATGTTGCACATCAAAATTTCTTCCAAAAGACTTAGGAATTATGGATGAATAGGAATAATATGGAGGGTTCATATGGGTTGGTGTTTGGACATTCTTCAAGTATGTGTGCCTTCATTGATCTTGATACATGGTAGGGTAAGTGAATGGATAGATAGGGATGATATGAATAGAGGATGGAGGAATATATGGACCTAATATGGATGGAAGGGATGAAGACTTTTGTTTTGGGACATAGGAACCCAAAATGGATTTGGAGGATAGTGAAGGCATGTGATTGTGTTTGAATGGAGGGATATATAGTGTGAAAGGGATATCAATATCTTTGGCTGCATTGCCAAAGTTCTCATCTTTAAGATTTATCTTTATACCAATAGTCTCATGAGTTGCTTTGATAGGAACACATTTGATAGGATCAACTAAAGCTTGAGTGGATTTATTGTCATGCAAAGGATTTGGAAGAATGATGGTTTCTTGAGGTGAACATGGAGGAATATGACAAGGAAATGATGGGATGCTTTGATCTTGACAAGGATCTTCGAATGGTGTAGAGAGGGTATTTTGCTCTTGATTTTCAACATGCTCATTGGAAATTGTGGAAGGAATATCTTGATCTTTCTTGGGAAGTGGAGAAAATATGGAACTTGGAAGGATATTTGGTTCTTGGAGTGGAAAGATATCATCTTGGAAGACATGAAAGGATGCAAGGGGATCATCACATGGTTCTATGGATATGGGACCTTCATCAAATATGGGAGGGGATGGTATATAATCTTGATCTTGATCTTTATCAACATTTGTTTCTTTTCTCTTTGGATTATCCTCTTGACATGGAGCCACTTCTAAGGACAAGGTAGATGTTTGGATATGTGTGGGGGATGTTTGGAAGAATGATGTAGGATCTTCTTGAATGGGTATAATAGGCATTGAAGCACATGAAGCTTTGGGATCCAAGATCTTTGAAGCATGGAAACAATCTACATCAAGATGTAAGTTAGCTTGAGTTTCTTTTAGAGGTAGCCCTTGAGGGTAGACATAGTCCATGTGAAAAGTGTCATCATTAGGCTCATTCTTTGGTGAAGGAATTTTGGATAGTTGTGGAGCTTTTGGAGATGAACGAAAGATGAAAGGAGTACAAGCTATGGGAGAAACCTCACTAGATAGAGGTTTGTGCATTAGATCTTGCTTGATAGTGGTACTTTTCTCTTCATACTCTTTATGATCTTGATCAAAAATAGGCTGATCATGAAATTTCCCTTGATCCAAGATAAGTTTTTTGCTCTTAAGTGTTTCTTTTTGTCAGGAAGATGAAGATACAGATGGCCCATCATTATAAAGAAAAGGACACATTGATCTTAATGATGGATTTTTAGATGATGCCTCTTTTTGTTTTTCCTCATTCTCCCTCAAGGTTGATGTATCAAAATTATGAGGAAACTTAGCTCCTGATTGAGCTAACTTCATGAAGTGTGCTTCTTTATCCCTCTTCAAAATTAATTGCATTGTTTCCACAAATATGGGATCTTGGATTGCTTTTGAAACTTCTTCTTCAGATATCTCATCATTTTGATTCCAATGTAGATTCTGATATGAGGAAAATGAAGATATGGATGACTTATCATTATAAAGAAAAGGACACATTGAAATGATGGCCTTTTAGATGATGTCTCTTTTGGTTTTTCCTCATTTTCCCACAAGGTTGATGTGTCAAAATCATGAGGAAGCTTAACTCCTGCTTGAGCTAACTTTATGAAATATGCCTCCTTATCCCTCTCCAAAACTAATTTCATTATCTCCATAAACATGGGATCTTGGATTGCTTTTGAAAATTCTTCTTCAGATACTTCATCATTTTGATTTCTATGAAGACCTTGATCTTGAATTTGATAATTATGCTTCATAATAGGTTTGATTTGTTTCTCAAATAGACTCATCATTATAAATGTTTTTCAAGGATATGATCTATTTGTTGCACTAATAAAGAATATCTCTGAAAAGGGTATCCAAAAGTGATTTCAAAATTTTTCCAAACCCTCAGGAAATACTCTCTATTTTCCCTTTTGTGTTTCTGGGTGTCATTGGCCTGAGTGTAGGTGTGACCAAAACTTCTATACGCATGCACTGGTTTGTTGTTAGGTGACACACTGTAGGTTCTCAGGTGACACTTTGCTATTACCAAGCGGGTTTCTAGTTTTAACCAGGCGTGTCTCAAATCTTTTCAAGCGTGACTTCAATGTGTCGACACATGTTTAAACAAGTCACAAGCATGACTGAGCCTCTAATAGGCAGGTTTGTTTTGTGCCTAGGTGACACTTCTCTGACCAGGGTGTAAGATTTTTTATTTTTAAAATGTTTAAGATCAGTCTTTTGGAATTTCTTTGTTTGAAAATAGAAATACAGTCGCAACACACACATCACTTAGTCATCATGTCCCTAGAAACACTCTAATGTGTATATTTTCCAATGTTTTTCACAAGTATATCACAAGAAAGAATTGCAAGCAGCCTACCTAAAGTCAATTTGGCTTGTAAACATGGCTCTACAAGGTGGCTTTGCTATTTTACCCAAGTTTTAATAAGGATTCTATTCAAATAGACTTTAATCTCTCATCTCCCAATAAAGTGGCTTCCCACACGCACCGAAGTACGATTTCATACAATCCGTGAGGACTACTAGAGGAAGGTTAAAAAATCAAAATCCATTTGTCACACACCCCATTAAGGATGCATGCATTTTATTTTAAAGTGGGTTGGATTCTCATGGTAAAAGAAAGTGTGTCCCACTTGGGCTGTCCCTCTCACTGACCTTGCTAAGGCAAACTCGGGAGGCGAGTCCACTAAATTTCTAGCATGTTCATGGAAAGAAAGAAATGAACTTAGTAGGACATGTTTGGGAGTTTGATTCACTTAAAAAGTGAAGAGCATATCTCTATTTCCTTTCTTTGTTCCAATCACTCAAACACAATATAGTTCTTTCCCAATCTCTTAACAAGGAGATTCTTAAAATGGAAGTGTTTGGTTCATTTCCCATTTTTAATTAAGCTATGTTTGCAATTGAATGCCACAGTCTAATCAAGTGCAAGCTTGAATAGAGAAATACCTTTCCTTGTAGCTAGCAAAAAGCTAGGGGCATTTTTGAAAGATTTCATCATTGTTTTTCACTCACCTTGGCAAGATCCTCCACCAAATGTGCTTGTCCACCAGCAAGTTAGTCAACACTAACAAACACTATGAGGGGAAACCAAAATCAAAATTGGAAAGAACAACACTTATGTATGAATCTTTTAGAGCTTATTTGAAAATTTTTCAAATAAAAACTTGAATTAAGGACTAAAGATCCAATTAAGAGATACAAATTTCCTTTTGTAAGCTTCAATCATAGTAAGGTATTTATGATATACCTGATTGTCTTCTTCTTGTGTTGACTCAAGAATGACTTTAATATGTGCTTTATTCTCTTTCTTAATTTTCCTTGCTAGTGCCTTTCCCTCTTGGTTGCATTTGCTTTCAGGTTTCTACACCTTTGGATGTCTATTCATTTAAGGCATCAAGATAGAGATCATAAGTGGCATTAAAATGACTGTAGGCATGAATAGATCTCTTGTAAGCGTGATTTCACCAATTTCCTGCAAGATAAACATGGAAAATAGAGAATACAAATATGCAAATGAAGATCTAATGATGAAATGAGGCCTAGGGCCCCATAGTGGGTGCCATTTGTGTGATGAAGTTACTCACTTGCATGAAATTAAGATCTAATAACATCAATCTAATCAAATATAATGCAAATTTAACTAAAATTGAAAAATTATGATCTATATTATCCCATGGATCTCTAGATAGAAGTGGTAAGTGAAGCTCTCAGCTACAATCCTCATTAGTGACACTTCTAAAATGAGAAATGATGCTGCTACAATGCTTATGCTATGCTTCTATGATGATTCTAGCTCAATAATGATGAAATTATGATACTAAATGCTTAAAATGCTCAAATTGCTCTTAGAAATTATCTCAATTGCCTATAGTAACAATGCTATGCAAATAAAATTTCAAGATGGAAATTCTCTCCAAAATGCCTCATACTTATAGTAATTTCCCAAGGGTAGGGGGTGGAGTGAAGTAATCATGGTTATCTCATGGTTGAGTCAAAAACTTTGAATTGTCCATAAATGGGGGGACAAGCCTTTAAATGGTTTCAAATCTTTGGACAATTTAAATGTTTAAGTGATTTATGTCCTTTTGTTCTTAATTTTCATTGGTTGATCACTTTGTTGAAAGAAAATAGGAATATTAATTCAATTAATTAATTAAATTTAGCCATGGAAGGGTAATAGGTTCATTTTGATTTTTGATTAAACAACTATACAATTAGTTAATTAAAATCAATTATATATTGTTTTTGGCCCTTTTAAGCTTCAATTTAATCATTTAACATCATTATTTAATAATTCCTTTGTTTTAATTGATTTTGTTCAACTTTATTTAATTATGTCCCTTTTAATGCATTTTGATCCATTTAATTGATTTTTGCAATTTTAAAAGTATTTGTCCAATTTTACGTGTCTACAAAGGGCACTTGTATTAATCGGTTCTCCATTTCTATTTGATTCAATTAAATTTTTCATTGCATGATTGGATTCATGAATGTCGCTACAAATTTTGACAATTTTTTCTTGTCACACCTTCCATCCAATATCTTCCACAATGTCTCTGTTACATTCTTTCCAATATGCATAGTATCAAACAAATGCACATCAAGTAGCTGCTCGTAGTAGGGCAACCTACTAAATTATTTGGGATAACTCTTTAGTCCCTTTGGAAGGTGCTCAGTAGTGTTTCCTTGACGACATTCACGATCATCAATCACATAATTAGCAAACAAAATACAATAAAAATATAAAAATTCCAAACATAAACCGTTAGGTAGAATGGTAGTACCTTGATGATTAATTCTATTATATTCCAACTTCCATAAGTGAGGTGTCATTCTCCGTGGCTTAGATGTAGTCTTTTCTTTCCCATTGAAAAGATGTTTTTTGGTAATTCGATAGTTATGATTTTTGTGGAGAAAGTACCTATACTAATCAAACACCTGCTTTCCTAAACTTTTTGAATAACGAGATTTCATCTTTGGACCACAAATTGGACATGCAAATTTTCCCTTTGTTTGAAGACCTACAAGGTAATGATACAATTGGATTAAATATGTTAATTTTTATTTTTATAATTATCATGTGCAACTTGAATTCACTATAACATACCAGAAAAATGTGTTAGCCCTGGGGCATCATGTATTGTCCATACAAGCATTGCATGGAATTGAAATTGTCTATCTCCTATTGGTCTAGAGATGTCATACATAGTGACACCTTTCCATAACTCCACCAACTCGTCGATAAGAGGCTCAATATAAACATTCATATCTTTAACTTGGTATTTACCTGGTTGAATGAACAACATTACATAATTATTGTGACCATTTTACTACAAGATTTATAATTACATGCAGATAACTATTAAATGATCAAATACCTAGAACAATCATTGCCAATATAATGTGCTCCATCTTTATTGACATCCATGGAGGAATGTTATTGTTGATGACAAAAATAGGCCAAACAGTGCAAACAAATCTTAGCTCTCCAAATGGATTGACACTGTCTGCTGCCACTGAAAGCTTGAGATTTCGAGGTTCTTCGATAAAGTGTGGCCACTTTTCCTCTATGTCCTTAAATATAGAACCATCTGTAGGCATTCGAATAATGTGATCTTGACTCCTATTGCGTGCATGGTAATCCATAAATTGTGCCAAGCTATTACACCTAAATAATCTTTGCAAATGTGGTATAATGGGGATGTAACGAAGAGCCTTGTGAGGCACCTTTTTTGTTATTTGATCTGTTCGATATCTACTCGTATGACATTCAGGGCATTTTGTTGCAAATTCATGTTCTTTATGATAAATAATATGATCATTAGGACAAGCATCTATTGCTTGATACTCTATTCCAATATCTTTCATAGTGGCACATAATTCTCGGTATGAGCGAGGGAGAATATTCAATGGTGGTAACAAGAACTCACCTATCAATCTGTAGAAAAAAATATATGTTGTTAGTATTAACAATATTTATGGTACATGTTTCACCATTTAATTACTATAATGACATATATGACATACCGTAGCATACGTGACATTGCTATGTTGGATAAACCATTCATAACCTTCAAGTTCAACAACAACAATACATCAGAGAGAAGATTTGTTTGGGAGCCTTCGTAAAGGGGTGTGGCTGCCTTCTCAAGTAGAGGTATATCATGGATGACATCAACATCATCCTGATCATCATCATCTGGAGCATCATTGTCATCTTCCATGGGATCATAATCTTCAGCTTCAATATTTGCATCTCCATGATCCTCCACTTCCAAAGCCATATTCTCAATATTCGCACCTCCATGGTCCATATCACGTACTCCCATAGGGAGGTCGACCTATATTAAAATGAACACAAATAAACCATGATAATGTTCTCATCATCAGGTGTATTTCATATATATATTAATTGTTAAATAAATATAATGAAAAACTTACCAATTCATGATAATCAAAGCCTCCTTCAATGTGACCATTATCCCTACAATGTCTCTTAGCTGTTTTGATTAGCAATCTTCTAATGTTTAAGACCTTACAATTATTGTAGGGACAATAACATTTTCCATCACTTTTTCTTTTCAAGTTCGACTACAATCTATTGATTGCATCCCCATTACCTTCTTCACTTGGATTGTCTAACATGATTCTTCTTCACTTAGATTATCGATAACCTAATTATATATAGAAATTGAAAACTTAGTTATGAAATGATGTTGTAGTATAGTATACCAAATTGAAACACTTCTATTATTGTAGTCTTCCACCTCAAACTCTTTCCTATTGTGGCAAGAAAGAAAGATATTCAAATAATATAGTAGTTTGTAAATCAAAATAAAATGGAGGCAAGTTGTTGATTGAGGGTGCAAGGAACAACACCCATCAGTACTTTTATCGAATTTTAAATTTCTATTTTGAACCATTCTGTGAGTATAGAACATGGATGTAATCTCAGAAAATAACAAAATGTAGACACGACAGATTACTTATTTTTTTATTCTACATTACTTACTATTTGAGTGCACGTTCCACCTGCAACTTGATCAAGTCTTGTTTGATGCTTCAATTTTGTGTTAACTGTCCTGTAGAAGTACACAATTTTGTATTTTCCCAATATGTTATTCAAAAAACAACAATAGAATAAAATACTTGTTGAGAAAGATCATCATAGGAGTATCAAAAACTTGAGATTTAAGGTAACACAACATTATAAGACTCTTACATTCAACCTTCAACTCATGCACATAATAAATAGGAGAAAAAATACATGAAATTGAAAAATTTAACTAATGAATTGTGTTTTTCTTCTCATCTTAATCGGACAAATTTATATGAGATTCTAAAGAAGGCCTCACTCTTAATTAGCCAAATCTTCTGATTGTCTTCCAATTATCTAAATGCTTCTTTATTTGTCAACCAATTAATACATGCTACTGTATAAAGAAGACAATCAAAAGAAAATGAAGATTTGTTTGACAAAAATGAATACACTAAATTGAACCTATTATACACTAAGTTTGCACCCTTGTTTCAAGCTCTCGTGGTCTTGATAACTTAGTATAACATGGGAATCATCTCCAGGTTATGGGACCTATGCTAACTGAGATGAGACCTCTAGGTTCTAGGCTGGTTCCTCTTGGATAATCACCTTAATTTGCTTCTAGACATGAAAGGTAAATCTTTTATGGGAAAGGGATAGAAGGAGTGCTTGGAAAGGGAAATGACTGAAAAGAAAACTACCTACTAGGTGATACACCGAAATGATGGTATGAATCTCAGTATAGAGGCATGAAGCCAATGAAGGTTTACGTCTAGTAGGTCACAACTTACTGAATAGGCTTGCATAAGTGTTTCATAGGAGGGCCTGAACATAAGACACAACTTATGACCTGCAAGTAGACATTCACTTCTGCAACTCAATGTAGGATTGAGACAAGACTGTTAGGGGGCTGAAGTATACCCACAAAAACATCTAAATTAGATCAAACACAATAAAACACATAATTATAGAAAGTAAGAGGGATCAAGAACCCTAAGTTGTCACTGAAAACATGTATAGACTTTAATTCATTAAGAGATGATCCAAACAAGGAAGCATAGGGACATGAAGAATTGTCACAAAATACCTTTGCAATATCTAAATCATCAATGAAAGATTTACAACTATATAAACTAGAAGGTAGAAATGATACCACAGATGACCCTTTTACAATTGTCCAACTCTGAGCTCAAAAGCTCCAAAAATACAATATATACATCTCCTCTTTTTGCATGTAGGTAGGAGCTAAAACCTAACTAGGGTTTACAAAAAATGTGCAATAATAACTAACCCTAACTCAACCAAGTCTGATCATGAATATATCTTTGCAACATTATGGCTGATTAGACCTCAAGTTTGCATGCCCATCCCTGTACCTCATTTGCCTGTGGACAAGCAACCTAGACTCATCTACCTTTCTGCACAAAGTCTTGCCATGAATGCTCAAATTGGTACTCTTAGAAAGAAAGAAATGATTGGTGACGGCTGCATAGGTCTTCACATCATTTTCCCCAACTGCAACTATCCTGAGAACATCAATTTCATCTACCAATTTTGTCACAATTGACTACTGGAACAAAAACCATAGCTGAAACCCCGCAGGAATATATTTGAATTTAAATAATAATGGCTAACAGGTGGCACCATACTTTTCCTCCATCGACGGAAGTCATTTAAATCTCAATCTTATTTTAAAACATGACCGTCAGATCTTCCCTTTTTACCTAGGCCCCATTTGACTGTAGAATTAACTTCAAGTTCACCTTGGGTTACCCTTTTCCTTTCGATCGCAGAACTGATAATTGTTTTAACTAACCTTGGTTAAGTCTGGTGAACAAAAGACAAACCTTTAGTCGCTAATTCACGGAACCTTGCTAACCCTAGGCCCATTTTCCACTTGGAAATCTTTCATTCGCCCTGACTGCCTCATCAGAAAACACCTCGGTAGGCTCTGACAACGGACCCACTCAAACTGAGATTCCAACCTAATGGCAGGTGCATAATCTCATGATCACCAAATATTCCTTTAGATCATACACCCGCTATAGATCTTCATTAAGCCATGACCCCACTGACACATCGGTCCACCTGGAAGTCTTCATCAGCATGCGACAACCAATCACATTATAGCAAGTCAACATACCTGGCAACACGGTCCCACATATTTTCTTTTTACTTTGACCAATCAAAAGACAACATGTCATCCTAACTTGGCATTGGACCCATTGACAGGACCTGAACACTTAGCAGATTGAATGGCGGGTGCAAGATCGCATGTGTCAGAAAACCTCTACGTGGAGATACACCAGCTATTGATCTTCATCCTTATGACATCCCTACAAAGACTTTGACACGGCCCCACTGACAAATCTTAGTCATCTCTATGTGGATCAATAGAAAATGAGCACATCAGCAAACGAGGACCCACCCACAATGATTTGACAACAAAGTGAAATTGATGGTCGATGCATAATCTCATGGCTCTGACACAACCCATGATATCATGCGCCAACTGTAGGATTAAAAGGGGCACAATCTACCGAGCCCGCTCTGACATTCTTTACAAATCATCATCTCTCAACTAGTTAGGAGCTTCCACATAGGACGACATGGCATCAGACCCATTGACACACTGCAACACTTCATTGAAAGGGAATCGATGGTCGGTGCACGATCTGATGCTCTGACACAAACCCTTCATATCATCAGACAACCATTAGATCTTTTAACTAGGACCCCACATAAAAAGACCACTAGACCTCTTAGCAAACATGTGACTGAAGGGTAGTTAACCACTTGCTGAGTCGCTAGCAGCTTAGCAGTCATCGTGAAACATTAAGCAACTAAGAAAATGACTGTAGTTGCTGAGTCATCGAATGGAAAAGGTAACCACCAGGGAAATAAGAGAATAGGTGACCGACCAATGAGAAATTAGCGCATATGGGTATTTGAAACTTAAGTGGCTAATAAAGAAACAAGGAATTAGAACGAAGGCTTAGGGTTTTCAGGGTTTATGCCTCCAACAGCTAGTTTTATGAATTTTTGACCTGCAGACTAGGGAATGAAACAAATTGCAGAGACTAGAAGGAAGGACATAAACCCATGAAATTTCAAGGATGTCTGGCAAGGTAAAAATAGAGATTTTGGAATAAGTTTTAGCCAAATTTGCATGTACATGGGAATTGGGGTAACATTTTGGTGATTTCTGCTGGATGTCAGCCTGCTAGACATGGAAAACCAGTAGCCTTGATATATTCATTGATTACAGGGTCATCAAGAATAAAAAATTCTCACAGGGAGATAGGACTAAAGCTATGCTTAGGGCACTTCTTAAAAAGTAGGAAACTAACTTAGAAAATAGGGAAACAAGCAAAAAATGCACATATCTACAAGAATTACAGAGAGGGATTAACCTCAAAATAGGGCTTTAAGTGAAATCCATTTACTGAGATAGGCAAGGGAACTCCTTCAAGATTTGATGGCTAAAAGTCATTAGGCCCCTTGCACTCTATTATAACAAATGGTCCACCCCAAAAAGAATCAAATTTTGTATGTCTGCCAGGCTTGGATCTGAACTTATCCCACTTGAGGACTACATCTCCAACTTTGAAACTTTTGACTTTGGCTCTTTTATCAAAGCTCTTCTTTGTTTGAATCTGATGGAACTCCATATCTTTTATGGATTTGTCTCTGATTTCCTCTAACTCCATGAGCTGAACATACCTGATTTGTAAGGGGTCTCCTTCTTCAAATAGGGCATATTGAGTGGCTAAGTCCAGGGCTGGTAACTCAGTTGAAATGGAAAACTTAGCCTCCTTTCCATACACTAACACATAAGGAGAGTTCCCAATGATCTTCTTTGGGGTAATTCTATCTAACCAAAAGGTAGACTTCAACTTTGTATGCCAATCTCTCTGATTGTCTTGCAGAGTCTTCTTGATTATCCTAATCAAGTTCTTGTTTGTTGATTCTGCCAAGCCATTGTCCTGAGGGTAATAATTTGAACTGGTATTCAGATAAATGCCATTCCTGATTGCCCACTCTGAGACTTTGAGGCCTATGAATGCTAATGCATTATCTGATATTATGGAATCAGGAGTGCCAAATCTATGAACTATATCATCATAAAAACTTAGGACAACACTCTCATTTGATTCTTTCAAAGCAACTGCCTCTATCCATCTAGTGAAATAATCTATTGCAGTGATTATCCAGTTGTGTCCCACACTAGATGGAGGATTGATCACACCAATGAAGTCTATACCTCACTTCATGAAAGGTTTCTCTGTTCTGACTGGCAGTAGGGGCAAGGCTGCAAGCCTTTCTTTTTCTACAAACATGGCACACTTGATGCATTTCCTCACATACTCATGACTATCCTTGAAGATAAATGGCCAATAGTATCCAGCCCTCATGATTTTAAAAGTAGTAGTCCTAGGGGAAAAGCGACCTCCATAAGGTCCATCATGAAACTCAAATAGGACATCAGCTATCTTTTCTGAATTTATGCATCTTAAAAGGACACCATTGTGATCCTTTCTGAAAAGAACTTCATTTATCAACACAAAAGGAATAGATTGTAACCTATAATACCTCCTTTTTGCTGAATCTAGGCTTGTAGGACATTGTCCTGTCTTCAAGTAATTGATCATATTAGGCAACCAGCTTATTGCCTTGGCTTGTTCTTTTGTAGAATGCACCACCAGAGATGCATCTATTTGCTCTGATTCCTTTGAACTTTCATCCTCTACCAAATGCTCACAAAGACCTCTTCCTCTAACCAGCTTGGTAGTTTGGATATCTATGTCATATTCCATCACCTTGGTGATCCAACCAGCTCTTTTCTGATTTAGGTCTTTGGAAAGAAAAAATTCTTTGACACTTGGATGAGTAACTTTCAAGTGTACCTTGCTATGGGTCAATAGATGTCTAAACCTTTTAAGGCTCTTTACCATAGAAAGCACATGTTTTTCTACAAAAGAGTATCTCTGTTCATAATCCTCTAAACCTTTGCTGAAGAAAGCAATAGGCTGCTCCAATCCATCTGAATTTTCTTGAGTCAGTAGTGCAGATATAGCATCACGACCTCCATAAGCATAAAGGGTAAAATCCTTGCTGAAATTTGGGTTCAAGAGGGCAGGAGCCTCTGTTAAGGCTTCTTTTATAGCTTGGAAGTTGAATTTTTCTTCTTTAGTCCAATTGAAAGTTGAACTCTTCTTTAGCATGGCTATCAAAGGCTTTAGTAAATCTTCAATGTTAGGCAAGAACCTCCTAACAAAATTAATCTTTCCTATGAAAGATTGGAGAATTTTCTTGTGATGTGGCAATGGTAGCTCTAAGATGGCTACAATTCTCTTAGGATCTACTGTAATTCCTTCTTTGGATACTACATATCCCAACAATTTTCCTTCATGAACTGCAAACACACATTTCTTGGGATTAAGAGATATCCCAAATTCTCTACACCTTTCAAAGATCTTCCTCAAATGTTTGATGTGATCTGCTGCATGTTTTGAATAGATAGTTATGTCATCCAAGTAGACCAGTACAAATTTGTACATGAGGCTTTTAAAGGCCATATCCATTGCCTTTTGAAATGTAGCACCTACATTTGACAAACCAAAGGGCATCTTCTGATAAGCCATGGTTCCCCACTTGGTTGTAAATGTAGTCTTATATTGATCCTCTTCATTCACTAAGATTTGATTATATCTTGAATAGCCATCTAATAATGAAAATCTCTCAGATCCAGAGACACATTGTAAGATTTGTTCCATAGAGGGTAATGGATGGTGGTCTTTTAGAGAGGCCCTGTTAAGATCCTTGAAGTCAACACATAACCTCAGCTCCCCATTCTTCTTCCTGATAGGAATGAGGTTGGAAACCCAACTAGTATGCTTGATGGGGTAGATGATACCACTTTCTATTAGTTTGAGCACTTATTTATGCATAAGTGGCTCAAGCTTGGGATTAATAGGCCTTTGCTTTTGCCTCACTGGTTTGGCATTAGGTTCTAACTCAATAGTGTGCTGAGCAAGGGTAGGGTCAAAACCTTTGAGGTCTTCATATTGCCATGCAAAAACATCACTGAATTCTTTGAATAATTGGGTATAAGCTTTCTTTTCCAATTCAGTGTTCACTTTTCCAAATTGTAAGCTCCTACCTGGTTCCAACTCTAAGACAACACAATGTTCCTGTTGGACTACCAGGCCAGCTTTGTTCTTCTTAATTTCATCATCTTTGTTGAAGATAGTCTCTAGGGTGACAAGACCCCTAGGCATCTTATTGGACTTTAGTTGTATCAATTGATCACCATAGTTTTGTGATAGTCTATCTTGATTATGCTTTGAAAAGACATATTCTTCAAACAAGAAATGCAGAATTTGTTCATCATTGTCAAACACCTGCCAATTGACATCATTATCAGGAATAGAAGGTATGACAATCACTTTGATATGCTACTAATCCATTTCTTTTGAAATGCTATTTGGAATATCATACTGAGATCCAACAACAGCTAACCTATCTACATTTTGATTTAGTTTCCTAGGGATAGCAACAATATTGAAAGCACAAAAATCTTCAATTGCATCCCAAACTCTATGTTTGTATGCTTTCAAAGTGTCATTTTTGGTTGCACTTATCCCTCTTACTTGGATGACAACTAACTCACTGTCACCATAAAATTTTAAGGCCTTAAGCCCTCTTTTCGTAGCCCACTCTAGTCCATTGACTAGACTTTCATACTCTGTAGTGTTCCTAGTGTAGGAGAAATTGAATGTAAAGGTAGTATAATACCTTTCTCCTTTTGGGGACACTAGCATAGCACCACCACTAGAACCATGTCTACTTCTAGCTCCATCAAAAAATAGTTCCCAAACCTGATTGTTCTGATCTTTTGAATCAATGTCCTCTTTGAGAAGGCTTGGCTCTATGGATCCACTTTCTTGTATTAAATAACTTCCCAAACCAAAATCCCAAACAAGACTTTCTTGGGCCTCTGAAGCTCTTTCATCTATAAGAATATCAGGGATACTTTCTATCTTTGTGCTTGCTTCACTAATGGTTTGGAAGTCACTATCATCAAATATAGGGCAATTTACATTGATGGTATTAGACACATATGGTTCTATATGGTGTGCCGCTAATGGTTTAGATTTAATGGTTACCTTGGTACCATACCTTGTATGAAATAGCATGTGAGACCAATCAGAAGATAGGTAGCCTCCTATCTTGGTTGTAAACTCCCTTAAAAGACATATAGCAAATAAAGTAGGGAGATCTATGATATATATATCAAGGAGGATGGAGAAATTAGGAAAAGCATGTAGGATTAGACTGGTATCCTTGGCCACACCTATAGTATTGACTGAGGATCCATCAAGTTGGGTAACCTTATTTTGGAAGGGTTCATATTTTAGTCCTAATTGGTCAGCTAGTTTCTTAGGCATTACAGTGCTAGTAGCTCCACTATCCACCATACAATTATGCACTAAAGATTTTCCAATAATTAGAGATACATAAAAGGAGGTGGTTTTGAATTCCTACCTTGTGTGGCATTGGCCTTGGAGTTGCTACTTGGAGCCTCCTTTTCTTGATCAGTGCTAACCAACACTGGCTTTGCAGCTTCTTTTGCAGGTTGAGGAGTTGTTGCCTCAGTCATGGCATTCTTCAAAATTTTAGACTGCCCTGGGATAGCCAAAGAGTCCCACATAGACATGGTGACATTCACCTTCTTCATGTTGTCTATGATATTAAAATGTGTCATAGTGTGTACTCTTTTTTGTGCTTTCACTATGATGGGCTCCACTTCTTTAGAATGTTGGCCTTCTTTGCTTGAAATGACAGGGACCTCCTTAGGTGTGATGGGAGTAGCTTGTTGTAGTGGCTCTGTAGATGTAGAGGCTTTGGCATTAGAATCTGCCCTCTCCATGTCTTGAGCTCTCCTTTTTTCTCTTGTATAGGCAACAAAAGAAATGTCATCATTGACTCCATTGAGGTTTGGTTGCTCCTAATTGAAGAGAGTAGTCTCATTCTCTTGTGACTCTTGTTGAGGCACTGACCCACTGGATGAAGCCTCTGATTGAGCTTGTGAGGCATTTTGAACCATCAGGGCTTGGTTCATCCATCCATTTGAACATGTAGCCTAGTTATGAGGCTGATTACAAGGAAAACACCATTCATTATCCATGGCCATATTATTTTGACTAGGAACCATATCCCTCACTGGATTTGTAGAATTGAGAGTTGCAGGGTTATATGGTTGGATGGTCTCTGATTGAAACTTTGCCTTTGTCCTTGATAGCCTCCTTGGTATGGTGGCCTATTTTGTTGATAAGGCTGTCTTTGATTTTGATATTGTTGATTGGGACCTTGGCCTTGTGGCTGGAAGGATGGTCTGATTCCTTGACCTTGCTTCTTTAAATTTGTGACCTCCTTAGTTAAGGTCTACAACAAGTTTGTCATTTCTTGCTGACTACTTTGTTGGCTATTCTTTATCTCTTGTAACTCTTGAGAGAAACTAGCTGTTAGCTCTTGACCACTAGTACTAGCCTGGGGTGCTAATATGGTGGAAATAGGGGTAAATGGGGGTACTTATGCAGGTGCAATGGGTTGAAGGCTAGGAAAGATGGGCATTGGTGGCCTTCTAGCAATCATGCTTGCTTGGATTAAACAATTTTCAGCCCTTACAGCTATGTCAAAGGCTTGGGGTAAAGAAGTACCACCCATAGACTAGATCATGACAAAAATTTGACCATTCAGACTTTGCAAGTCGTATAGGAAAGCATGGTAAGCTGATGGTCTTACTGATACTAGAATTCTATTCCATGTTTTGAGGAATCTACTATTTTAATTTGTCATTTTCTCTTGAGGGTCTCTCTTAATGGTTGTCAACTGCTCTACCAGAGACAAGTTATTTGATTTATCCTCAAAATGCTTACTTAATGCATCCCCTAACTCATCCCATGAAGTAATAGAATTGACAGTTAGAGTTCTAAACCATTCAAGAGTCTTACCTTTTAAAGAGGCTGATAATAATTTTGTGGCCACATCCTCTTGAGTAATGTTGTGTATGCTACAAATGGTGGTCACATCTCTTATGTGCTCAAAAGCTGTAGTCTGCCCTTCACCTGTGAAATCAGGTATACTCTTAAGTGCCACCAAGGGCACATCATGATGTTGAGAAAAGGCCAATGGGCTTCCCTAGTTGAATGGTGCAAAACAAAATTGTCTAGCCATTGCAAGAGTTGGAATCTGAAGATTAACAACTATATGAGTTGTATTTACTGCTGGGTTTGAATCCTCTTCTGGATCTCTAGTTAGAGATCCACCTCTTCTTCTAGAATGAAAGGGAAAAGGTCTCCTTTCTGAGGTATCAGGAGGTGTTGATTGAACTCTCCTTGCAAGGGATGTTCTTTGGGTTGACCTGCCTTTATGACTTCCTTTTGAGGGAAACTCTAAAAATTTAGTGGGTTTTGAGCTCCTAGTCTCAATCTTTCTCATAAACCTTAAACAAGGTTGGCTTGGATCTTTGAAATCAATGGAGTCACCAGATATACTTGATAGAATGACTTTAAAAGTTTGTGTTATGCAATTTGTATATCAGAGATAACATAATCTTCAAAAAATGAACCTTTTGTTTGTAGTAGTCCCACCGGGCGTGCCAGAATTGTTATACACTAAGTTTGCACCCTTGTTTCAAGCTCTCATAGTCTTGATAACTTAGTATAACATGGGAATCATCTCTAGGTTGTGGGACCTATGCTAACTAAGATGAGACCTCCAGGTTCTAGGCTGGTTCCTCTTGGATAATCACCTTAATTTTCTTCTAGACATGAAAGGTAAATCTTTTATGGGAAAGGGATAGAAGGAGTGCTTGGAAAGGGAAATGACTGAAAAGAAAACTACCTACTAGGTGAGACACATAAATGATGGTTTGAATCTTAGTATAGAGGCATGAAGCCAATGAAGGCTTAGGTCTAGTAGGTCACAACTTATTGAATAGGCTTGCATAAGTGTTTCATAGGAGGGCCTAAACATAAGACACAACGTATGACCTGCAAGCAGACATTCACTTCTGCAACTTGGTGTAGGATTGAGACAAGACTGTTAGGGGGCTGAAGTATACCCACAAAAACATCTAAATCAGATCAAACACAATAACACACATAATTACAAATAGTAAGAGGGATCAGGAACCCTAAGTTGTCACTGAAAACATGCATAGACTTCAATTCATTAAGAGATGATCCAAACAAGGAAGCATAGGGACATGAAGAATTGTCACAAAATACCTCTGTAATATCTGAATCATCAATGAAAGATTTACAACTGTATAAGCAAGAGGGTAGAAATGATACCACAGATGACCCTTTTACAATTGTCCAACTTTGATCTCAAAAGCTCCAAAAATACAATATATACATCTCTTTTTGCACGTAGGTAGGAGCTAAAACCTAACTAGGGTTTACAAAAAATGTGCAATAATAACTAACCCTAACTCAACCAAGTCTGATCATGAATATATCTCTGTAACATTATGGCTGATTAGACCTCAAGTTTGCATGCCCATTCATGTACCTCATTTGCTTGTGGACAAGCAACCTGGACTCATCTACCTTTCTGCACAAAGTCTCACCATGAATGCTCAAATTGGTACTCTCAGAAAGAAAGAAATGACCTATGACGGCTGTGCAGATCTTCACATCATTTTCCCCAAGTACAACTATCCTGAGAACATCAATTTCATCTACCAATTCTGTCACAATTGACTACTGGAACAAAAACCCTAGCCGAAACCCTGCAGGAATATATTTGAATTTAAATAATAACAGCTAATAGGTGGTGCCATACTTTTCCTCCATCAAAGGCCATTGTTTAAATCTCAATCTTATTTCAAAACATGACCATCAAATCTTCCCTTTTTACCTGGGTGTCGTTTGACTGCAGAATTAACTTCAAGTTCACCTCGGGTTACCCTTTTCCTTTTGGTTGCATAATTGCTAATTGTTTTAACTAACCCTAGTTAAGTCTAGCGAACAAAAGACAAACCTTTAGTCACTGATTCATGAAACCTTGCTAACCCTGGGCCCATTTTACACTTGGCAATCTTTCATTCACCCCGACTGCATCATCAGCAAACACCTCGGTAGGCTCTGACAACGGACCCACTCAAACTGAGATTCCAATCTAACGGCGGGCACATGATGTCATGACCTTCAAATATTCCTTCAGATCATATGCCTGCCATAGATCTTCATTAAGCCATGACCCCATTGACACATCAGTCCACATGGAAGTCTTCATTAGCACGTGAAAACCAATCACATTTGAGCAAGTCAGCATACCTGGCAACATGGTCCCATGAATTTTCTTTTTACTTTGACCATTCAAAATATGACATGTCATCCTGACCTGGCATTGGACCCATTGACAGGACCTGAACACTTTCCAAATCAAATGGTGGGTGCAAGATTGCATGTGTTAGAAAACCTCTAGATGAAGATACACCAGCCGTCGATCTTCATCCTTCTGACATCCCTACAGAGACTCTGATATGGCCCCACTAACAAATCTTAGTCATCGCTATGTGGATCAATAGAAAATGAGCACATCAGCAAATGAGGACCCACCCATAAGGCTCTGATGACAAAGTGAAATCAATAGTCGGTGCATAATCTCATGGCTTTGACACAACCCATGAGATCATGCGCCAGCCGTAGGATTAAAAGGGACACAATCTATAGGGCCCGCTTTGACATTATTTACAAATCATCATCTCTCAACCAATCAGGAGCTTCCACATAAGATGATGTGGCATCAAACCCACTGACACACTGCAGTGCTTCGTTGAAAGGGAATCAATGGTCGGCACATGATCTGGTGCTCTAACACAAACCCTTCAGATCATCAGACAGTTAGATCTTTTAACTGGGACCCCACATAAAAAGACTGCTAGACCTCTTAGCGAATATGTGACTGAAGGGAAGTTAACCACTTGCTGAGTCACTAGCCACTTAGTGGTCACTGTGAAACATTAAGTGACTAAGAAAATGGCTGTTGTCACCGAGTCACCGAATGGAAAAGGTAACCAGTAGGGAAATAAGAGAATAGGTGACCGACCAATGAGAAATTAGCGCACATGGGTATTTGAAGCTTAAGTGGCTAATAAAGTAACAAGGAATTAGAATGAAGGCTTAGGGTTTTTAGGGTTTATGCCTCCAATAGCTAGTTTTATAAATTTTTGACTTGCAGACCAGGGAATGAAACAAATTGCAAAGACCAGAAGGAAGGACATAAACCCATGAAATTTTCAGGGATGCCTGGCAGGGTAAAAATAGAGATTTTGGAATAGGTTTTAGCCAAATTTGCATGTACATGGGAATTGGGGTAACAGAACCAATGACATGTTTACCAAAATTATCATAACTCATAAGCAAAACTGAAACAATGGCATGTTCATAACTCATTAAGAGTGAGGAATAGCTTGTGCAAGGGTGAAAGTAGTTTTGATCATTTTGGTCCTGACTGTTCCTCTACACAGTTAGGAAATGTAACTTTCTAATGATTATATGTAATTTTGAATGGATTAAATGCTTTATTCTTGGTAGAAGTGAATGGAAGGAATAGTGTTGGTGTTAGGTTTCATTTATTATTGAATTCAATGGTTTCCAAGATGTGTTGAGGAGTTTGCTCCTTGTTTAATGTTAACTGTTCCTACACAATCCACTCATACAACAGTGAAATGCTATGTGGAAGGGATGGTTGATAGTGTTCCTTGAGGGAAGGGGGATTTTGAAAGACTTGTTATCATTGTATTGTGTATTTCCAATATGTTTGGAGGCAGGGCAGACCAGGAGAATGAAGGATCACTCACTGATTGCATGATAATCTAGTTTTGAAGGGTCACTGGTTGAGGGGACAGTCAAGGTCCCAATGATTGGGCCATTAGAGGACCATATTTATTTGTATTAATTGCTATTCAAATTGGATACATGGATTTCTTGTGAATTATCAGCTGCTATGTATCCTGCAACTGCATCCGTAAATCTGCATATACTTCTCTATGGTTGTAAGCCACTTAGAGATCAAAATAGAGAAACTAAATCAAAATAGTACTTTGTCCTATTTCCTTTGAACAAAGTCTCAACTATCAATGATACAGTACACATTTGATGCCCTAAGCTATCAAATGTACAAATGGCACCTACCTAGAAGCTCACCAGGAGAATGAAAGATCACTCACTGATTGAATGATAACCAAGTTTTGAAAGGTCATTGGTTGAGGGGATAGTCAAGGTCCGGATGATTGGGCCATTGGAGGACCCTATTTCTTTGTATTAATTTCTATTCAAATTGGATGCATGGATTTATTGTGAATTATCGGCTGCTATGTATCCTGCAATTGCATTCGTAAATCTGCATATACTTCTCTAGGGTTGTAAGCCACTTAGGGATCAAAATAGAGAAACTAAAGTAAAACTCAGTTTTGAAGGGTCACTGGAAGAGGGGAATGAAGGATCACTCATTGATTGCATGATAACCCCACCAAGCATTCTTTCCTTTAATTTTCCACAATGTCTCAAAGTATGATCATTATTCTTTACTTTCTTCTATATGCTATTCTTTGTATGGTTTTGTTATCTCAGAAATATATCAAAAACATTGCAGATGTGCCTATAAAAGTAAAATATTGTCCTTCAATTGTTCCACATTGAAGCATTTCCTCTTTGGAGTATTCTCTTCATTTGTAAAATATCTGTAAAAAATGGTTCCCATATTTCTTCAAGATCTATTTTAATCTTTATATTACAATTTTGATTAGATTTGACCTATAGTTGATTTCATTAGTATTTTATAACATATAATCCTAATGTGAAATTTGGAGAGAAAGAAAGAGACACACTAGGTATGAATTACATGATATACCCATCATCACTTAGCACTTAAATAATAAATTATGGATAGGGAACAACCCCCTAACCTCTGGATGTTTGTTTCATGTTGGCCTCTTATTATATGCAAAGGTAGGCCTATCTTAATTAGGCTAACAACCACAGTGTAGGGGCCATAAATTATGGAACCCAAAATAGTGCACACTTGTATTAAATTAGGTTCAGTATACTACAACGGAATGGAAACCATGCAATAGTGCCTCATGGGGATGGAAGAAACCCTTCACCAAGAAGATGGTTGTGTCTGCAATATTTACTAGAGGCAAAGAACATAATTTGGTTCCAGCAATTACTCCTAGAAGATAATGGCACCCACAAAACACTTGGAAAAGATAGCACTCACTATATCTTATATCATGTGTACAATAGCCAACAACCAGTTGTTCCAATCATGATGTCCAATAATTATGTTAGAAAAAGAATCTACAAATCCCTTACACAACCATAATAGATTCAAACCATGAACTATAAGAACCTAACAATGGGACTAACAAAGATACATCCTAAACAAATCTTGATCATATTCCACCCTATTGTAAGGCCTAAGAAGTAACTCTATCTTAAAGCTACACATTCCTCTAGATGAAGCTCAAAGGTCAGGTAGCTGAAGCATAGCAATACTTGAATGAATATATGAATAATTTGATGTACAATCATTTGCTAGCTTGGTTTGTGGGTTTTCCACATAATATTTTCCCTTTAACCACATTTATAGTTTGCGAAAATCAGAAAAAATTGTTTCAGATTTATATTATCCTTTTGAACTAGCACATTGCCATCAAAATGCATAATCATTGGTCATCTCAAGAAAATTCCTATTGATTAGTAGGATATCCTTATAAAAATTTGATGCATGGATTTCTTGTGAATTATCGACTACTATGTATCTTGCAACTATGGAAGGAATAGTGTTGGTGTTAGGTTTCATTTATTATTGAGTTCAATGGTTTCCAAGATGTGTTGAGGAGTTTGCTCCTTGTTTAGTGTTAACTGTTCCTGCACAATCCACTCATAAAATAGTGAAATGCTATGTGGAAGGGATGGTTGATAGTGTTCCTTGAGGGAAGGGGGATTGTGAAAGACTTGTTATGATTGTATTGTGTATTTCCAATATGTTTGGATGTAGGGCAGATGAGGAGAATGAAGGATCACTCACTGATTGCATGATAACCTGGTTTTGAAGGGTCACTAGTTGAGGGGATAGTCAAGGTCTGAATGATTGTGCCATTGGAGGACCCTATTTCTTTGTATTAATTGATATTCAAATTAGATGCATGGATTTCTTGTTAATCATCAGCTGCTATGTATCTTGCAACTGCATTCGTAAATCTCCATATACTTCTCTAGGGTTGTAAGCCACTTAGGGATCAAAATACAGAGACTAAATCAAAATCATTCTTTATCCTATTTCCTTTTAACAAAGTCTCAACTATCAATGATACAATATACATTTGATGCCCTAAGCTATCAAATATACAAATGGCACCTACCTAGAAGCTCACCAGGAGAATGAAGGATCACTCACTGATTGCATGATAACCTAGTTTTGAAGGGTCACTGGTTGAGGGGACAGTCAAGGTCCAGATGATTGGGCCATTAGAGAACCCTAGTTCTTTGTATTAATTGCTATTCAAATTGGATGCATGGATTTATTGTGAATTATCGACTGCTATATATCCTGCAACTGCATCCGTAAATCTACATATACTTCTCTAGGGTTGTAAGCCACTTAGGGATCAAAATAGAGAAACTAAATAAAAATCGTTCTTTGTCCTATTTCCTTTTAACAAAGTATCAACTATCAATGATACAATACATTTGATGCCCTATGCTATTAATACAAATGGTGCCTAGCTAGAAGCTCACGGGCTGTCCATTTGATAACCACAGTCAACATTTCAAAAAAATGGATATCCTTGAGCACAAGCACCAATAACATCAAATAATGGAGTTAAAGCACGGGCTAGGGCATGACACCAGTAGAATGCAGTCATTTCAGTGACAACAATTTACAATGGTGTCATTAAACATATATGCCAGTAATATCAACAAATGTGAATCCAAACATTTGAATGCAGTTAATTGATATCCTTGAGCACAAGCACCAATAACATCAAATAATAGAGATAAAGAACTGGCTACGACATAACACCAGTAGAATGTGGTCATTTTAGAGAGAATTCATGATCAAATAAAATGAAATGCATTCGAATATGATGCCAAAGGCTCGAAAGATGAAGAAATCACATATCTTCTCCCGCGCTCAGCTTTCACTCCTTTTCTCCCGCTCCCTCTATCCAATCAAAATAAAAATGATGAGGCCGTTTCACTTTTTTTTTTTATCTATACTCTGAATCTGTCAGAATTCTGATGGTCAATTAAACACCCATCAGAATACTGACATCATCAGGGCCTATTACAAAAAAAAACACCAATTCATAACAAAAAGTTACCCGTCGAAAACTTCTATCGAAATTTGGCCCCAAATATAGTAGTGTATGTATGCTCGGGTGCAGGTTGAGAGATCATTGTGGGGTCCATGTGTGGATTATAGGACATCTATGTGAGAGATCCAAGATATTGGGTATTGTCCTTGGTCTGCTAGATCACACATCATGGATGCTGGTATTACTGATGAGTATGCTACTTGGATACATCGATATCCTTTTCCTAGATTCATTGATCTTGCGGAGAGAGTTCCTGCCATTGATGAGCTATTAGATGGAGATGATGGGGATGTAGGAGATGGTGGTTATGATGATGGTGGAGATGGTGGTGGTAGGATTAGGGGACAACATGGATGATGTGGTCATTAAGGAGCTAGAGTAGGTAGGGTTCATATTCCAATGATTACTGATGCTCTTATTCCTGCTAGGGGTGATGATCAGGTGAGGGGTCATCATGTGGATAGAGTTCTCCATCATGTTTCCAGAGATCTAGAAGATAGACCTAGAGTCAGGTGTCAGTGGGAGGTTGATGCAGATATTGCATAGGTTTTACTCGATTAGGCACAGGGTGCTTCTTCTCAGCAAGTTATTCAACCAGTTGTTCCACATGCTACCTCGTCTTAGGCACATGCTTCTACTTTGATGCCTTCATCTTCTTCACTTCCATCATCTTCTATAGTGTAGGCTCCTAGTGTGGTTGCACCAGAGGTTCAGGCTTTACAGTTTGATGTCTCTGAGATTAGACAAGAGATGAGATAGTTGAGTTCTATGATGTAGAGTTTCATGGCTGCTATGAGTCAACAGGGTTTATAGGTGAGTTTGAGTCAGCCTCCAGATAGTGCTCCTGGTCCTAATGGTACCAATGGTGCTAGTGGTTCAACTCTTTGAGATATTTTTGATTTTCCATTTGATATATATGATCTCATTTATTTGTTGTTATCGAGACATGGGACTCTTATTGTATCATTTTTGATTCGTTAATGTTGTTTATGTTGATACTATGATACTTTGATGGACATTGATATTCAGATATTACATTTATGATCATTTGATGGACTCTAATATTCTTCTCATTTAATGATGATGGTACCATAGACTCTGATTCTTACTTTGATAGATTTACTGTTAGGAATAGTCCCAAGAGATAATTGAGAGGGGGGGGGGGGATGAATCATTTATCTAAAAGTTTGAATTCTTTATCCAATTAAGTATACTTAAACATAAAGCATAAACACAATGAAAGAACACTTGAACACAACACCAATATTTTGGTTACAGGGAAACCCAAATAGGTAAAAACCCCGGTGGGAATTGACACCCACTAATATTCTGCACTAGTGTATTATGATCCCTATTAGAAGATCCTTAACCCTGTTAGGAGTTGCTTTACAATATATTTAGTACAGTAGAACTGGTCAAGGGTCAGAACCTGTTAGGATTATTTTACAATTAATCCTGTTAGGGGTGAGGACGCACTATCTGAGAGCACATTGCTCGAATGGGTGAAGGCTACAACCTTCTGAATAAAAGATACACACTATATCTGGATCTTGGTGAACTGCACTTAGACCTTCTATCTAGATCAGTTCCAATGTATAGCACAAATAATTTACTTGGTCACATAGACCTTCTTCTGATGTCTCAACACTTTGCACAATCTGCTCTGCTCTTCACAATCAACTATGAACCACACTCTAGCAATAAAAAATGACTGCCTATAAATATCTTCCTCTAAATGATATAATCAAGTCAGCCTATTAGAACCACCTTGAAATCATATTAGATAAGTCATAACAAACTCCAATAATAATTTTTTCGGCTCTACTAAGCATGCAACCATTCTGGGACCTGTCCAATAAGATAATTGTAGACGCACACTACACACTATCGGCTCTACCAAAATAATTGGATCTTTCTCCTCAAGCTAAATTACATCATGTGCTCTTAACCAAACATTAATAACTCTTCTCCAAGCTCTAATCTAAGGGCACATACCGAAATGATAGGCACAACTCCTGAACCAATATAATCTCTGTCGACTCTTCTGAACAAACAAAAGAAACTGCTACTGGTGAATAGTGATTGCATAACTTCACTTCCACTGATCATCAAACTTTGTGTCCATGAATGTAACATCACTAACATGTCTCCATCACATATTCAAATGTGCAAGGCTCCATGATAACTATATGAACAACCATTCACAGAACACTGCCTATAACTCTGTTAGGAACACTGCTAATACAAGCTGCTATGTAACTGTCTGTACTTATAGTTAACCTTTGCATCCATGATATCATGTTGATAACATGTCCATGCAACATATACTCAAAGCTTACTGCATAATTCTTCCATGCATGCTACTTACCATATGTTGTCATCAATGACAAACATATAGTCAGTAATGGCTTGTTGGCAAACCTCCAACATTTACTATATATGATGTCATGATGTGTTGGATCTCTTTTTCAGATGTTTTTCTATGATATGAAGATCTAGATGATTCTATCTCCTATATGCTTTGTTTTATGATTTTCAAATGTGATTTTTGAAATGAATCTATATGTTCTATTGATGCTTAAATGATTGTCTTATGTAGGACTTAGAATAGTTGGATGCAATATTGATTTAATGATTAATGATTTTGGGTATGTATGCAATGGATACATGTAGGATGTTAGATGGATAATGAATAATGGATCTAATGGATGTATTTCTTTTGATATGCAAATGTGATGGATATATGTAATGATGCAATGACCATGAGCTTTTAATGATTAATGATTCTAAATGTTATATTTGATATGGATGGATGATACTATCATGAATGATGTGCATTTAATGATGAATGATCTTAATGGATGCAATGAATATTTTAACTAACTAATGCAATGCACTTAATGGATTAATACTTAAGAATGCACCTTAAATAAGATGAATGCAATCTAATGATAATTAATGAACTTAATGAAATTTAAATGGATGTAATCTAATGATAATACAACTTAATGTAATGTAAATAGATTTTAATGATATATGCAATCTAATGCAATGAACTTAATGATTCAAATGTTGGGCACACTTAGATGAATGGAAGGTTTAATGAAGATGACTTAATGCAATTTAATCAATGCAAGTGAACTAATGAAATGCACTTTGTTTTTGATTTCCAACACACTCGATCACATATAGTTGTTTTTGATTTCCAACACACTAGATCACATATAGTTGTTTTTGATGATCCTTTGATTTTTTATTTGACTACACCCCCTTTCTCTTTTCCTTTTGCAAATTAAGCTAAGAAAGGAAAAATATATTAAATGCATTTAATCTAAGATGTATGCAACTAACTATCATTATTCAAAAATTTGGAGCTTATAATCATCATCGAGCAATTTTGGAATCTTGTTTAGTACAACCATCACTAGTTCAACTATGATGATATGAATACTTTTTGCACCTCTTTCTTTGCTTTACCATCTTTTTATGGTACGACTATCACTGATTGAAGCCAATCATGAGAGTGTGAATACCAATTTTGTCAGATGCTATGTTGCAAGTGGATTTTGGTATTATGATATTGAAGATCAAAATAGCCAAGGTATCCTTTTGCGTAAACAAGTAGAAATCTTAGTTTTATCCTATGTACAAGTCCTCGATGATTCTTTGATTATCACATCCTTAGAAAAATAATACATGATTTAAAACTTTGATTTTAAAATAGCAATTCAAAAATCAACAAAAATATCATCCTTTAATCATAGCTTGTCTAGTTTAAAAACTTTCATCGATTCGCTAGAAAGACATGATTTCATTAATCAAGTCAACACTTAGAAAAATTTTTGCAATATTTTTCAAATCCATATTTCAAGTGTAGTTCCATCCATTTCATACTTTTAATCCTGATAAAGATAAGGTCATGTAAGATCTTGGATCAAATTTGCATTTGGTTCAAATTGGATTAGAATGTAGATTTGATTAAGTGTTCCACTTTCATTTTTGATGAATTGATTCCATGATTGATTGAAATTTGCTTTGATGAATCCTTGCTCCTTTTGAGTAGATTGCCCCCAGTTTGATATGATTTCATTTGTGGGACTTAGGACAATTTGCAGATTAGGTGACCAAAATCTTTAGGTACTTGCAAATGCAACTGTGGGGTTTTATTATGCAATATATACAAATGCTGGCGAATGCAATACTTACAAGGTGACCTTCGAGGTATGCGACTAACTTGGACTTTCAATGGTGCCTGTTTACTAGGTTTTCACTGATTGAATGGATCTTGCTCTTTTTTTCTATTTTTAAAGCTTTTCTCTTTTTTTGCTACCAAGGTGCCTATTTGCTAGGTTTTCACCAAGGCACTTTTCTCTTTTTTTAAATTTTTTTGTATTTTTCCTTTTTAAATTTTTTTCCCATATCATCAAGGTGCCTATTTGCTAGGTTTTCACCAAAATAACATCTTTTTAAGGATCATATTTGAATATTTTTGGTATTTTTTCATGCTCAATTTTCCACTATTTTTTATCTTTTCTGCTTTTCCAATTTATTTGTTCATTTCTGCTTTTCAATTATTTTTGGTATTTTCAAGATCTCTTTTGACTACATACAATAAATATGATGCTTTCCATGTGGTTTTTGATACTCTTTATACTCTTTCATCTACCTCATGTATAGAACCTCTTTAGATGTATGCTATTGATAGGTTCTTGTAGTTCTTCTCCATCATAATCCGCTAATTTGTAGGTACCAGTCCCAAAAGAAAAAGTAATCACAAATGGTCCTAACCAGTTTGCTTCCCATTTTCCCTTCTTTTCCCTTTCTGCTTGATTCTTGGGATTCTCTCGCAAAACTAGGTCACCTATTTGAAATGTTCTTGACTTGATATGCTTGTTATAAGTCCTTGACATTCTATTTTAATATACCTTTAAATGATCAAATTTTTGTTGCTATTTCTCATCTAGGAGTTGTAGTTCATCCAACCTAACAACTCTATAGTCTTCCTCACTTATCAACCCATGAAGAGATACCCTTAAGGATGGAAGTTCTACCTCCAAAGGCAAAACCACTTTTATTCCAAAGACTAAGGAAAAGGGTGTAGCTCTTGTTGGCATTCTTATGCTTGTTCTATAAGCCCATAAGGTTGGGTTTATTTTTATGTGCCAATCTCTACCTGAATTGTCCACTATTCTCTTCAATATCTTCAAGATGTTTTTATTTGTTGCTTCGGCTTGTCCATTACCTTGAGGGTAATATATTGATGAAGAATGATGACTCATGTGGAACTTTTTGCATAACTCCTTTAGGTCTTTGTTTTTGAAGTGCTTTGCATTATCCATTATGATGGCATGAGGTATGCCATATCTACAAATGATGTGATTTAGAATAAACAAAGATATTTGCTTTCCCATTGTAGTTGATAAGGGTACAACTTCCACCCATTTGGTAAAGTACACCATTATCGTGATGATGAATTTATGACCATTCGAGGATGGTAGATAAATCATTCCTATTAAATCTAGACCCTATTGATAGAATGGCCAAGGTGTTGTCATCAGATGAAGCTCTTGTGTAGGCACATGTATCAAGTTTCCATGGGATTGACACTTTCTACGAGTTTTGGAAAAGTTACAAGCGTCTTTCTCCATCATAGGCCAAAAATATCCTATCCTAAGAAGTTTCTTAGCTAGGGTTAATCCATTTGAATGTGACCCATAGATTCCCTCGTGGATTTCTCACAAGGATATGTTTGATTCCTCTTCTTCTAAACATCTAAGGAGCATTCCATCTAGACTCTTACGATACAATGTTTTAGAAATTATTGTATATTGGGAGGCTTGGCGAATGAAGCTTTTCTTTTGATTCTTGGTTTGGTCTATGGGTAAGATTTAATCTTTTAAGTGTAAATAGGTCCATACCAAGGTGATTCATATGTAGTTAGCAAGAAAATGGTGTAAGGATGGCTAGGGTCAAATGCTAGTTGTTCCACTTCTTCTACCAGGAATTCATATCTGGCACTTTGATCTGGCATTTGTAGAAGTGACGCCAAAGTTTCCATTGCATCTGCTGCTTTGTTATTTTCTCTTGGCACTTGCTCAATTATGATAAGAATGAAGTACTTCTTAATATTTTCCACCATTTTTTTATAAGGCACCAACTTGTTATCTTTTGTCTGATATTCTTCATTAACCTGATTAATGACTAATTGGGAGTCTCCATAAACCTTTAGTTCTGTCACCTTCCACTCTAATGCCAACTTAATTCCAATAACCAAAGCTTCATATTCTGCTATGTTATTGGTGCATGGAAATAGAAATTTATATGACTTTGGAATTGTAGATCCTTGAGGAGTGATTAGAAGTATGCCTGCTCCTGATCCATGTTGAGTGTAGGAACCATCAAAATATAGTTGCCATGTCTTTGCCTCAATATTCACAATCTCTGAATCCAGAAATTCTACTTGAATGGGATGATCATCTTGTAGTGGGGCTTCTGCTAATTGGTCAGCAATGACTTTCCCTTTGATAGATTTGCGGTCTACATACTCAATGTCAAATTCACTCAACACCATGACCCATTTGGCTAGCCTTCCATTTAATGTTGTTTTACTAAGTAGATACTTCAAAGGATCTATCTTGGCAATGAGTCTTATCTTATGAGCTAGCATATAATGGAATAATTTTTGGGAATAAAAAATCAAAGCCAAACATGCCCTTTCAATGAAGGTATAATTCAACTATTCAACTCTTATTTGACCAAGGTTCTACTTATGTAGTATATTTCTTTTTCTTTGCTTGTTTCATCTTCTTGGGCCAAAAGTGCCCCCAATGAATTCTCTATTGCTGAAATATATAGGATCAAGGGCTTGCCTCTAATAGGTGGTATTAATATTGGAGGATTGATGAGGTATTTCTTCAATAAATTGAAGGCTTCTTCACACTTCTCATCCCATTTGAAAATTATATCTTTATGCAAAAGTTGGGTGAAGTTATGACATTTTTCCGCTAGTTGGCATATAAATCTCCTGATGGATTGAATTCTCCCTTGTAGTGACCTCATTTGGCTAATGTTTTTAGGTGCTTCCATCTCCATGATGGCCTTGACTTTAGCAGGATCCACCTCTATTCCTTTTTCTGATACAATGTAGCCTAGCAGTTTTCCTGATTGGACCCCAAATGCACACTTTTTGGGATTAAGCCTTACTTTGAATTGCTCTAATCTATCAAAATTTTTCTCTAGAATTGGTAGGTGCTCCTCCCTTGAATGATATTTTCCTAATATGTCATCTACATAATCTTCCATGAACTTATGCATCATATCATGGAATATTGTAGTCATGGCCCTTTGATATGTTACCCCAACATTCTTTAGACCAAAGGGCATAACATTCCAGCAGAATGTCCCCCATGCACATGTAAATGATGTTTTATCTTGGTCTTCAGGTGCTATCTTGATCTGGTTATAGCCACTAAATCCATCCATAAGTGAAAATATGGAATGTCCCGCTGTTAAGTCTACAATGACATCTATGCTTGGAAGAGGAAAGTCATCTTTAGGGCACGCCAAGTTTAAGTCTCTAAAATCCATGAAAATCCTAATGGACTTATCTACTTTTGAAATGGGTACAATTTTTGAAATCCATTGTGCATAATCAATGGCTCTGATAAATCCCACCTTTAGCAATTTCTCTAATTCCACTTTCACTAGCAAGGCTATGTGTGGATGCATCTTCCTTAACTTCTGTTTGATTGGTTTGACTCCTTCTTTGATATTTAGGTGATGCATAATAAAGTTTGGATCCAATCCCAACATATCATCATATGACCAAGCAAAATTGATTTGATTTTCCTTGAAATTTTTTATGAATTCTTTCCTTTCTTCACTAGATAAGGATGTCACTAGGTGTATGATCTTTGGCTCGATTTCTGATCCAATGTTTATCTTTTATATAGGCTCAATCAAAATTGGAGATCTTTCTTCATAATGTTCTGGTAGATCATCCAAAATTCCTTCCTTAGGTGCCTTGATTGGGTTTTCACCTTTGGAAACATCCTTTATTTCTTTTTCTTTTGGATCTAATGTTGCCACAATGTGGTTTTCAACACTTGATTCTTTTCCTTTTTTTGTTTTT
Organism: Chamaecyparis obtusa; assembly: GCA_027943335.1. Classification (NCBI taxonomy): domain Eukaryota; kingdom Viridiplantae; phylum Streptophyta; class Pinopsida; order Cupressales; family Cupressaceae; genus Chamaecyparis; species Chamaecyparis obtusa. The sequence continues at coordinate 313,598 of BSBK01007698.1, forward strand.
TTCATTTTTTCATGGATTGAAAGTTTGGATACTCCCCTTTATCATTTCTTCCTGATATTCCATAGTAGAAGAAGGTTCAACTACATTGAAATATTGGAACACCACATTGTCATTCAAAAAGGTTGGGAGGGTGGTTGGCTCCATGGAATCCCATTCGATTAATTACGGGTGTATGAGAGTTAAGGGGTCAATACTTGGGTTTGGTTCAATGGGATTTAAAGATAAGACCTCATTAGATGGTTCATAAATTGTATCATTAAAGTCTATGATATGTGCCTCTTCTAAATGTTCTAAAGAAGTAGGATCAAAGTCTTCCTCACTAGACTCCTCTAAGGTTTCCATTGGATAAAAGTCAGGTGGATTAAACCTAACATTTGATTCCTCCATAGTAGGTCTCCATGAAGGTACATAGGGTTCACCTACCCATTGATTTATCTCTATTTCTATTCTTGGCACATCATTTAGAACCACTTGATTTGAACTAGATGCTTGGTTTGAACTTTATTCTGCTATTTGTCCTTTGTCTTTGCTAGAAGTGTAGGTATGAATAACATCGATGCTCTTATCATGGCATGACTCATTAGATAATGTATCCCATTCCCACTCATTATAATCTTCATCACTATGAGATTCTAATTGCAATATTTGACCATGGAGTTTGGGATAGTGTTTTTGAGTGTACCCTTCTTCAAGATACCCTAATCTAGTCGACTCCTTGCTATCTCACCATGTTGTTTCTATAGGTTCAATGAGCTCTTCATTATTTTTGCCCAAAGGTCCTTGACCTTTGTACCCCATCTTTTTCATGATTTGAAACCCTTTCCCATATTGATGTGTGGGAATGGTTATATTTTGAATGTGTTTAACATATGCACTTGGTTCTTCATCTTTGTATAACTAGTTTAGAATCTCATTTTCTTTTTCATCCATGGCAGATGATGTGCTTTCCCTCACAAAGTTATCATTATATTTATGGGGTATATTTGAGGGTCTTCCATAGGACTTAGGGGATAAGGGTAAGTCCATCATGGATAAGGAGTATTTGCCTAATCCTTTTTGCTTGATTTTGCATTGCTCATCAAAATTCTTCATCATTTGGTCCATTTTCTGATAATGGGCATCTTTGGTGTATACTTGAATAGCTTTGGTTTGGTCTTCTTTAAATTTTTCAATAATATTATCCTCACTAACCTTCTCTTTTCCTTTAGTTGATGTAGCTAGGTTAGTGAGTTTTTGTATGTCTTTAATAACAACTTCCTTTTCTATCTTTTCTTTTCCCTTCAATAATGGGATGTCTTTAGAACTTTTCCCTTGCTCCATTTGATTAGGTATAGAATCTTCTGCATTGTGTGGGACTAAAGAGTTGTTGATATGCTTGATGTTGTTACAATATTGGAAGGGGTTTAAGTCCCCACTTACCATTATTTCCTACCCTAGATAAGGAAACTTTAAACATTGGTGATAAGTAGAAGGAATGGCCTGCATTTCATGGATCCGTGACCTTCCTAACAAGATATTATAGGTCAACTTTAGATCTAGCACTTGAAAAATGGTCTCTTTTTGCATGGGACCAACTCTTATGGGTAGTACTATGAATCCTTTTGAAGCTCTTTCTTCATCATCATAGGATTTAATAGTTATCTTTTTCTTAGGGTCAATAGCCTCCTCAGAAAATCCTAGGGCTTTCACTAGGCTAAGGGTACAAATGTTTAAGTTGGTTCCTCCATCTATAAGGAATATTTTTACCCTATGCTTATGAATCAAGACTTCTATGTGCAAAGGAATGTTTTGAGGATGATTAAGTGACATGTCATATTGCTCAGAAAATGATAAGCAATGGGGTGCAATGAGGTGTCCCACCATATTTTGAAACTTGTCTACCTCCAAATTTAGAGGCACATTGGTTTCCAATAAGGCTTTCTTCAAGATATCCTTATGAGTTGGTGATAATTTGAGCAACTCAAGAATATAAATTTGAGCACGAGTTCTTTGTAGTTGATCAACCAAGTTATATTGTTTTGATGAAGTCAAAGTTTGGTTTGATAGAACAATTTTAGGAGAATTTTTAGGTAGAATGATTTTTGATGCTTGCCCCCTAGTGATGACATTTGATGATGCTTCTCTTAATTTCTCCTTTACTACTATAACATTTATGGTATTATCTTCTTCACTTAAAGTATTGATCATGTTATCGTAAGTATGAGCAAAGTTTACCTTCTCATTACCTCTTTTTTGATTTTGGTTGGCATTAGATGACTCACCCTTTTCATGGTTCAAAAAGGGGTTCTTGAAGGCCGTATGATCCTCATTGTTTTGAGGTCCTTCAATTTTGATAGTTCCATCACCTATTAAATCTTACACTAAGTGTTTCAACCTCATGCATTCATTGGTTTTATGACCTCTATTTTGATGATACTCACAATGATGAGAAGCATTACACCAATTAGGTTTAACTTGAGGTTCATAATCTCTTAAATCAGGTAATGTGATGATCTTGTTGGCAACCAAGGTCCTTAATGCATTCTCCAAGGGTTCACCTAAAAAGGTGAATTTTCTCTTGTTATAAGTGGAGTAAAAGGGTTTGGAATTATTCCCATTAGCATTGTTAAAGGATTATTAGCATTGTTGTTCAAATTGTTGGAATTGTTATTGGAATTATTGGAATTGAAGGGAGCTTTATTCATTTGATTTACATTATTTGAAGAATTATCTCCACTTGATAAGTTAAAAGGGGTTGCCTTCAAGTTGTGGGCCTCCACAACTCCATCGTTCACAAGATTTTTGTTATTATTCTTTAGCCATAACTTAGGCTTATCATTGTGATTTTTGGCCCCTTGATTATTGACATATTTAGACACATAATTATTATTGTTGTTGTTGGTATTGGATTTATTGCAATTAAATAATTTTATCTCTCCTCTCTTTACCAATACATCCTCAATCTTGATCCCATTTTCGATAAGTTTTTCAAATGTTGTGGGACATTGGAGTTGTAATTGATAATTAATTTCCATGGTCAAATTATTTGTAAATATTTCCATCTTCTCTTTCTCAGGGATACTTCATGGATACCTTGCAAAAATGGTCCTCCACCTTTGTAGGAATCCTAAGAAGGATTCTCCATCTTTCTGTTTGGTATCACACAAATTGAGCATCGTGATTTCATGCTCAATATTACAGGAATAGTGGGTTAAAAACTTGGAGGATAATTCCTCAAAGGTCTTTATTCTTCGGGGTAACTTTGAAAACCACTCCATGGCGGGACCTCCTAAGCTCCTAGGAAAGAGTCTCATTAGGTACATATCATTGTGCATGAACTCAATGCTTAAGGCACAAAACTCCCTTAGATGGTCCTATGGGTCTATTTTACCCATATACTTATCATATTTAGGAAAAATGGTATTGAAAGGAAAGGGTACCATAACTAAGATTTTGTCGAATGGAAAAGGACACAAAGCTTCAATAGAAAAGGGCTTAGGTTCAGCCACCTTTTTCATGGAATCAATTTGCTCTTGGAAGGTTTTCAGTTGTCTAGTCATAGCATTCATGGGGTTATCTGCTTCTTGGTCCTTTTTAAGTTTCTCTATATCATAGTCATGGGGAAGCTTTACTCCCGCTTGGGCTAGGTTTAGGAAAAATTTCTCCCTATCCCTATCTATCAATTTCTCCATAACATCTAGGAAGTCATGGTCTTGGGCTGCTCTCTCAAATTTTTCTTCAAGTGTTTCTTTAGGAGCTTGATTAGCATTGTTTGTGTTATGATTGTTTCCTCCATGTTGATGATCATAAGCTGTTGAATTTCTATCCATGTTGTTAAGTCTTTCTTCAAATAAATTTGGGAAGATATCCCCTTGATCTTGACCTTTGAAGATACTTTGGTATTCAACTTCACAACCTTCATTTGCAACACAAGTTCTATCTCCTTGTAAAGTTACCCTAAGATTGTGGGACCGCGTGGAAATTGACATCCAACAAGGGTTTGACTCGAAATGATCCTTGATTTCATGATAATTTTTGATTTTAAATTGAAGAGATTAAAAATGTAAGATGAAATTTCAATGGATATCTCTCTCACTTGTTTATGTATTTCAAACACAACAATCACACATACACTTGTCTCTTTTTACCCACTAACACAAAATGTTTGATTTTGAAAGTACATTATCATGAGTTTTGCACAAAAAGAAACTTCAAGCACCTACCTAGCTCAAGATTTGGCTCGTAAACATGGCTCTAAAAAGGTGGTATTGCTATTTTATCAAGGATTTAATATGGATTTCATTCAAAATGGATCTTAAACTTTCATCCCCCAAGTATGTTAAGGGGCTTCCCACCACCGGTATATCAAAGTTTTGCGCAATCCGTGAGGACTACCCGAGGAAGTTCAAAAATTTAGTATCCTTTTGTCACACACCCCATTAAGGATGTATGAATTTTGTTTTATAGTGGGTTGGATTCTCACTGAAAAAGAAAATGTATCCCACTTTGGGCTGTCCCTCTCACCAGCCCTTTTAAGGAAAATCTTGGGAGGCAAGCCCACTAATGTTCTAGCATGTTCATGGAAAGCAAGGAAATGAAGTTAAGAACTATTTTTTGGGAATTTGATTCACCAAAAGGTGAAGAGCATATCCCTAAAATTTCCTTAATTTTCCAAACACAATAAATGAGGTTCAATTACTAGCCCACTAACTAGAGAGAATTGAGTATTTCTACTCTCTTCTACAAACAAGGGGCTTTGATTTTATGTACTTGATTTCCTCAACCTTTCTTCTTAATTAAAAAGTTTAACACCTTTGGCATTTTGATTCTCTAGAAGAAGTGAAGACCATAGGCCTAAATGCTAAACTTTCCAAACAAAGATAGGCTATTTTGTAATTACTAGATTCTTGAAAGCACCAAATGTTACAATTTAAGGGAAAAATTCACTAGTTTGAGGCTTACCTTTTCTTGTAGCTAGCAAAGGCTAGGGGCATTTTTGAGTATTTTTCCATTGTAAGTTTACCTTGGCTATAGTTCCTTTCCAATGTGTTTTTCCTCCCACAAGTTAGTCAACAAAAACAACCACAATGAAGGAAACCAAAAATGAAATTGAAGAAGCAAAGATTGAATTGAATCTAAGGCCTTATTTGCAAATTTTAAGAAAAACTTGATTTAAGGTGAGAAAATCCAATTAAGTGACAAAAATTTAGTTTTGTATGCTTCTACAACCTTAATATAATTTTCATAAACCTAATTTTCCTGCTGTGAATCCTCAAGGACTGATTTGATATGAGCAATGTTCTCTTTTTTGATTTTCCTAGTCAAAGCCTTGCCTTCTTGGTTGAATCTGCTCTCTGGTTTTTTCAATTTTTTGTGGTTAGACATCCTGCAGAAACATATAAATCATTTTACCATAGTCAGATTATAAAAACTTACAATTTACTCAAAAGTGTTGTTGTAATGCTTAAAAGCACTATTTAACTGTTTAAAACCGCTGTTAATCTGATTAAAAGCACTATTTAAAATTTCAAAAGCGTAGAAATAGAGAGTAAAAGTGCTGAAAAATTGAGCAAAGGCGGTAAAAATCAACTAAAAGCACTAAATAAATACGTAGAAGCGCTCAGTAGTTAGGGAAAAAGCGCTGCGAGAATATTAGACAGAGAAGAAAAAGATTCGAAAGCGTCGCTGATCGGTGTAAAGGCACACTAATTCATCATCAAAGCACTGAAACAGTGCTCAAAAGCACTGTTTAACTATGCAAAAGTGTCGTTTGAGTTGTCAAAAGTGCTATTTCCTGCAAAACCTGAGAGTTAAACATGCAAAAATTTGACAAAATTGAAAAATTTTGAGAGATTAGAAAAGTGAAGCATACTGCCCCACGGTGGGTGCCATTTTGTGTACAAGGAAATGTACCTTCATAGAATTAGTATCATACAATAAATCAAATAGAGACTAAATAAACCACAATTAATACTCTATTTAGCAAATAAAGCATAATTAAGCATCCTATGGCTCTCTATCTAAGAGTGTTAATGTGAAGCTCTCAGCAAGCTACCGTTAATGATAGTCCTAGAATGAGAAATGATAATGATAAAGCAAATGCTAACAATTAATTCAAATCGAAATGCTAAATTGCTTCTAAATTACCTTTCTAGCTATAATTCTCAAGAGGTTAGATGCAATTCTCAGATTTGTGGTTATGAATTATGATTGATTTTGGTCTTCCTTTTATAGATTTATGCAAGGGTAGGGGGTGTAGTAGACTTGATCATGATTAAGCTTGAGTTGAGTCTTTGGTTCCACCCTTTGAAGACAATTTAAATATTGTGTCCTCAAAGCTTGGGACAAGTAGACAAGATGAGTGGACAAGATGCTCTTTCACTTTGAGTGATTGAGATTGAATTTGGCTTGATCCATGTGAATGCCTTTCTCAAATCCTATTGGTTGATTGAATTCCCTCCCCTTTTGGGTTGTTGAGAGAAATTAGGATTTATTAAATGATTTTAATTGATTTATTTAGCCATGTACCCCTTGAATGGGTTGAATTTGATTTAATTCAAAACTATACAATTAATAGAATTAATTGCACTTTGATTTGATTTAACTTGATTAAAATGCTCTCAATTTTGATTTATCTTGAATTAGAGCTTGATTTTAATTTTGATTGGCTAAATGTTTGATTTGATTCAATTGCCTTGATCTTGTCCTTGATTTGCTTTGATTTTCCTTGATTTATTACTTAATTGTCTTTGTCCATTTTCAGGTGATTACAGTGGGATTCAATCTTTTCCCCTTTCTTGTAACCCTTTGATTGGACATAATGATCTAACAAAGTCACCGATTTTGCTTACACAAAGATACTTCAAAAACTAGAGGAAAGAAATCACTGATATTTCAATTTTGAATCCCCAGTAGGGTTTCCAAAATGATCAAAAGTTAATTCCAATCAAAAACATTAAAATTTGTGACTTTGATAAAAAAGAGGAATTCCTTCCTCTGAAAAAGTGTAACCCACTATTGTGAGTTCACCTCGATATGGAGTTCATTCTATTGTTGTGATATATTTTGTAGCCCAGTAACATGGATGTGAATTTGACATTTGGTTGAATGATGTCATTAACAACCATTGCTCTTCTATCCCATCGAGATTTAGTAAATTTCTCAACAACCTTCTGCTTCGATTATTTTAGCATCAATACCTCTTTGGTAGCACTAAATTTGGTTACCTTGTGAATTAATTCCTTAGTGATCTTTACATGTTGATCTCCTAACTCGATGAATTAATCATGAATTCTTCTCAAAAAAATCTTTATCCATTTCAAGTCATTGAATGTAACAACGTCCTTGTAGTGAGCTAGGTAAATCTGATTAACCTTCCAAAACTCATCCTTCAACACTCCATTAGAACATAAAGCTTTGTACGTGATTAGATATTTTATAATCTCCAAGATCTTCCAATTTTCAATGAATATATGCACGAACATATTCAATGTATAATACTTCATTGGGTACATGAGAACATACATCTTTGAGATCATTCTCCATGTATTTATATGGATGGAATTTAAAATCATAATGCGACTTCTCAAGAACATTAAAAATCTGTGGAGTATGCATGCTTATATCGATGAATTTGATAAATTTTCACCGAGATAAATACCTTTTAGGGTTTGTTGGTGACTTTGGTCCGTGGTTCAAATTGTTGTTTGATCTCTTTCTGCTTAGGTTATCTCTTAATCTCTAGATAGAAAAGTGTCAAATATAGTCTACAAATGCCTTTTTATCTTGAGAACCAATATGATTTCCTCAATAAATTCCCTTTGTACCCTAACTCTCCAAAAAAAATTCTATATAGATAGTAAGTGGTAAATCTATTTACAGTGACCATGAAATCTTCTACGATTCTCAACATAGTTTCCTTAAAATGATCTCCAACTAAATTTTAAAATTGCAATCAAATCTACTTTGATTCTTGGGGTTCCAAAAGATTTTCCGATGAAAAACTCCCCTTTTAGGTCCTATTACCTAATTTATTGATGAAGAGAGATCCACACTGGAAGATGGTACAATCTTTCTAGAAGCATCAATTTATTCCTTTCTTACCCAAATCTTGTTCATTTCCTTTCTTATTTCATTTGTATCAATTTCTTTGGATTTTTTGTTGTTTCTTACACTATTCTTGTCTACCAGACCATTAATTCTCATGCTAGTATTATTCCAATTACAATTTTTAGCTATATGTCCTTAATTATTACAATTGTAACAAATACAATTCTGATTTACATACCTCTAGTAATTCTGATTAGTCCTCAATCTACAATTCCTTGCAATGTGACAATTTTTTTGCATTTGTAGCATGTAAGGTTACCTCCATTTTTATTGGCTCTGGATTTGGATATGAATTCCTTAGATCTATGTCCATATTGCAGCTAGTATGTGAAACAATATCTAGAAAAATCTATAGTAGTTGAATTGTTCTAGTATTCCTTTTCCCTATGTCCAAGGTTATTGCATGTGTAACATCTACCAATGAATTTATGTCCATTTGTTTGCTTCAAAGGTGTCTTCTTAGGTTTCTCAGTTTGATCTATCCTTACTTCAATAGTTTTGGAACATTCTCCTTGTTCATACCCTAAGCCATGCTTATCTCCATGAGATCTTTGACTTGCAATCTATTCATCAAGATTCATAGAGCTAGATCTAAATTTTTCTTAAAATTATCTTGCATAAGCTATATCTCTTCTCAATATATCATTAATCCTCTCCATTTCTTTCTCATTATGTTTACATTCTTCAAGAAAAACTTGCAACTATCCAATTTCACTATTTAGTTTCTTCTAGAGTTTTCTTAGCTTCAATTTCTTTAGTGATCTTGGTTGCCATAGATTCCATTTCATTCTATAAGTTTTTTCTCTCTTTCCCAATCTGCTCATATTATTTGGATTTGTCATTGTTAGGAGTAGAGTCACTTCCTTTCTTTGATAGTTGATCTACAAGTCTTTTCCTCCTTTCTCTATGTTGCCTTAATTTCTCTTTCAAGTTGTTAATGAATCCATTAGCTTCTCTCAATTTTTCTTCTAGATCAATAATCCAAGAATTTGATTTGTTTAGGCTCTCAAGTGAGTTCAAAAGATGAATTTGAATACTACTAGGTTCTACCATCAGGATCCTCCTCAAGCTGTTAAACTTCTTCTAAGAAACTAAGCTATGATACCAAGTGTTAGGATTAGGGAGTACTGAGAGAGGGAGGGGGAATCAATGCAACAATACTCTTTAACTTCTTCCACCAATACCACAACTTAATATAGAAAGTAAATACAAGTAAAGAAAATTAAAAACATAACATGAACATCATAACACCATGATTTGTTATCAAGAAAAACCCAGTTAAGGGAAAAACCTCAGTAGGGATGATACCCACAAATAACTCACTACTGTAGTAATAAGTGCCTATTTAAAGGTATAAGTACAAAGAGGCGAACACACTTGCATTCAAATAAAATGGACTTACATTTGCATATTGAACTGATTGGTAGCATTTACGATGCTTATACAGCTCCAATGAAGCTCCGAACATAGATATACTAATCCAACTAATTAGTCTATGATTACTGTCTTATCATCACACAACTATCACTTTTATGTATCTATCTTTGCAATCAAGACTCGATCTTAAATATAAGATCATAACCTCAAAATTCAAACTCTATCGACCCAAATAAGAGTAATGAAATGTGTAGAGATCTTTGCCAAAAAATAAAACAAAATCTCGCTAACTAAACCAAGTAACCAATGATGTCATCTCTATCATCAACAATTATTAAACTGATAATAAAAAATGATTTACCAAGTATACCAACTGAATTTCTTTGGATTGCCCTACTCTTCCAAAAAATCTATCAACTTGATATTCCCTAGTGAATATCTCATGCATTTTATGTCTTAAGTATTTTCTATTACCTAATTATACATAATAGTATGTCTACATTCATACCTTTCAATCGCATACACTAACACTCAAAATTCTGTTTGAACAAAACTGATCTATCTGACTAGTCACTGTTCTGCTTTCGGTACTTAGACAAATACATGTATCAACAAATCATTCAATAAAATGGCTTGTCTACATCATGGACAAGAGTAATGATATTAGTTTCCATCAATGACAACATAAAATGCATTAAAGAATTAATCTTTCCAATGCATTATCCTAGCCATCCGTTACTTCAATGAAATAAATCATGACCTATGTGTGATGTATATCCATTTCATGCATTCTCAAATACTAGACTCATGAGTATCCTATCTCTAATCTCTATGGAAGTGGATAAATTTATATAGAACAATGAACTTAATAAAAATAGATAAAAACCATCAATTAATGAAAAGATAGTGTTCAAGAATAGTAAGAATCCACTAATCAGAGAATTGAATGCAACTCAATCAGTGAATACAACCTTCTAATAAAGAAAGATCCAAGAAGATAGTGGTGAAAAATCCTCAAAACATTCATGAAATAATGAAACACATTGGTAGGTTGGGTCTATGAGATTTTCTCAAAACCCTACCTCCTCTTATTGTTGTTATTAGAAGTAGATTTCTTTTTACTTTCCCTTTGTGCTGAATGATGTTGTTTCTTCAAGATATGGGTTCCTGCATTAAAGAAAACTGGTCTTTTCTATAAAAACTTGCCACCTTTATAAAAGATGATGTGCTTTCTTTTCATCTTCTATTTTATCCATTAAAATCCACTATGCATTGGAAAAGCATTTCGTTTCTTTGATTTTTATTGAATACTTGTTGTTTTGTGTATGATACCGCCATTCTTGGCTTAAAAACGTTGTTCTCTATCCACAAATCTGGGTATTTTTGACATATCTATTATCTTTCTTGAATGAAATTTCCATTCATTACTTCTATTTGTTGTTCATTACATTGAAACTCATTGTTCTTGGCAGCCATATAAGAAGATACGTGAAACTATAGATTTTTTTGCCTTCAACAAGACTATTAACTCAAATTTCCTTGACCATGGGTTAAAGAGGAGTATTTTTAATAATTTAAATGAAATAAAACCAAGTGACCTTTTTTTAAAATTTTAACACAACAATTGAAACATACAGAAATAATAAGCAATGGATTTTTGTGAACTTTTTATGAATCACTTTTAAAGCTCAATAAGACATGGATTCACTTAAAACACAATGTCTTTGGCAATATAGGACATACGATACATGGTATGATTATTTTTTATAGGGTGCTAGTTCAATAGAAGAGAACCCCCTTTACAAGTAGAAGGATGATGATTCTATTCCATTATGCCTTAATATGACTAAATTAATGACTAAATATATGACTACATTAATAACTAAATATATGACTAAATCAATGACTAAATATATGACTAAGTTAATGACTAAATATATGACTAAAGTAATGATTAAATATATGACTAAATTAATGACTAAATATATGACTAAATTAGTGATTAAATATATGACTAAATAAATCACTAACATGACTTAATCAATGACTAAATAAATGACTAAATAAATAACTAAAATATTTTAGTCATAAACTTGGTCAAATCACATGACTTAATAAACGACCAGAAATAAACTACTAATAGTCACGTGACTAAGTTTAGTCATTTATATGCAATTTTTAGTAGTTTATTTAGTCACATATTGCTGATTTTGTACTAGTGGAAATATTCTCTTGTTGTTATGAGAAGTTAGGAAAATAATTTATAGATTGATTGGACAAAAGAGAAGGTTGGAAACTTACAGTTTCATTGGAAAAGAGTGGTGTAGATTTCTCATGGGTTTCAAGGATTTGTTTCACACATCCTATACCATGTCCATCATCAAGGTTTGGAATATAAAAAATATAAGGGTCCCTTTTAGGTGGAATTGGATTGAAGTTTAAAGAGCCCAACCAATATCCATACATGTGTTATAATAGGGTGTTTGGTTCTCAAATTCAAGGATTTTATTTTTTCTATGGAAGGTGGGTGTAAAGTGTAAAGTTCCCCAATCATCATCTTGGAAAGTTTATCATGTGCTTGTTTATATTGCAGAAAGAGGAGGAGATTGAATAATGTTTAATTTATTAGGATCCTTATGTGATAAGGTTGAATTCATAGAAGGGAGGACATCGAGGATATTATCCTCTTGAGGATTGTTGTTATATGTGTATGGTACTACATGATAATCAGGTTGTGCAACACCTTTTACAATAATCACTATTTTGTTGTTAGGAGTATCTTGAATGGTATTAAAGGTTGTTTATCCTCAAAAGATTCATTTGGAAAATAAAAATCATCAAGGATATCATACTCTACTTCAAAGGTATTTTCATGAAAAGCATTAGGAGAAATACAAACATAACTCACTAATGCTTCATCTCTAGAGGGAATATTATTGAAATGGATAGGAGGAGAAGTGTCATTTAGGCAATTTGGAAATATATCACCCTCTTCCATCAAAATATCATCCACTTTCACTAAAGGACTCTTATAGGGGCTATACATATCAAGAGAATAATAGACATAATTGTCCAATGATTCATCCCAAAGAGGGAGATAATTGAGAGGAGTGTTAAGAGTATGATCTTGCATCAATATGTCTTCATGAGGGAGAGAAACTTTGGGAGAGGAATCATTGAGATGTTCATAAAGGTGATTGTTGTATACCCTAAATCCTTCTATCACGTTAATAAACTTTTGGCAAAAAGATTATTTAGGGGGTTGAGAGGAAGACTTAGTAGAGATGAAGTCATCAAGTAATTTATCCATCATATAAAAGTCTTGACTACTAAATCGATCATTAAAGGTAGTAAAACATTGTAAAAAGAAATATGACATTTCATAATGTAATTAGATAAATTCTAATGTAATGAAACAAAACATAAAAGGACTAATCTAAACACACATAACAATGCATGTAATTTTTTTTTTGGATTTTTATTGTTTTTAACACGCAAATGTGATGCAATAATAATTTATATCTATGAAACCAATATGCAATTTTTTTAATCTTTTTTTTAAATTTTTTTTAAATCAATGAATACAAAAACTAAAACTAAATGCATAAACTGTAACAATGAAATGCATAGAAATCAAGTCTAAACCTCACATCAGAAGTGGAAATGTGTTAACTAATGAAATGAAAAATACAATGTTATTGTTCTTTTTAGAATTGAAAAACATACACATATAATATCTAACTAACCAAAAAAAAAGGTATAATTCATAAAAGTGATGGGCTCACCAAAATGTACAGTATGAAAAGGGGATCACCTAAAGATCTAGTTTTCCCCAATTCATATAACATATTGGAATATAAAACCACCTCAAGATGAATTAGATTAGCACCACCTAGTAAGAGGGATTTTAATGTAATATTTTGGCTCTTAAGGTTTTTATTCCTTTGCTTCTTAGAATTTTAAAGGGGATGAATAAGACTAATATGTAAATGACTAATCAAGATGAGAGATGGTCTAATCAACTAAAAAGTAAGTGTAGAAGGAGATACAATAAAACTTGAGTGCACCTAGTATCGAAATAGGGGAAATGAAGATTCAAATCTGAATTTATGATTGTTGGAATCCCAAAAACACATGTAATTGATAATTTGATATCCCAAACCTAGTATATGCCCACTCCTAAAATTTCACTATTTTTTTGTAGGGAACAAAATGTCTAAAACATTTTTTATCCAAGGTTTTCTGTCAGGACAAATTTCAAAATGTTTGTCTCAATGATGGGATGGCATTAAAATTCTGACAAATCATTCCAAGGTCTTCCAGGCCTACAAATTTGAGAATTGTGTGTGGGTGGCTTTATAAGGGTTTTCCTTGGTCAAGCCTCAATTTTGGTGATTCCCACCTCCACATATAGCCAATATAACAAATATAAAAGTGTGCAGTGCTCATGAATCTAGAGTATATCTAAATTGCTATGAGATAAAGTGCATAAATATAATGTAAAGATCCACCCTAGTGTGATAGAGTAAACCCTATATGAAAATGCAATCAATGTGAGATTTAAAGCATGTAAAAAGTATAGATTTGAAGCACAAGTATGTAGATATGAAGATAAAAAGAAATCACACCTGATCCAAAGAGGAAGAGTAGAAGCCAATCACCAGTTGATGATCTCCTAGTCATCATAATAATCCTTTTGAGCTCCAACTTGATGTTGAAAATATTCTTGAATTCTTGAATTATTGATAGAAGATTGGTGTAGCCTTGATTCACAAGTTCTCACTTCATGAGATGTATTCAAATTGGGGCTCCAAACTTGCAATTAATTTCATCTTTTCAAAATGAAGTGTGAAGCTTTCTTTTATACCAAATTAGGAGATAGAATTGAGAGAGATGACTATAAATCCAAATCCTCTACTAAATCACTAAGACAGGGACCCAATTTAAAATTGGGCTAAAAAATTAGGGTATAGAACATTTGAACCATCTTGTTCCACCCATTTTAGGTTGGGACAGAATACCAAGGCTTCAAATAGTAACATAGGGCCTAGGAGATGAAAATTGAATTATTGGATTAAAGGAAAAATAGAGGAGTACACTTAGAAATAAGGGCTTACCTTGATTTTAAACAAGATTGAAGGGATAGAGGACACTTATTTGAATTTAGGTTCTCATTAAGTACAATTATAAAGTCCTATTATGCAAGCTATAATGAAAAAAACACTAAGGTAGGTGATAAAGAATTGTGAAATTGTACACCACTTAGGTGCTTAGAATTTTGTGATGATACAATAGAATATGTAGAGAAATATACTTAACACTGATTATAGAAAAAAATAGTTACATATGACAATAATAGCTAGTTGACATCAATGAAAACCATATTACCAACATATTCATATTGACTCCTTAATCACTCATTCTACTCAATTTTTCTATAGAGCGATTCTGAACAATGTTAGGTATTTCATTTGTAGGAATAGAGGTTTCACCTAGATTTCAATGGAAGATACTAGTTGACTTAGGATCTACACCCTTTAGGAAAACCATAAGTCTATAATTTCTTCTCATGGGGATTTATATGTAGGGTGCAATGTAATAAAACTCATACACAAAGCTATAAAAATAGAGAATGTCTAAGCAATGAAAATTACTAATAAATTGATTATTTAAACATTGCATGAAATAAAGTAAATTTTAATCTTTAAATGCATGGAATGTAACAATTAAAAATGTAACTCAAATTTGAAATGAAGACTAAAGACCATGCAAGAACACATCAATTTTATGCAAAACATGATTCATATTAGGTGTTTGTTATATATTTTAAACCATGATTGCACTTAACCTAATGTATTGTAAATAAAATCTAATCATCTTAATTAGATCTAGACACCAAAATGAAAATTAATATGTAAGATGTTGGGTTCACCAATATGTAACATAAGAAATAGTGTGCAATATGAATCAAAAGTTTATGCATGCAAACAAGGAACCTATCACACACCTATTTCATCATATTACATTGGAAGGAAGATGATCCTCTAGGCCTCAAGAAAGATGAAGCACTAGATGGATACAATGATTCTTCACTATTAAAGGAATTGTGATTGTGGGAATATGATTGATAAATGCAAGATATAGGGTTAGATAGGAATGAACCTGGGATTCTACATGCACAAAATAGTTAGAGACTGATAGGCCAATTTCGAGACCAAAAAATGAAAGAGGAGACTGTAACACACATGAAGACCAAATTTGAAGCTGAGATGGAGGGACTATGGTGACTTGGTCACCCTATTCCCAGAATTGGGTTGAGTCACTAGCCCTATTCCTGGCACTTATTGATGAATTCATTTGCAAATTGTAGCCAATCTCCCAATCTGTTTGATTCTCCCTCTACACTAGCACCATCTATTATTGCACACCTAAAAGAGATAAAATATTGTGTATAAAGGGGTTTTCCTTAGTCAAACCCCAATTTAAGAGTTAACCTTGAAATAGAAATGAAATGTACTTGAAAGGAAAGCATGTTAATATAAAGTAGAGGCTAGATTTGAAAATGGAATGCTTATAACTTCATAAAACTTCTTGATGTTGAAATTCCAATGAAGATGCTTGAAGTTAAATTAATTATTCACTTGATGGTAAGAAGATCATGGATGCCTTCACAAATGCTTGAAATATAATAATTACTCCTTAGTATGATATTTTGTCTTAGGAATTGAAATGCAAAATTGAAGCTGAGTATTTGAATTGATGTATGCAGATGTAGATTGATAATGTATGATTCTTATATATCAAAATAAGGGAGCATACCTTTCTTATATACCTCTCACATAATTTCAAGATGCAAAACTTGAAGAAGCATGATGTGAACTTGAATTTACCACTTAAAAAAAGTGATCATTGTAGGGCTTCAATTTGGGGTTCAACATAGGGACCATGGGTTCTATTTGGAGAGAAAGTGTTGGAACAAATGCAAAATTAAGCTGGGGGAAGAAGAATCCAATTTGGATCAAACATAATGAACATGGAAGGCCAATGACACTAAAATAGGGCACAACTAAGCAATACATTATATAGGGATACAATTTACGATGCTAGCATTTTGTTGTTTTAAAGTTACTTAAATGATTATTCTAATGGGCTGAAAATAAGGCTCACATAATATGCGAATTGGCATAGACACGAAATAGAGTGAATGATTGATTATGGGAGTGGGCACAAAGTGAGTGCAGAGGACTTGGAAAGAGAAATGGGGTGAGGGATTAAAAAGGTGATTGAAGGTAGGCACATAGAGTTCAAAGCAAGGACAAGATCACATTAAGGTAGATTTTAGCCCCTAATTCATTACCCCTTCGGCATCGTTTCATTCTTATACCCCTATTTTATGGATGACATTAAGGTGGATATGGCCTTTGAGCTAGTGGATTTTCATATTTTGGATGATATATATTGGAGGTTTCTTCTGGTATTGGGATGTAGGCTCTATGTTTTTTGATAGATCTAGTTTTTTATGACCCCTTGGTCTCCTTTTTTCGATCTTGCAAATATTTGAATTACTTCCATGATTTGGCCTTGGTTCTACAACTTACCACATGTTATGAGGGGTAGATCAATCCTTGATCAACCATGTCATCTCTTTCATCAAAGTTGAGGACACTTCCTCTATGGTTCTGAGATAATTTACCAGAGTATGTTACTTAATTGATATTTTCTAGGCCACTGCCTTACATGGTTCAAATCAATTAATCTTTGGGATCGTGGCTACAATATTTGAACTATGAAGGGCTCTTAGAGTGTTGCTTCAGATGCAAATAGCAAGGGCATAAGATTCTTGGTTGCTATGAAAAATTTGTTAATTGTATTCATGCTTTTCATCTCAAGAGATGGATCTACATGGAGGGAAGGCTAGATCTTGTCTTCATTTGGAGAAATCATGGTGTCTTCATGGAACATCACCCTCTAGCTCCCTTGGACTATGGGGTTACTGGACAAGGTTTTGGGAGCTGAGTCTCTCCCACTATTGAGGCCGAGGCTACAATTGCTTTTGATTAGAAGAATCATTTTAACACCGACAAACAAGGTAATTTGACCTCAAGAAGCTCTGATTGGTTCTTACTGAAGATCATGATTATCTTTTTGATCAGACATATTTCTTGGCTTGTTTTGAAATGTGCACAACATCCTAGACTGTAAGAAAGATTTCAAAGCCAAACATTTGCAAGAGTAGCAAACTAGGGCTAGGAAACCTAAAGCAGAAAGATTGAGGTTGGAAGCATTGGATTTAATAGATGATGACACATAACAAACAATGGAAGCACTTCTTACCAAGAACAAGTGGAAGAAAAAGAAAGGTTGATCTTGAGACTTTCTTTAGCTCCCCAATTTTGGGTATGAAGTATTCTTCTCTTTTGATATCTATATTATATGGGAGTGGGCTCACATTCGATAATTTACCACTAAAAAAATAACAATAATGTAAATAGAATATGAAAGTATAAAATTAAACATTTATAAATTAAACATTATTTTAAATCTGATAATAGATATTATAATATATATTACTTTTTAACTTTATATTTTAACATCTATTATGAAATAATTTTGTTATAAGAAAATAGTTTTATAATAATATATATTTAAATTTAAACTCATCTCAACGATAATGCGGTTCAAAAAAAAATTAACCTAGAATATTGAAGAAAAATATTTTTTAATTTATGAAAATAAATTTTAACATGTTAATTCTATAAATTTAACTTAGATAATGATAAACTCTTCCATGAACAAATAAATTAAATATCTTTGTACAATTAAGAAAATAATTTAAACTAATAACAAGTAAAGTTCTCCACAATTTTCACATGACACGTAGTTATAGCATATTCCTATGATGCAAGGAATCGATTCTCTTTATTTTCAAAGTGTTTTATATGCAAGAACACTTTCGCATTTTAAGAATTCAATCTATAATGGATCACATTAAATATTCGAGATGTAGTGGTCACACTCTAGCACGGATTTGTTTTGTTTGTGAGGGCGTTTCCTTTTGTTTGTTTGTTTTCAGATAATGTTTTAACGGTGGAATTTAAAATGGATATGGGTGCGCTTTTAATAGTTTACAGATATGTATATCATTTATATTTATAAATTTTTGTAGCATAGATTGTTTTTTTATTTTATTTTTTGGGTTGATTAAATGAAGTTACATAAAGATTATTATTTATGATCATGTAAGTTATTTTTATAGAAATTTTATTGTTTTTGATTAAATAAGCAATTAAACAAGGGTGTTGACCCTTACAACAACACAACCGAGAGGTTGTCAAGGAAACAACACATCAACAAGGCTTTTGGAAGTAACAAAACAAGGCCACTAGAGGCACCCAGTCAACAAAGTAACAATAGGGTCACTAGGAGAACAATAGGCCGCAATTAGCCACTTACAATGCGGGTGTTGAAAGAAGTCATTAACAACACACTACCAGCAACCCACAAAGTGGAGCACATTGGGTAACCAAGTGGTGTCAAAAACATCTTGAGACAAAAAAGTAGCATTTCCCCTATTGAAGAACCACCTCCCCACTGCAAAAATCCTTTCCACCTCAATATAGAAGTAGCCCACCTCTATAGTAGTAGGAAATGCAGAGACCAACCAGAAGGAGAGAAAACCACAATTTCTTCCCACATCCAAACTATTATAGAAGGGTGAAGCTCACATTAAGTTGCAAGCCTCCTCATTCACGAAGCATGCCTCCACCTCCATAGAAGACACATCCACCTTAGCGGGAACCATGAAAGAGGAAGAAACAAATAGAATGTCCTAAGTCCCCAAAACTGCCAACAAAACAATCCCCAAACCAACAACAAACTTTAGCCAAAAACTATAATCTAGTAGAAGCCCTTGAAACATTTTAGAAAATAACTGGCCACAAAAGAAAAAAAGACGATTGTCTATACTAGCTAGAATGGAAAACCTAACAAAAATATAGAAGGGCCATAGTAGTCAATAATTTTCATCACAACATAATCCAAATTCCAAAACTCCATATCGGCTTCAGAGGAGATAAATGCTAACCCACTTAAACTTTCTTCACAAGAAGTAACTTTAACATGTATAACCTCGTATTGTATATTCAACATATGAAATAAATGAAGAAAATCCAACTGCATATAGCACGAAGAGGCAAGCCTCCAACAACATCCCAAGTCGCCATCATCAACAAATAGGAGTGTGACCCCATCTTTCAGCTGCCACAAAACGTCCATACCACCAAGTATCACTAATAGGGCATCCATCATACTTTGGATACCAAGAATCTCTCTCTCTCTCTCTCTCTCTCTCTCTCTCTGTCTCTGTGGAAAAGCCACCAGGCTCACAAAACCATCTCTGTAAAGGGTGTCACAAACTGTAACCCCCTAACAATCCACATATAGCTGCCATAAAGTAGTAGTTCTCTTCACTAAATAAAACAACCTCATCCTCCAACAATAGACACAAGGAGGCCAAAGTTCCCAAGTACCCATAACACTAGCCACAATAACTCTAAATACTTCAAAAACCATGAAAACACCACTATCACAACCATAGAAAATAGTTTGTAAAGAAGGGAGCCAACCATAATCAATAAATAAGAAAATGACCCCATTTTCTAGCTACCTCAACACCTCCAAAAAGATAGAGATCACAAATAGGACATCCATCAGGCTCATGACACCCCAAATCCCTTTCTTCATTTCAATGTCCCCATCAACAAACACTAGTACATTTGAGACCTTTTTTCGACAGCTGGATGTCGGTATTCCGACACTATCTCATCGATTAAGCGACACCAACCACTGTTGTAGTTTGAGTCAAAATTATCGACAACTAGGATAGGTGTCTTTATTACGATGCAAATGGTTGTCACAATATGCATATGAAGAGGGCCTAGCAACATGGTGAACAAGCTGTCGGGGCTAGTAACTGGTGTCGTAATTCTGACGGTAATGCTGCATTTGCGATAGACATGTTGTACATGCGACGTCTATCTGTCAAAAATATTTGACAGATAGCTGTCATTTGTTGTGTTTTCCCATCAGTCATTCACTGGTTACCATTGTAATTAGGACGATTTGCCATCGAAATATGCATCCGAAGAGGGCTTGGCAACATGGTGAACAAGTTGTTAGGATTATTTGCAGCTATCACAATTTTGACGAAAATGCTGCATTTGCGATGGACATGTTGTACATGCGACATCTATCTATCAGATATTTCTGATAGATAGCCATCATTTTTTGTA
Source organism: Chamaecyparis obtusa (assembly GCA_027943335.1). Lineage (NCBI taxonomy): Eukaryota > Viridiplantae > Streptophyta > Pinopsida > Cupressales > Cupressaceae > Chamaecyparis > Chamaecyparis obtusa. Next base: position 334,354 of record BSBK01007698.1, read on the forward strand.
TTTTCCTGTCAGTTATTCTCTAGTTATCGTCGTAATTGTGATTACCCGGTGTAATTTTTAAAAAAAAAATATATTTGTTGAGCTTCTCTTTATTTCGAGAATAGTTTAACATTCTCTACTTAACAGGGCCAATCATGTGAAGGTGGAAGCTCATCTGGCCCCTCCTAGGAGCCTCTTATGACCTTTTACGACATTTTAAGACCTCTAAGATGTATTCTTACGGATCGTAAAGGGTCATAAAAGGTCATAGGGAGTCCTAGGACACAACAACTGAGAAACATAAATGTAGGCATCATGGTCACAATTTTTTGGAGACACAACATAATTGAGCGGTATACCTAGACAATACAACACAACCACTACTCCTCCAGTTCCAAGTTCACACTTCAGGATCCAAAAATGTCATAGATAAGAAATAAACTAGAGAGTGGAGGAGGAGGGGCATAACGACCAAAATAATATAGGGACCCTGTATTATTTTGGTCGTTATGGCCCTCCTCCACTCTCTAAATTTATTCCTTATCTATGGTTTTTGGATCCCGCAGTGTCAACTTGGAACCGGAGGAGTAGTGGTTGTATTGCATCGTCTGGGTATACCATTCAATTATGTTGTGTCTCCAAAAAATTGTGACCATGATATCTACATTTATGTTTTTCAACTGTTGTGATATCTACATTATGTTTCTCATCTGTCATGTTTATGTGCATGTTCTTTATGTGTTTGTTTTCTCTCCCTCGCATCCAAAATAAGATTTTCACACTCTGAATTGAGAATGCATGTGCAACACAACCAGAATATGCATGGATAGTAGGTGGAGCTGAGAAGACTCGCCATGTTTACATTTTAAAGACCTCTATAAAAAATGCAAACTTGTTGAGTCTTTCATCTCCACCTAATATCCTATGCATATGAATTGAGATTGCATATTGAACTAGCCATCTCCTTCCGCATTACTTGAAACCAAGAGATTGTCATAGTTAACATCTAAAAGCATTATTGAACTTTTGTAATAATTAAAAACTACATTAATACTTATTGTATAAGTTTGAACCAAGTGAATCACCAAATAGCTGATGGTGATTGATGAAGAAGATTTGAAAATGATGATTGATCCAATTTAGATTGGTCCAACATTTTCTAATCTTCTTCATAATCATCGTCAACATGGCCAATTTTGCAAAACTAATTTTCTAGAATGTTGGTGGAAGAAGGATGATTTGTTTGCAACTTGCAGATATAGACATTGAACAACCATTTTGTCAACTCTAATTTTCTCAACATAAAGGGACATTTATCATAGTAATAGAAATATGATTATTTTAAAATGGAATACACCAAGGAGTACCAACAAAAATATTGACCATTTACAATCATGAACAGTGAACAATCAAATAGCTCATTTTTGTATCAGCATGTGTAGTCTCTATTCAAATTCAAGGCCTAATTTATCAAGAGCAACAAACATTAGGACGATAGAAAAATCATTAAGACTATAGAAAAATCATTAGGACTATAGAAAATCATTAAGACTATTGAAAATAAAGTTCTAGAAATGGACGGTTCTAATGCTTTGCCATTACAACAATTGAGCATTCATCATTTGGTATATGAATAGGTGAAAAATATGCATATTTGACCAAAGACCACTGGGAATGACCCAACAACAAGTGGACTTGTGATGATTTTCACAATAGTACATGTGTTGTTGGGTCAGATCCCAGTACTGCTTAGAAAAATTGCATATTCATGACATGTGCATATGAAGTGGCTCTAATGGCAAGAAATAAGAAAAATCATTAGGACTATAGAAAAATCATTAAGACTAGAAAATCAAGTTCTAGAAATGGACGGTTCTGATGCTTTGCCATTACAATAATTGAACATTCATCATTTGGTACTTCTTGGTGTATTCCATTTAAGTATGTTAGGCACAAAATATTCCATTTAGATATGTTCAAAATTTTGCCAATAATGATTTGGGGAATGCAATCTTGCAAAGTATTCTCTAATCACACAAGTACCAATCAACATCCCTTGTCCATCCTTGCACACAAACATGTATGGAAACATATGGTACATATTATAACAATTGCCATTACAACAATTGAACATTCATCTTATTAATTAGCATTCATTAACACACATTCATTAGCATTCATAAGACTCATTAATTAGCATTTATTAACACATCATAACATTCATTAACACATAAGATTAAAACATCAAGACATAAACATCAATCATTAACAAATAAGTTGCATAAATGAGAATCATTTCTTTTTTGATTTTTTCTTTTTTTGTGCTTCCCTAAATTGTTGCAGAGGCATATCCATGTCGACATCGTCATTTCTTCTCGCCCATGCACGTGATCTCTCTATCCTTTGCAAAGGCGGGTCCTCTACTATAAAAAATAAAAGGCTTAAATTAAAAACATATTATCATTATTGTTACAAGAATTTCATTACTTTAAAAAATATAAATGTGATGCTCTTTACCTTGTCCAACCACATCATCTTGCTCGGCGGCTTGAACCTCAACACGCTCATCGAGAAAAACCTCTACATCCTGTGCAACAACAATACAAAATGTTTTATTAATCCCAACACATTATAATTAATTTTTTATTACTACGCCAAATTCAGTTTAAAATGTTTACTTGTATTAAATATTCAATAATTAAAATTTGAATAGAAAATGTATACCTTGAATACTACAATTCAAATTCGAATCGACGCCTCTGTCGTGCTTGGATGGTGTATCAGGGTCGACAAGCTGCATTCCAATGTAAATAATTAGTGCATTTATCGATAATATATACATATAAATACAAGACAAAGACTGAGAAATATTAATTATTCAATTTAATACATATAAATATATTCACTTTAAAGTTTTAAACAAATATATAATCATTGTTTCCTTACTTAAAACAAATATATTCACTTTATGTTGGAACTTAACATCAAATAAGGTAATTGGTAAAGTATTCAACTTGAAATAAAAATAAATTGCCTTATTTACCTGATCGACAGATCCACCATAAGAACCTTGTGCACTCATTGATTAGAATCGTTCAGCCACGACTGTATAGCCTTGTTTGTAGCCTATTTTCTTGTCATCTTCTGTAATCTTTTGTTTGAACTCCAAGGCCTACATTTTTGCTTGGTATCATGAATTTTTATTGTAGTGAATTTCATCAAAACTAAATTGATTGCAATTTATAAATATTTGCATATGGTTTTTCATTTAATAATACTTACAACTCATGCAAAAAGTTTTGAATATCCACCTGAGCCAAGCTTGTGTTGGTCGCACTTTTGTTTTCTTGCTTTTGTTTCCTTTGATGTGTCAGGCAACCTATGTGATGTTTGAAATATGTTAGATCACATAAGTACAAAGAGTAAATAGTACATAATTTCATTATTAAGATTATCACATACCTTCTTTCCTCAGGTGATAGTATTTGTCCACTATGTCTTTCTCTTCTCTCAAGTGCATCCTTTTTAAGATTCTCCCACTCATTAATAGGACTATAGGGAGGTCGCTCGTAATGAGGGTTGCATTCTATTTGGGACCTGTAGTTGTCCCTAATATACTTCAAAATTTGGCATGCTAAGTCAAGGAGCCTAAGTCTTTGAAAGACGTTGGGTCCAAAAAATTTTGTCATAGAGTCAATGAGTTCATCCTTTAACCCCTTATCTTGTAATTGCCACCTTTTAAGAAAAAAACTGTTAGATTCATAAATGAAGTGAAGCTACCTTTTAATATAAATGAAGAAAGGGATGAAAGAAAATCTGATCTAGCAATGAAATCAAAATATGATACCATGTGTGTATGGTTGGCCTGAAAATGCGCAAACATTCATCATTAAGTTTTTCATAAAATAGATTATTGCCTACAAAATAATAACGTGATTATTATAATTAGTTATTGCAAGGGACTACACAAGGGGTTAATGCATTACATTATGAGTATAAGACTGTATAGTAAAAGAAAGGATCAATCTTTAAAGTACCTGGAAGTTGGGCTACTCTCAAGGGAAGTCCATCTTCAATGCTCACAATAAATTGATCATAATTCTCTATTGTTCTCGTACAGGGGACACAAATACATCAATGAATTTCCTCATCACCTCCTACATAAAATGAATCCAATATTATAAAATGCCCCCTAAGAAAGAATAGTTGAAGTGAAATAAACACATGATAAATGAGAGAGAAAAAGAGGAATCTACTTGCCAATAGGCGTTGCCATCGCTTCTATGGCCATGCTATGTATTACCGACATTGCAGGCGGTAGTACCTCTGTGGTTCTGATCCTCGTAGCAGGTGGCGTACTCAACGCAGGATCAATAGTAGGTGCTAAAAAATAAGATTGTTAGAGAATAAAAAAATATGGACAACCATGGACAAGGTGGAGGATAGAACATGCAATGTACTTGAACCACCTGAAGTTTCTGCATCTGGGGCATGAACCTTTAATTTTTTTTGCATCCTCTATAAAAATAACACATGTATTTTAGTTAATGACATAAATAAAAGAGTATACTATAAAAACCATTATTGAACTTTTGTTATAATTAAAAACTACATTAATACTTACTATATAAGTTTGAACCGGGTGAATCAACTCATCCTCTCTCATCTATATTTGAGGAGTATGAGGTTGAATCCTTACCAATCGAGCTAACTCTTTTGATAGTGCACAAATGACCTTTTGCAGTGTAACCACAGGATCAATGCCTGATACAAAATCAATAATGAATGGATCCTACTCGTCTTGCAGCTCCTCATGGACTACTTGTTCCTTTCCTTTTTTCTGATCAACACTCATTTGTGAGAACAATATTATTAGCACTTTATTTAAAAACAATCCAAAATAGTAGTGAAGAATAAAACATAACAAAAAATATGCATTAACATTTTTCTTGTATGTGCATTTGTACAACAAAAATGAGTTTTACCGGGAAGAAAAAATCCCATGAGAACCATCATCGTCATGCGTATCGTGTGGTTGTTGATCCATACTATAGTTCTGTATTTCAAAAAAAAATCATTGAGACATGTTAAAGCACGTGTTCTTATTCTAAGTTACGTTGAATAATAGACAATTATCAGAATGTGTACCACCTCATCCATGATCGTCATGGGTTTTTTTGTATCTATGTGATTCAAATTATAATTGATAAGCAGCTCTTCACCTCCACGTATTGATTTTATTGCACATACAAATACACGATTTCCCTCGCGCACCTCAAATATGCAATTGGGTTGCTTCTTAGTTGATGCTGGTCGTGTACTGTTTATAAAACCTGCAATATTCCCTGATGCTTTTGGCCTTCTGTCAAAGTATATAGCTACTGTTTTACTTTGTTCATTGACTTTTTGTTGTATATAATTTGTCGCGAGTGCATACCTACACATATTTTTTATATTTAACAATCTGCATCCAACTACTATAATCATAACAAGGTCCGACATACTCCATCAATTCGACAACTTTGTTGTAAGAGACCTTTATGCCATCCATGGAAAATAGGCCCAAACCATGTAATGAAGATGATGCTATGCAATATATCCTCTCTCTAACACAAAAATTAGTGTTTATTAAAGGAAGTTCATCGGGGACCCATTGTTTCTATAGATGTTTGTACCTAAAGGGCACCTTGGAGTCGCCTTTTCTCTCATCATCATAAGAACATGACCCCCCTTGAGCAAGGAAAAATTCCATGCGTTTATTGAATTTCTTTCTGATCTTTTGACCTCAAGTTGATCTCCTTGATTTAGACATACTAAATGTATCACTTTTTTCTTCCATTCCTATATTTTCCTCGCTCAAGGAAGACAAATCTGACAAATACCTATTTGTTGGTACTTGGACTTCATGAAAGATAGGTGGCAATGAGAGATATTTTAGAAATGGTAAAAGACATTAATCTCTATGGGGTGTATTGACTTATACCTGACAATCCATGAGATTGTGTGGGATACCTGACAAAAGATAATAGTTATATAATCAGACAAACATAGTTCACTCCATAGTTTTTATTACATCTTGTGAAGGACATTATACATTGTTAAAATTATCTATTTATCTTATAATATTTTGAATATCTCAGCATTGCATATAAATGAACATCTCAGCATTGCATGAGATGCCACTATTGTGGCATTTCGTCAAATAGTTCTCGTGCCTTGCCAGTGTTTTTATTACATCCTGTGAAAGATATTATACATTGTTAAAATTATCTATTTATACTTTTAGAATTAGCTCACTCCATTGCAAGGAACAAAGAGAATCCCATGTGATTTAACATCATTGATGTGAAGGAAATAGAAAATTATCAGAAACAAATCTCATAAGATAATATTTAGATTAAATGCATTGATATAAAAAAATACCCCAAAAAATGATAAAGAAATATAATTTTCTTAATCACGTCACTAATTTGTGCATGTCTAAATATTGGTGTCTTTCAAGTGATTTGATTCTTGTCATGCCCACTAGAAATGAGAATAGTCTTAACTAGTGAGGCTGTTTAAGCATACATAGATCAAATACACTCTTTTAGAATGAAATTTCTCTTAACAAAAGATCAAAGATATAAGTAGGACATATAAAACAAGGTGAATAAGAGTAGTTAGATATTAACACTAAAACCAAAAATGCCATTAATATGAAACCCTAAGCATATTAGTGGAAAGAGAGAAGATTTCAACCCAAAATAATCATTAAAACATGCCAAACATTTGGCATAATTGTACATTTCATTCATGTCATTGATATTATTCTTCATCCATCTCATCATCAAGATCATCGGCGTCGATGAAATCATCACCACCACTATCGTCGTCATCATCATCAGCATCATCATCATCATCATCCTTATCACCCTCATCATCATCATCATCATCATCATGAGTAGCAGCATCATCATCATCTTCTTCTTCATATTCTTCTTCGACTAGCTCTCAATCATGATCATCATCTACATCATCTTCCACTTCTTCCTCTTTCTCGGTATCTTCTTCTTCCATTGCATTATACTTTATCGGCCTTCCTCTTGGATCATGTCTAATAACAAATGACCAACCTGGTTTATGTGGAACCTCTGAGTAAAATACCTGCTCACATTGTCTTGGAAGAACATAGGGCTCTTCTCCAACTAGCTTAAACAACCTTGTATTAATCATTGGAAATCCATTGTCATGTTCAATAACAGTTCTATCAAAATCATTTTGATTGAGTCGTAGTCTATACCATTTCACGATGAAAAGAACTAATTTGAAAGAATTAAAATCATAGTTAAGTATATCAACCAAAATACCATAGTATCGATTTTGTGACTCTTGAAGATGTAAGTCATTTCTAGATGAAATATTAGTCACCTAAAAGACTACACTTATACCAGAATCACAAGTTCTCTTCGTGTCATCCAAATTTTTGATGCGAAATTTATAACCATTGCATAACATAGCCTTGTGGTGTTTCACCTACAACAATGTCAAACATGTATAAATTATTGCGTCACGAGTTGAAAAACATATGGTTGATTAATTAACTAATTTAAAAGTACCTGGTGATCTCTTAAACCATATGCTAAATCTATTTCCTTTTGTGTAACATTGGGATCTCCATTACGATGAGCTTGTATAACCAATGAAGACATAGATTCCCATTTTAATCTATGACCATAATGCTGACATCATTCAATCCATATCATCATCCAATCTTGATTGTTTGCAATAAATAAATGTATTGGATCCCACTCTTTAGCAACTGTACAAAAGTAAATAGATGACTTACAATAGATTTATTTTGAAGATTAAGAATTAATTAACTACAATAACATCTCATAATTTATTACCTTTCAATTTCCTAAATCTACCGTTGCCCACCAAGTACTCCCCTTTGAATTTTTTAATGGAGTCGAGATCCCAAATGCAATCTATATGGGTCTTTGCTGCAAGATTAGGAAGATATTGAGTAATGTACACCATCATTTGGTATACCATATATCCCTCAACCATAGGACCCTCGAGATGTGCTCTTTGTCATACCAAACCCTTCAAAAATTTCAAGTGTCTCTCAACCATCCACATTGACCTAGAATATACAAGTCCAAACAATTCAATCTCCTCAACTTGGTGTATGAGGTAGTGTTCTTGTGCATTGAAAAAAGTTGAAGGTAAACACTTTTGCATTTCACACATTAGTCAACAAATTATTTTCTTCTAATATTTTATATCTTCTTTATAGATTTCTTTAGATGAAAACCACCTACAAGGGATTTAAGACACAAAAATATATAAATACGAGACTTTAAAATATATTACTTGTTTGATATATTGAACAAATATCATTGCTTACCTCACGTATTTTCCAAGATCATATATCACTTGTTTGATATTATTGTCAAAGTTCTCTGGGAGCGATAGGGGTAGCAAATACTGCAACAATTGTCAACTGATCATTTCAAACAATAAAAATTGAATGCAATTACACAAATATATTGTAAATACAAAAGACTGTACTGAGTTACCTTGATGAAGGTATGCCAATCATGCGTTTTCATCCTCGACCCAAAATCATTTTTCTTTGATATGAGATTGCTTATATTCACAGAAAATCCTATAGGAAATCAAATTTTTTGTATGAATTCTTTTATGACATTACTTTGTTGCTCTGTTAATAACCAAAGAAGAGCACTTGCATTAATCTGGTCTCCATTGCTATTTGTTTCAATGATATTTTTCATTGCATGATTGGAATCATGAATGTCACTACAAATTTTGCCAATTTTTTCTTTGTCACACCTTCCATCCAATATTTTCCACAGTGTCTCTGTTACATTCTTTCCAAATATGTATAGTATCAAAAAAATGCACAATTTGTAGCTGCTCATAATAGGACAACCTACTAAATTATTTGAGATAACATTTCAGTCCCTTTAGAAGCTGGTCAGTGATGCCTTCATGACCTTCAAGATCATCAACTACATAATTAGCCAACAAAACACAATCGAAATATATAATTTTCAAACATCAACCATTAGGTGGAACGATATTATGTCGAATTATATTATATTCCAACTGCCATAGGTGAGGTATCATTCTTCGGGGCTTTGATGTAGTCTCTTCTTTCCCATTGAAAATATATTTTTCCGCACTTCGATACTTATGATTTCTGGGGAGGAAGTGCCTATACTCATCAAAAAACTGCTTTCTTAAACTTTTGGAATGACAAGATTTCATCTTTGGACCACACATTGGACATGCAAAGTTTTCCTTTGTTTGAAGACCTACAAGATAACAATACAATTGGATTAAATATGTAGATTTTTAGAATTAAAATTATCATGTACAACTAGAATTCACCATAACATACCAGATAAATGTGTCAACCCTGGAGCATCATGAATTGTCCACACAAGTATTGCATGGATTTGAAATTGTCTTTGTCCAATTGGTCTAGAGATTTCATACATACTAAAACCATTCCATAACACCAACAACTCATCGATAAGAGGCGCAATATATACATTCATATCTTTCACTTGGTGCTTACCTAATTGAATTAACAACAACATCAAATATTTTTTGTGGCCATTTCACTCCAAGACTTATAATTACATGTAGATAACTATAAAATAATAAAATACATGGAACAATCATTGCCAACATAATATTCTCCCTCTTTAGTGACATCCATGGAGGAAGGTTATTGTTTATAAAAAAAATAGGCCACACCGAGTAAATAGGTCTCATCTCTCGATACAGATTGACATCTCATCTCTTCATATAGATTGACACCGTCTGCTACCACAGAAAGCCTAAGATCTCAAGGTTCTTCTTTAAAGTATGACCACTTTTCCTATATGTCCATAAATGATGAACCATCTGCATTCATTCGAATAATGCCATCTTGACTCCTGCCGCATGTATGGTAATCCATAAATTGTGCCAAGCTATTGTAGTTGAATAATCATTTTAGACGTGGAATAATAAGGATGTAAAAAAGAACCTTGAGGCACCTTTTTTTATCATTTGATCATCTTGATATCTTCTTGTATGGCACTCAGGGCATTTCGTTGCATTTTCATATTCTTTATGATAAATAATATGATCTTTAAGACAAACATCTATTACTTGATACTCCATTCCAATATGTTTCATAGTGACACATAATTCTCAGTACGAGTGAGGGAGAACATTTGATGTTGGTAACAGAAACTCACCTATCAATCTATAGCAAATAATATAATTCGTTACTATAAATAATCTTAATGGTACATGTTTCACCTTTTATAGACTATAATGATGTATATGACAAACCTTAGCATATGTGACATTGCTATGTTGGATAAACCATTCATAACCTTCAAATTAACCAACAACAATACAACAGAGAGAAGAGTAGATTGGGATCTTTCATAAAGGGTCATGTTCTCCTTCTCAAGTAGGGTATATCATGGACAACGTCAATGTCATCCTCATCATAATCATAATCATCATCATCAACACCACCAATACCAAATGTGTCAACGATCAATGCATTCATACCATCATCTTCAAATGTGTTTTCTGGCGCATGATCATCATCTTCCATGGGATCATGATTCTCAGCTTCAATACTCACATCTCCATATTCCTCTATATTCACACTGGGAAGATCGACCTATATAAAAATGATGATAATCAAACCCCCCTTCAATGTGATAATCAAACCTCCTTCCATGGTTCATATGTATATTAATTGTGAAAACAATATAAAAAACAACTTACCATTGGATGATAATCAAGCCCCCCTTCAATGTGACCATTCTCCCTACAATGTGTCTTTATTGTTTTGATTTTGATTCTTGTCTTTAAGTCGTTACAACTCTTGCATGGAAACATTTTTCATCACCTTCTCTTTGAAAGTTAGACAACAATCTAGTGATTGTCTCCCTATTTTGATCAAATTTCTTTGTATTATCTGACATGATCCTTAATGTGTATATCTGCAAAACAAATTGGAGATGCCTCCTTTCATTAGCTTCATGTCACCTTTTCATAGCTTCTCATAGCTTCCTATGTGTTTCATCCTTCATGTATACACTTACTTCGACCAAACTTTTAATTTTATGATAGATTTTGCCAAAGCCTTTGTAGGAAACCAAGTAAGGGGCATTCTTAAGTTCAAACACATTGAGCTGCTACAACTGAATTATAAACCATGAATTCACTATAAAATTAATTCACTATAAATCAAGGGGTATTATAAATTATGAATTCGCTATAAAATTAATTTATCTCTCCATATTTCACATGGATATTTTGTCAAATGGTGGGCATGTATGTTTATTCAAATGGAGTTAAATTATTTGGAATAGATATATGATAGGTTGATATCGAATTCTATGTCAAGATTTACAACATTAAATTGATCATAGTTAGAAGACTCAGACACAAGAAGAATATGAGTATAGCCAATTTTTAGAAGAATATGAATGAATGCAAACATATATAAGTGGATGAACATAAATAATGAAGGTACCAGATATTGCCTGAAGTAATGAAGTGTTGACCCAGGGTTCAATCCAGTATGCTCATGTATGATCTAGAACTTGAAAGGAAGGAAAAGATGGAGTTAGATCCAAAGGATCTTAGCAATGCCTGACACCCTATTATTAATCCTCATCTACAATTATTCATGTGCATAGTTAAGCCATACACTTCTAAAAGGAACTATGTTACAGAACATGTGCACTCAGGAACATGTACAATGTATAGGTGCTAGAATCTAAATGAATCCCTACATTTATGTCTCTATGAACACATAGTGAATCACTGTTGTGGCTGCATTTATGTCTCTATGAACACTTGGTGAATCACTTTTGTGATTGCATCATCCAAATAGTGCAACAACAATACCAGATGTTGTTGTTCCATCTAGTGTTTCTATGGAATCATTTACAAATGATGCATCCACAAAAGTAACCCATCATGCCCATCAACATAAGGAAGTCATGATCAAGCATAAGCAATGGAGGGGACATTATCAAGGTCAAATCAGAGGTCAAATTTCATTTCTTGAAATTTTATATATTTACAGTTATAAAATTTCATGCCTTGAAATTTTATAACATAGTTCCTCATCATTTGATCTTCATATGGTAGCCATGACTTGAGGTAGGCAATTGAGCTTTGTCTTCTCATTAACTCAATTTGATTTTGATGGCATTTGTTGATTTAATGACATAATATGAATGTTAATACTGGCATTGTTTACATCTTTGCATTTGGAATGCTTGATGACCTGTGAGCTTTGAGAGCTAGGGCATCATTTCTATTACCTTCAAGGCATTGAGTGAAATGTTTGATCTATCTTTATTTGTTTTATTGTTGATATTCACTATGTGGTAATCCCTTTTTATGATCATTTCATGAGGAAATATCTTGATGGCTCATGGGCTACAAACTAGAGCATCATGCATTGTTTATGAGCTCACTATTTGAGCACCTCATGTCCCTTTTTGATTGGTCAATGCTCTGTTTGTTATATTGAGTTTACATCATATATTTAGTCTTAATAAAATCTTATAAAACAACATAAAACTAACCCAAAATACTTTTTCTTAATAAAATCTTAATAAAATAATATATTTAGTCTTAATAAAATCTTATAAAACAACATACATTGTGTGAAGTGTTTGATCTCTCTTTATTTGTTTTTTTGTTGATATTCACTATGTGGTACTCCCCGTTTATGATCATTCCATGAGGAAATGTCTTGATGGCTCGTGGGCTACAAGCTAGGGCATCATACATTGTTCACGAGCTCACTGTTTAATACTAGCATTGTTTACATCTTTTCATTTGGAATGCTTGATGACCCGCGAGCTTTGAGAGCTAGGGCATTGTTTCTATTACCTTCAAGGCATTGTGTGAAGTGTTTGATCTCTCTTTATTTGTTTTGTTGTTGATATTCACTATGTGGTGCTCCCCATTTATGATCATTTCATGAGGAAATATCTTGATGGATCGTGGGTGGAAAGCTAGGGCATCATGTATTGTTTATGAGCTCACTGTTTGAGCACCGACCAATCAAATAGGGACATGAGGTTCTCAAATAGTGAGCTCATAAACAATGCATGATGCCCTAGCTTGCAACCTACGAGTCATCAAGACATTTCCTCATGAAATGATCATAAACGAGGAGTACCACATAGTAAATATCAACAGAAAAACAAATAAAGAGAGATCAAACACTTCACACAATATATGTTGTTTTATAAGATTTTATTAAGACTAAATATATTATTTTATTAAGATTTTATTAAGACAGAGTAATTTGGGTTAGTTTTATGTTGTTTTATAAGATTTTATTAAGACTAAATATATGATGTAAAATCATAATTATACTTGATATATATAATACAATGGTATGTAGTATAATCTATACATTTGTGAGATGTGATTAATTCCAATTATATGATGTTTTGGGATTAAATTGGTGAGTTTGTATACTTTTTCCATTTTAAACTAACCTATGACTTCAAAGGTGGAATTATGAAATATAGCTGTAGGTAGTTATCTCTTCTATAATGATGGAGGAGTCAAAGGTAATGATCAATGAGGTTTCTGCTATTAGATCATACATTAATACACTTACTATTTTTAATATGAGCTCGGGCATCTTGCAATGTTATTGTTGTCATTGCATGCTTGCTATTGTTGTGCACCATATATTGTTTTATACACTGTTTATTTCATTGAGACCGTGAGCTTGACATTTGTAATGTATTTTCTCTTATTAGATCAATGATACCATGTTGTTGAGGCTGTAGATGCATTGAATCACCACTGCCATTCTATTTTGATAGCAATAATATAACAAACAGAGCACCGACCAATCAAATAAGGACATCAGTAAGACATTTAATGCATTATTACCTCATCATGATGATAAAAATTTCATTGGCTCAAAGCACATAGAATGTGGGTAGATGCATTGAATCACCACTGCCATTCTATTTTGATGAAGATGAACTATGCTATAAAATTTGAAGGCATGAAATTTTATAACTTTACATATATTTTATGAGTATAACTGTACAATAGAAGAGCACCCACATGCCTTGGTTATGATTGGTCTATGAAAGGTTTTGGTTTGCCTTTCCCAATTGAGGTGTCATCCTAAGATTCAAAAAGACCAAGGTAGTAACAAGTCTTGAACATAAATGCATGATTGTGGATCCTCAAGTAGGAGTTGTGATGAAAAGGAAGAACACTTATATGGGTTTACCCACATAAGGATAATGGTTTCATTCATCTTTCTTTCAAGTGCTCTTGGGTACTTTTCTTGGCCTCTAGGCTTTGGCATCCTATCAGGGTTGAACCAAAATTACAAAGGCAATAAGGACACATAGAACAATAGGTTTGGTCACTTTTAGACTTATGTTCAATCCTTAGTAATGGTTTGGGGTCCTAATTACTAGATGAGTTACTACAGTACCCTAGTTTGCATTATTAGATGATCTTGTTTAATTTGTGTTCATTTCATAAAAAGATACATGTAAAGGAAAATAAATTTTTGCATCTAGAGATTACATGTATATATATGCAAAATAACATGTATATACTATACAAGGAAAATAAATTTCAGAAGAAAATGCAAGACTACATGCATACATAAGAGGATGAACATAAATAATAAGGGTACAAGACATTGCTCGAAGTGATGAATTTTTTACCTGGGTATGAATCTAGTGTGCTCCTGTGTGATCTAGAACCTTCAAAGAAAAGAGAGATGGGGGTTAGATCAAAAAGATCTAAGCAATGAATGACATCCTATTACTAATCCTCATCTACAATTATGCATGTGCATAGTCAAGCCATACACTTCTGAAAGAAAACCCATGCTACAGGACATGTGCACTTAGAAGAATGCTGCAGAAAGTAAATGGCTGCATTTATGTTTGCATGAACACCTGGTGAGTTACTATTGTGACTGCATCATTCAAACAGTGCAACAACAACACAAGATTTTGATGTTTCATTTGGTGTTGTTGTGACATCATTTAAAAATGATGCACCCACAACAGTCACACACTATGCCCATTAGCACAAGGCATTCATGAGCAAGCATGAGTAAGAAATGGAATGGGCATACATCATCATCAAATCAAAGGAGAAAAGTGATAGGGAGATCTTTGTCAAACTAGCCCTACTTCCTTTAGGAATAACCTAGGACTTCTCTTTACCTATCTTAGGATTCTTTATACCCTTCACACTGAGGGATTCTTCCTAATCTCCTCTTCTCCACAAAATCTCACTACCAAGGGTTTAAACTCACTCTTGATCCCACAATTCTTTCTATGAATTCAACTAAGGAATTCATCCCTTCACTCCAATACTTGATTCCAGGCATTAGACATGAGAGAGGACTCCATTTTTCTTATTTTGACTCAATTTGGGGTGTTCCACCTTGTAGTAATTTCCTCCTTCAAGATGATCTCCAAATCTTATACGAAAAGGCTACTAGGCCCTTGTAGGTCTTCCAACACACAAATTTGGGCTTAACTCTACAACTTTCCACACAAGTGGTCAAAATGATCATATATCCTGATCCCATTTTCAAAGATACAAAGGATTCAAAAACCTTTATGTCTCCAAGCTCTCCCTACAATCCTTTCCTAACTTTTAGCCTTGTTTTTAGGCCTAATTAGAACTCACTGGTTTACAGTGAGGGTTTGATCTTTCCACCCCTTGCCGAATTGATCAAGAGCTCTCCTTCATAGGATAGAGTCTCTGATCATCATAGAACACTTTTCTGGAGTTGGATTGGCTTTCCCAATCCTTGAGCTTTCTCCCATTTGCTGGATCAAAGCAAGTTCCCTAACCGGGATAGCTCTAGCTCGCCTAGGTCTTGCTCTTAATATTCCTTCCTCTACAACCTAAAGAACAAAAACACATATTTACATAGTATTGACACTTCTCTAACATGTTCCAGGTGGTCGTGCAAAACCAACCATAGAATCTTAAGTTAGATCCATTTTAAATGCCTCCACTCTGAACAATCCAACAAGTTGGTCTCAGAGGAGGATCTAAGTTTTAAAGCTTCAAAGAAAACTCCTAAAATAAAACAAAGATCTAATCTAATGCTCAAAACATAGAGAATAAATACATGCAAATCCTTTTCTCTAGCTCAATCCATGGTTAAGGATGACTGAGCTCTATATTCAAACCCACACGGGTATAGTCATAATAGTCATGAAAATCATACAAAGTACTCACAAAAACTAACTTCCAACCTTAGGTCTCGATAAAAACAAGCCATATATAGGCCTAGTCAACCTATCTTCATCAGTTTTACACCTATAACTACCTTTCACTACTCGAACAAGCTTAGACAAATTGTTGTCATGACAACTTTCAAAGTTGTCATGACAACTTTTACATTTTGCTTGACAATTTTGTCTAAGTTGTGCCATGAGGTCTAAAAAGACTCTCTAGCCTATCCTAAGACTCCTAAGACCCATTATCCACTTTTTTTCATTCATTTAATTCCTTTTCACAGTCAAAACACACCTTTGACTGATTCACAACATCCAATGGCATACAAGCCATGTCCCTTGGGTCTTCACCTAGTCTAATGAGACCATCACTAGGATTTTGATTTCAACTACCTGAGAACCTTATTGGATCTCAAACACACTCACTAATACTAAAAAAAAAAACCAAAAGTCCTTAAAGGATAGTGACTTGGCCAATGTCACTACAAGCCAAAAATAGGTGTCTAGGAGCTAGGTTGGCCAAGAACCTAGGTGATCCAGCACCATACTCCCTTGCAAAAAGAAACTAAGTCGCATTAGGAGACAAGAGTGTCATATCAATTAATAAATTCTTGAAGCTTCTCTCTTCAATCCATTAAGCCTTTGATTCAGGTAGAGACTTCCACTTCATAAGGTGCTCCATGTACACTCCATGTCTAGTTTGTTTCTTAACCCTTGAGTCTAGGATCTTCTCAGCTTTAGGCTTCACTTGGACTGGTATTTTGAGGTCTTTAACATCAACATGAGAATTTGGGTTGTTTTCTTCATCCTTCACATTAGGTCCTTTGTATTTTACCAAGTCTTGCACATTGAAAACCGATGAGATAGATAGTTCACTAGGTAAGCCTATTTTATATGCATTGGAGCCATATTTGGCTAGCACCTTACAAGGTCCAACTCTCCTCATTTGCAGCTTGCTAGGGATGCCTTTATGAAGCCTTGCTTTGTTTAGATGTGCCATCACCCAATGTCCCACTTCAAACTAAATATCCTTCCTCCCTTCATCAACTCTAGTTTTCACCTTGTGATTGGCTTCCACCAAGGTCCTTCTAACCTACTCATGGACTTCTTTCTTGGATTGGGAAAAGTCCTCAGAATGTCCACTCACTCCCCCTTGATTTCCAAGTTCTCTTAACTCACACACACCTCTTGGGTGCATGCCACACACCACTTCAAAAGGACTCTTGCTGGTAGACCTGCTAATGCTATCATTATAAGCAAATTTAGCTTGTGGTAACACCTAGTCCCACACTTGTTCATACTCCTTGGTAAGAAATCTTAAGAGGTTTCCCAATACCCTATTAATAACCTCTATTTGGGCATTTGTTTGAGGATGATAGGCTGACCCAAAAGAAAGGTTGGTTCCTAATATCTTCGAAAAAGTCTTCCAAAAATGCCCCATGAATTTAACATCCCTATCTAACACTATGCTGATTGGTAGGCAAATGAATCCTCACCACTTCCTTAAAGAATATATGTGCTATATAGCTGGCATCATGTGTGGTCTTGCATGGTATGAAATGGCTCATTTTTCTGAATCTATCTACCACCACATAGACACTATCAAAACCAGTAGTAGTCTTAGGCAAACCAAGTATAAAGTCCATACTTAGACACTCACATGGCCTCTTAGGGATTGGTAAAGGCTGGTATAACCCTACATTTGAAGATATGCCCTTAGTTTTTTGACATGCAATACATTGTTCTACATATCTTCTTACATCTCTTGGCATCTTGGGCCAATAGTAGAACCTTTGTACTAAATCTAATGTCTTATTCAAGCCAAAGTGTCCACTAAGGCTGCCATTGTGTTTTTCTTGTATAAGGTTCTCTCTCATTGAACCTTTAGGTACACATAAATGGTTACCCTTGAATAAAAAACCATTCTGCAATGTGTAGTCAACAAACTCACTATGAAAATGATTCTCAAAGTCTTCACATAGCTTGTAGGCTTTGGAGAAGTCCTCATCCTCCTTGTAGAGGTCTTTGAATCCTTCCACACCAATGCTTTGAAGATGGATTTCTTGGACAATCATCAACCTTTGGCTTAAGGCATCAAATACCTTATTTTTAAGGCCCTTCTTATGCTTGATAGTAATGGTATAGGCTTGAAGGAACTCCATCCACTTGATGTGCCTATGACTTAGCTTACCTTGAGTATTAATGTAGCTCAATGCTTGATTGTTTGTATAGCCTAAAAAATCCTTAGGAAATAGGTAGTGCCTCCACTTTTTAAGTGCTTGAATCAATGCATAGAGCTCCAAATCATATGAGGAATACCTTGATTTAGCCTCATTCAACCTTTCACTGAAAAATGCAATCGGTCTCCCTTCTTGATTCAAGACTGCTCCCACTGCTATGTTGCTTGTATCACATTCAACAATAAATAACTTGTCAAAACTTGGTAATACCAAAATAGGCTGAGTTTCTACTCTTTCCTTCAATTTCTCAAATCCTTCTTGAGCTGCCTTAGTCCACACAAACTTGGTTTTAGCTGCACCTTCGATAATGTTTAACATAGGTGCACATATCTCACTGAATCCTCTTATGAACTTCCTATAGAACTGAGCTAATCCATGGAAGCTCCTCACTTTAGTCCCTATTTTAGGAGTGGGCCAACTCACTATGGCTTCCACTTTCTTGGATCCATCTTAAGGTCACCTTTAGACAACACAAAACCTAGGTACACTAGTTCTTGTTTAAGGAATTCACTCTTCTCTAGATTAATGGCTAGTTTCTCCTCATGTAATCTTCTTAGGACAACCTCTAGGTGCTTCATGTGTTCCTCCTTGGTCTTGCTAAAGATGAGAATGTCATCTAGGTACACCACAACAAACCTACCAATGTAGTCTTTTAGGACCCCATTCATTAACCTCATGAATGTACTAGGTGCATTTGTAAGCCCAAAGGGCATGACTAACCATTCATAAAGACCCTCATTAGTTTTGAAGGATGATTTCCAATCATCCCCTTCCTTCATCCTATTTGGTGATACCCACTTTTAAGGTCAATTTTGGTAAAGTATTGAGACCCCCCAAGACAATCCATAAGGTCTTCTATTATAGGAATAGGAAACCTATATCTAATGGAAATCCTATTGATTGCCCTAGAATTAGTACATAACCTCCACTTACCTCCCTTCTTTGGTGCCAAAACCATAGGGACAACACATGGACTAATAATTTTCCTTATCAACCCTTGATCAAGAAGCTCTTGAATCTGCCTTGCAATCTCCTTGTTCTAGTCTGGGGTCACTTTATAGGCTACTTTATTAGGAAAGGATGCTCCAGGTACAAAGTCAATTTGATGACTGATTTATCTTTGAGGAAGAGTGGCTGGTGTCCCATCACTTATAATATGCTTAAAATGATTCAATAATTGATGCACTTCCTCTGGCAATGTAGAGTTTAGAACCTTGGTCTCCTCCTTAGGTTTCAAGACTATGGCTAGTCCTAATCCTTCTTCCTTGAGTTCATTCAAGAACTCCTTCCCAATCATAAAGAGTACATTAGGATCAACTGAACTTGCAACTCCTTCCTCCACAAGTGACTAAATTTTATAAGTCACTCCATCTTTCTTGAAGTTAGACACATTCCTCTTTCCATGGTAAACACCATCCCAGTCATATTGCCATGGCCTTCCTGGTAGAAAATGACAAGCATCCATTAATAGGATGTCACATAGCATCTTGTCTTGGTAGCCACCTATGAAGTCTACCCATGCTTGTTCATTCAAAAGAACATTCTACCCCTTATTTAGCCAAGTCACCTTATAGGGATGAGTGTGAGGTATCTTTTCAAGCTTGAATTTTTGGACTACTTCCTTTGATATAATGTTATCAGTTGATCTTGAATCAATGATAACTTTTAAATTTTTTTCAAGGACCTTGCATTTGATCCTAAAAAGAGCCCTCCTATATTTCAGTTCTTCTTTGACAGGTTCCTTGAGTATAACTCTCCTAAACATGAGGTTCTCTCCATGTTCTGAATCCAAGTTCACTTCAGGTGACTTCACACTACTTTATCCTCTTGAGCATATGCTATCTTATTCTCTCCTTGAGAACTAGAAGCCTTATCGTGACACTTATGCAAGATGGCCTAGCTTTCCACAATTATAACACTTCATGCTTGCAAAGTGTGATCCCTTGCTGAATCCACTTGATCTTTCTCTACCACTTTGGAATCCTCTACCTCAACCATAATTCCCTCTTGCACTTGGTTCACTGATTTGTTCAGCCAATTTA
Source organism: Chamaecyparis obtusa (assembly GCA_027943335.1). NCBI lineage: Eukaryota > Viridiplantae > Streptophyta > Pinopsida > Cupressales > Cupressaceae > Chamaecyparis > Chamaecyparis obtusa. Next base: position 354,916 of record BSBK01007698.1, read on the forward strand.
GAGTCTCCTTGACTTCAAGGTTCATTTCTCCTACCAGCATAGCCACCTCTAGTGTCTCTCCCTCTACCTCTTCCTTTTGAGTTAGAGTCTTGCTTCTTCTTGTTCTTTTCTTCTACCTTTAGTGCTAATTGAAAGAACTTGTGGACAGTAGTGGGAGTCCAAAGACTAATTTCTTCTTGGATACTCCATCTTAATCCTCCCAAGTATCTAGCAACCCGGATATTCTCTTCTTCTTGAACCTTGGACCTCAAACATAGTTTTTGAAACTCCTCGGTATATGAAGCTACATCCATCTCTTTTTGTCTGAGATTTTGTCTTTTCTTATGCATTTGGATCTCATGATTCTCAGGCATATAATTCTCCTTGATCTTTGTGACCATAGCTCTCCAATTTGCAATGGTTCTTTTCCCTTCTCTTTCCCTCTCTTCTTGCAGGAACTTCCACCATGTTAGAGCTGGTCCCCTTAACCTTGATTTGGCCACCTTCACTCTTTGTGCCTCTAAGATACCTTCACATTCAAAGTGATTCTCCATCCCTTCAATCCACTCCATCACTAGCTCTGAATCCATCTTGCCAGTGAACATGGGTATCCCTTCAAATGCTTTGCCTCCCAATGCCTTAATGGATTTTAGAAAAGGTTCCTCTTGGATAGGTGGATCAGGTTTAGGTACATAATATTCATCAGCTAAGGCTTTACCTTTCTCATCTTCAACTGCCATCTTCTCTTGCATTCCACCAGCGGTCACTACCACTTCATCAAGCTTATCTTTCAAAGCTTCCACAGTCTCCTCTAGAATCCTATTTCTTTCTTTTTGTTCAACTACCTCTCTAGCCAATTCAACATTGGTCACCATTGTGTTATCTCCAATGGATTCACTTCTTTTTGACATACAACTTTACCCAAGCCTTTCAATGGCTCTAATACCAATTTGATAGGGAGATCTTCTTCAAACTAGCCCTACTTCCTCTACGATTCACCTAGGCCTTCTCTTGACCTATCTTAGGGTTCTTTAGACCCTTCAAATTGAGGGATTCTTCCTAATCTCCTATGCTCCACAAGATCTCACTACCAAGGGTTTAAACTCACTCTTGATCCCACCGTTCTTTCTATGAATTTAACTAAGAAATTCATCCCTTCACTCCAATACTTGATTATAGGCATTAGACATGAGAAAGGACTCCATTTTTCTTAGTTTGACTCAATTTGGGGTGCTCCACCTTGTAGTAATTTCCTGCTACAAGCCGATCTCCAAATCTTATACCAAAAGGCTACTAGGCCCTTGTAGGTCTTCCAACACATATATTTGGGCTTAACTCTACACCTTTCCACACAAGTGGTCAAAAGGATCATATATCCTGATACCCCTTTTCTAAGATACAAAGGATTCCAAAACCCTTATGTCTCCAAGCTCTCCATACAACCCTTTCCTAACTTTTAGCCTTGTTTTTAGGCCTAATTAGGACTCACTAGTTTATAGTGAGGGTTTGATCTTTCCACCCCTTTTTGAATTGATCAAGAGCTCTCCTTCATAGGATACAGTCTTTGATCATCATATAACACTTTTCTAGAGTTGGATTGGCTTTCCCAATCCCCAAGCTCTCTCCCATTTGCTGGATCAAAGAAAATTCCCTAATCGGGCTAGCTCTGGCTCGCCTAGGGCTTGCTCTTAAAAATCCTTCCTCTACAACCTAAAGAAAAAAAACATGTATTAACATAGTATTTATAATGCTCTAACATGTTTCAGGTGGCCGTCGCAAAACCAACCATAGAATCTTAAGTTAGAGCCATTTTAAATGCCTCCACTCTGAACAATCCAACAAGCTGGTCTCAGAGGAGGATCTAAGTTTTAATGCTTAAAATAAAACTCCTAAACTAAAACAAAGCTCTAATCTAATACTCAAAACATAGAGAATAAATACATGCAAAGATTTTTCTCTCGTCCAATCCATGCTTAAGGATGACCGAGCTCTCTATTCAAATCCACAAGGGTACAGTCATAACAGTCATAAAAATCAGACAAAGTACTCACAAAAACTAACTTCCAACCTTAGGTCCTGATAAAAACAAGCCATATATAGGCTTAGTCAACCTATCTTGGTCTAAATGCATGTGCATTTCTGGATTTGATTGTGTGTTTGTTTTGGCATCAATGTTTTGGATCACACTCCGTGTTGGTCTTTCTATGTGTTTCCAAGTTTTATTTAGGTAGGTTGTTTTCGAGTTCTTTGTTTTTTTTGTCTTGCTTTGTCTTTCTTTTCTTTTTTCTTTCTTTGAGTGCTTTTAGTTTTTTGTTGATTTGCCCCTTTTGTTTCATTGTGTTTTTTTGTCTTTTTGTCTTTATGTTATGTTTTCTTTTTTCTCCCATTGTTTTTTCTTGGGTGTTTATTTTGTGGTTTGTTGTTTATTCATTTTGTTTTATTTTTCTTTTTCTTGTGTTATCTATATATATATATATATATATATATATTATATATAT